>JAPMOR010058696.1:0-20191 GCA_026543865.1 Argiope aurantia | reverse complement strand
CCTATTTCCTATTTTTGTTTCCACTATTAAAAAAAGTCATCGATATTTTCATTCCCTTTCCTTAAAAGAATGCATCCCATTTTTTTCCAGAAATAATAAATAAGTGGCAAAAATTAAGTTTTTCGAGAAAACATATAGAACTTATAAATATTGACTAAGAGTTTTTAATTGCATTAAATAACAATTAAAAGAATCAAAAACCTTCATTTTTAATTGTATGGCATTTAACAGATTTTTAAAAAGTATACTTCCTTTAAATCAAAACTTTCATAGCTGTTAAGATGCTTTATTAAGGTAGAGAAAAATATGCTGAGATATTTTTTTTTGTCGGCAAAAACTGACTTCTAAAAAAATCTACTAAATCTACTAGCATAATAGACTGCTCATATATTTCTTTAATGTCTTTTTAAGAAAAGTTATTTATTTTACTGACGTACATACAAAGTATTCTTTAATAGCACAAGATGCTACACAATAGTCTTACAAATTCAGACGGCATTTTGTGATATTCAGAATGCCTAAACCTTCATGAAGATATCGCACTTTAACTTGTACTAATAGTATATCTTAAGATTCTTTTTTTTTTCCGCAAAAATTAAGAAATTAATGCGGGCAATTTCAATTAAATTACATTTTTTTTGTCAAATTAAACAATTCGTTATAATTTTTCAGGATCTATAAACAGTCGCAAAGATAACAATGCAAATAAAAAGTAATTCTTTACTGAAAAAGATAATGTCAGTCATTGAAACTGCAAATACATTTTACGATGCAAGAATTTATCTTTAAAAGTTATCATTTTTTCTCTCTTCGTTTAAGATAAGGAAAATGTAATCATCTCTAAAAGTTTATTCAAAGGTAAGAATGAGAAATGAGATAAAATCTTTTCTGATTCTTTTGTTTCCTCAGTTTATACTATATCAAAGATTTTAAAATGTTACAAAGAAAATGATTAAAGTTCTAATTTGTTCAAAATCTTGTCTTTATGAATTTTAGAAAATGAATTACAATAAAATCTTTATCTAATAGTCCTAAATTTTAAAAAGATTTGTTTCAGAAAACGAAAATTATACAGGATGAGTCTAAAATCATGGGACAAATTTTGAGAGGTAGTAGAGCTCACTATAACAAACAATTATTGCACAACAATATATGACAGGAAGTGACGCGGTAAGGCACAAACAGAAAAAAAAATAATACATTAACGGAATCATAAAATGTTTATTAACAGGAAACTGAACCAGTGATTCCGTACAAAAAATGTTAAAACAGTTACTGGAAATTGCATCCAAAAGCAGTTACACATGCTTGGCAGCCTGTATGGCGTGATTGGATGACATAATTGAGGGCAGTAAAGCGGTGTGCCAGTGATTTTCTGCACCATTTCTGCGCTTAAGATTTTGGCCATGGTGCGTTATTTTACTAATAGCGAACAGGCAGATATATATCTAATGTATGGTGCTGCTAATGGTAACGGCAGAGCAGCACTACGGTTGTATCAAGAACGATTTCCAAGTAAACGCATGTCGAACCACAGAATGTTTGAGCGATTACATCGGCAACTTTGTGAAAATGGTTCATTTAAAGTTAGTACTAATGGAAAAGATCGAACAAAGAACTGTATAACAGCCACGCATGGAAGAAGCCATCTTGGATCATATGGACGAAACACCCGGCACAAGTACAAGGGCTGTAGCATGTCGTCTACATGTCAGCCATAAAACTGTTTGAAGAATTTTACAAGCAGAAGGTTTACACCCATTCCACCTACAGTCTTTGCCAAGTGACGTCCAAGCTTTGCAGACGTGTGATTACCCTCTGCGCGTGGCTTTCTTCCAATGGTTCTTGCAGCAGAGTACATTGCTGCCGACTTTTCCAGCTCATGTACTATTCACAGATGAGGCGGTTTTTACAAACGAAAGCGTTTTCAATGCCTACAATTCTCATGTGTGGGCAATAGAAAATCCATACGCCACACGCCCACATGCATTCCAACAGCGCTTCTCTGTGAACGTTTGGGCGGGTATTGTGAATGCTTTGCCTCATAGGTCCATATCTCCTACCAACCCGAATCAATGGCCGCTGTTATCGGATTTTTCTGGAAGAAGTTTTACCAGAATTGCTGCAAGAAGTTGCGACTGGCGTTCGCAATCAAATGTGGTTCCAGCATGATGGTGCACCAGCACATTTCAGTATGGAAGTCCTCAATTATCGGATGCTTCTTTCGGGTGCGCTGGATTGGGCTTGGTGGGCCAATCTGATGGTCACCACGATTGCCAGATTTATCGAGTCTCGATTTTTTCCTATAGGGACATTTGAAAGCCCTCATTTACGAGACTCCATTGAAGAACTCGTTGCTCGATTATTCTACGCGGCTGCATGCGTACGTGAAAACACGGAGTATGGGAATCTGTTCGCCAATCATTCCACCGACGCTACCAAACTTGCATTACTGTCGGTGGCCGCAATATTGACCATTTTTTGTAGGCATTGCTGTAAAAAAATCGTTTATCAACGACATTGTAAATAAACAATGTTTCTCATTTCATGTGTTATTTTTTTGTGTTTGTGCCTCAGCGCGTCACTTCCGGTCATATATTCCTATACAATAATTGTTTGTTATAGTGAGCTCTACTATCCCTCGAAGTTTTCCCATGATTTTAAACTCACCCTGTATATATTGTTATGGATTTCCCTCACCGGCGCAGGGTTCGCTTGATAGTGGCTGGGTGATGTGAAAACATAATCAGCAGTCTACAGTAGAAAACAATGATGACGTTTATTTTCACGAAGACACGAGTACACAAAGACGACGAATACACAGACGACAAATATTTACAGCCGAGACGAACACAGGACAGCACACAGCAGCACACTACAGCAGACAGTGGCCTACAAGTAGTAATCATCCATAGCACACGAAGCGGCTGGACAGAATCCAGCAGGAGAGGTGATCCTGGAAGCTTCGCTTTACCGTCTCTTCAACGGCTGAACTTCTCGTCATCTCTTCTCACTTTAGCTGGCGACTCAGTACTTCTCACAACTTGCTACTACACATAATATATGACGCTGCCACCACAGTATACAAAAGGATTCGGCACACAGCAATTCAGTACTCGCTCTACACAATGCTGGTAATTCGCCGTTGTTTCGCTACTCTCAGGAAGACTCGTAACTTGTCCGCGACTCCGACTACTCACACACGTCGATGACTCTGAACGACTCATACGACAGCTTGACAGTGCCATCCTTTTATAGCTCCTGGGATATGTAGCTAGAAGCTTCTAGACAAATCAGGGCGTATCTGGGTGTATCTCGGTTCCTAAAGGATGGATCGTGAAAATTGTCGAATTTTCCAGCATTATCTATTTTGTCGCCAAATTCGTCGCCACGTCACCAAATAATCGCAAAGTTTACGCCAAGCTCTGAGGTCACTGACGCGGCACTCGCTCAGCACGCATAGCACAGATCGTACAACGGTTTTTCTTACGATGATACTATTCGTGATGGGAAGCAAAATTACAAGTTTGTAACAATATATATGATATGTTCTATTTTTTGCATTAGATTTTTGGTATTTATTTCTTGCTAAAGCACATGTAACTTTAAACTTCCCTGTAATGTAGATCTGCATCACTTTTATTTGTGCAATTTTTTCCCATTAATTGTGAATAATTAATGAATAAATTATTTACTTATTATATTTTATGTTACACATGGAAAAAATGTTAATGAAAATTTGTTAATTAAACAAATACAGTTTTTAAGAAATTTATTTTGTTCACCAATTTTAATCCAAAACTGATGTATTCAAATATATTTTTCCTATGTCCTTTACATTAATTTTATAAATTTAGATGAATGTAGTTGAAAAACAGAGAAATCTCAAAGTATAGGAATTAAAGGCCGACCCATCAATTTTAACTTAGAAAAGCTGAAAAAAATGTTCCCATCTGTGCAACGAAGAAACCGTCTCTACGTTTTTCTTGCTTTTTGTAACAATATCTTTGATTTGGGTGTTTCTTTATTAAAACAGAAATGCGCTGACGTATTATTAGAGCTTATGCAAAAGGCGGGTAAAATATTGCTATGGTAAAGATTCAGGTAACTGAAAATGAAAGACGTGTTGTCATGGTAAACAGTCTTTATAAACAAAAGAAGACTGACTTACACATCTTTGTTACGGTATTTACAGACTACGTCAAACTGAAAGCCATGATGTTTTGTTCAATAACGTTAGAAAGAAATTGCGCTATTTTCCCTCACTACTGGATGCTACAGATGATTATTTGTAAGAAGTTTATCTAGGTTGCAAACAATTCAAATTTTGAACGAAATGATTCAAAGTAAAGAAAACATGCCAAAAATAACATTTTCCAGACATATTTCGATAATTATTTGATCAGTAAACGATGGATGCCAAACTGCCATCGACAAAATCGACTAAAAATAATATTTTTTAAAACAGAAGTTGAGCCATCATCATAAGAACTGCAAAGATTTAGCTACGTGGTTAAAATGCCCTTAAAATCTGGTATGTAAAATTGTTTATTCTAAAATCTTTTATTTTATTTATGGCATAGTTTTAAATCATTATAATAAAAAAACAAATTTTAAGGAAATCTGAACCTATATTTCAAAATGTATGATAATATTTCAGGTATATAAAATGTATGATATATATATGATGTATGATATATATATACTTGCCGCCTTTGGCGACCAGCCGGTTAGCTAGTATTACCGATCGCTTCAATTTTCAATTAAATATTTTAAGTTACTGGTTTCTTATAGGATTCTCAAACAAAACATTTTTAATCTTCAAATTTTGATAGTCATACCAAACTTATACTGTTTAGATCGTTTCGTACAATTTACTATATATATTTTGCTAATTTGTTGTCATTTCCGATAAAACTTCAACTTTAATTTCAAGTGGAAATGATGAAATTGCAATTAATATAAAGATATTTTTAAATAAAACCAAGCGTTTTATTTTATTTATCATCTTTATTGTTATTTATTTATTATTAGTATTACTGAATATGAGTATTGCAAACAGAATCGCTCGGTATTTAAATCTTATGTTAACTACAAAATATTTTTCATCATTTATGTAATATCCCAAACAATAATTCAACAAAAATTTCTCAGACTCAGCATAAAATTCAGTTTTTAGTTTTGCTTTCAAAAGGATTGAAATAAAATCAATAATAATATTTTGTTCCGGCCTATATTTCATAATTATGAAGTCTAAATTTAATGCAGTAAGGTATCATATTCTGAGAAATATTCTGGACACACCAAATTTTAAATAAATGAATGAATGTTTCTATTTTCCGCGATCAACTAAGACTTATTTATGAAGTTTTAAATGTTAATAATTTAGAAAAACTCAACATTTTCATAATCTTAGGCCAATTAATCTTGAGAAACCTGCGCGCTGATTGGCGTATTTTCTTTGAAGCGATCGATGGAAAATCTAAAATTATCCTTTTTTTATTGAATAGTGATATTCAAATTTTCATAAATCAGTCAGTTTAAGTAAATGGAAATTAACTCTTAAAAGTCAGTGATTTAGTTGATTGGAAATTAACTCTATGACCACCATAAAATCTGTGCTTTCTCTTGTGGTGTATGCATTCTCCTTAATATCCGCTCGAATAAAACATCACATACAAAAGTACTACATAGAACAAACACATCAAAAATAAACATAACATTTCAATAGTTGCCAAAAACAAAAGAGAGAAAAATGCAATTAATAAGCAGACGATATTTAGAAAAGCACAGATATTTAGACTGGAAAATGAAATTATCTGAAATTAACCAGATGCGCAGACGATATTTACAAAAATAAAAATATTCAAACCTGAAAAGGAAAATATATGAGTTATTCCATCAATAAATGCCATAAGTTTGTTTATATCTTCATTATTTTATGAGTCATTAAACATCAAAATGGGTCCGGGACTAAATAAACACCCTGTATAGAGAGTGTAAAAGATCATAAAATAATTTTTCTTGAATTCATTTTTTTGAAAAAATAATATTTCATATTTATTTCATTTCCTACAGACACGTGCCGAAAATTATATTTTTGCAGATTTCATTTCCAAAAAAAATTAATTTATTTTCAGTTAGAGCTTTAATCAATGTGATGGCAACATTTTAAAAAAAGCTATTTTTTCCCCATGAATGCGAAACGTGCTAAATCTTAATTTTTATTTTTTACGAAAAAAATTATTGAAAAACATAGTTAAAATATTTAGTTAAAAGTTCATTAAAAATAGAAATTTAATTTTAAGATTAAAACAGTAGTATCATTTAAAAGATAAATTTTTGATCTTTAACTTCATGTAAAAATCTTTTTTGTGCGGTAATATTTTCGGAAGTTATAGCAGAAACACGTCAAAATTTCGCTTACTTTTTAAATAAATAAAATTCTAATTAAAAATTCAAAAAAATAACCCCCTGGTGCACATTTCCGGCCTCCAAGGTATACACGTGCCAAATTTGGTAGCTGTAGGTTGAATGGTCTGGCCTGTAGAGCGCCAACATACACACACACACACACATACACATTGAGCTTTATTATAAGTATAGATATAGATATATGATGTATATATATATATGATGTATCATATATATATAAAATGTATGATATATAAAATGTATGATATAATTTGTATGATAATATTTCAGGTATGATACCTTTATTTTTATTTGATTTTTAACATTTGCTTCGCATTTTATGTTAGTGACACCGTACAGTTAATCAAAAAAAATGCATTTAATGCCGGGTATACTTGAATATAAATTCAGTAACAAAAAATAATGAAAATTTTCAAAACCTACTTAAAATTAGAGAAAAAAAAAGTTGTACTAAAATAAAATTGGTTTAAAGGAAAGGAATTGGCCATAAAATAGGTGAAAAGTTCCATTTTTTAATTTTTATGCAATGTGCAATAATGCACTTCGAAATTAGAAAAGAAAAAGGCTAAATTTTGATTATTTTTTTAAAAATTCATTAAAATTTAATTAATAATTTAAAAATCCTTTTACAATTTATTAATTATTTAAGAAATAATTACGGACCCATTTGGAGCTCTTGGTCCAATAATCTTGAAGAAATTTTTGAACGATTTTTTCTTCCATTCATGTTGCGTCATACGTGATGTAATTTTCACATAGCTTTTCAGCCTATAAACAGAACCATGTTATATTTGCCAAGTTATATCTAATAAGATTTGATATTCAAATCTTGTCTGTATTTCAGATAATCTAAAATAACGACCATATTTCTATGAATATAATTTACTTATGAGCAAAAATTTAATGAATAAAGTATTCTAAAATTAGATATACATTTTTTTTTTCAAAAAGAAGTGAAAGAAAAATTTTGTGATTTAATTAGATTTACGTATGATTTCTGGACTAAGATAAAATCTGTGAATTACTAATTTTTGAATTAAAAATTAACAAATCTGTGTATTTGTTAATGTTTGGAAAATGTCATTTTTGTGAAAATCTATGACATAAAAAAAGAAAAAGAACTGTTGCGAAAAAAAGAAAGGAAGTGCAAAGTATTTTTTAAAAAAATGCTATTATTTTTTAATTTTTTTTTGTAACTTTGAAAATACTTTTTTAAGTAGTTACTAATAAAATTATTACTTAATAATGCACGTAAAATAATGCTAGAGTGATTATTAAATAAAAAAATTATATATTTATTTGTAGATTGATTTTTGTTAAGCATTTTTATGCCGAAGTAATACAATCTAAAATTTTAATCTGAGATTTTCTAATCTCTAACAGTTTTTATTTTTAAAAATTATATGCAGTATTTTTAATTTCATTATTTTTAAATTAACTTGAAATAACATAATTATTAATCTCATTAAAAAACTACTGAATTTTATTGCACAACATAAGTTTCACTTTAAATCATGAAATTCATCAGAGATACTTTTTCTTTCATATGAAATATCAAAAACAGTGAAATTTATAAAAAGTGAAAAAAAATGTCATATTAATGTTTTCTGAATAGAATTGTTTTTAGTTTGAATAATTTCTTATTTAAGAATTCATTTTCTGTGATTTTATAATATTATTTTATGTTTATTTATTTGAAATAAAATACAAAAATAAATTCTTTGAGATTATAACAACAGACATTTCTTCGCTTTGAATTAATAATTTTAATAAATTTGGTATAAGATATTTAGATATTGGCATAAATTTTATTTCAAAAAGTAGGAAAGAAATAAAAGCTACATTACAACAAAATGTCATTACGAAAAAAAAAATGTCAGTATTAATTTAAAAGTAGAAATACCTCGATTCCAAATCAAACTTCAGAATTTTCAAAATAACGTATTTCTAAATTAGGAATATTTACTTTAAATTTGGAAGAACAATAACAATGAAAAAAAAAGTTAATTCAAGAATAAAATAAAATTTATATCTGCAAAAATATTTCATTTTTAAAGTATTGGTTTAATTTTCTTCACAAGATTATTTCTGAGAGTTGGAGGGGGGGGGGGAAGCACGGAGCTTTAAAATATTTATTATTATTATCTTTAAAAAAATCCCGTACTCCAGCAAATAAAATTTCTTGCATTTAAATAGGGCAATTTTCATCTTAATTAATCCGACAAATCGGTTGTTTTTTATTGCATTGTATATTTTGCGTTTCCTTATTTTGCAGATACTTGTGAGGAAGGTTTTAACAAATCCCTTGTTTCGATATTCACTTTCCGATTTCTTTTTGCTAAATATCTTTGGCGAAACTTTACACGATTCTTATTCTGAACGTTCTCTAAAAAGCGCCAAGATTCCTTCATATACCTGGAATTTTTGTAATATGTAATCAGCTTCGTTGGCTAATTTTAAACTTAGAAAGAGAAAGTCTTTCTTTTCTCTTAATTCCAGACCTGCTAGTGCAAGAAATATTTGAAGATGTAGTTCAAAACCCCAATGCGTGTAAAAAATTCAAGCTAAATTCAAACAACATTTCCGAATTCATTTAAATAATAATAATAATATGTTTTAACATTATAATTCATTTTTTATTTGTATTAATAACAGTTCTTAAATACCTGAAACAACTTTTCTCCTTATACTATGAAATGAAATTTGCAGAAGAGTATAATGTAGATAACAATTTATATATAGTATATATATATTAGCAATAAGACAGAATTAATAAAAATAAAACTAACATATCGTTTGGATTTTGTTGCCTTTAATAAAATAATAACTTTTATTAAATGTCAATCAAAATTTTTCGTTTTTCTTTGTATAAGAAATGAAATAAATGTGATGTATCCGCCTTTTACGTCTTTAAAATTCCTTATTATTTTTAGAAAAATCTAATGATTATTTGCCTTATATTTAAACTATGTAATAACTATCACGAATTTTCTCTCTATTTTTGTTTAATAGCCAAGCATTCAAAATATGCAATGTAATATTTTCCCTCCGGATTTATCTGTCTAACACGATCCATCGTAGGCGATTGCGAAAACCGTCTTCCACAAGTAAACACCACTAAAACGAACTCCACACTTTCGCAGAACGCAACAGCCAATCAGATGACAGATCTCCTCGGTCAATAACTACGCGCGCTCCGCCTGCTCTCAGACAACCGCAGCTGACGCGTATCGTACCAAATATCTGAATTGAGGTCTCGTGAACCCATTCTTTTTCATCAGTGTCTTCTCAACACAGTTCTTTACGTGAAAAAAAATGAAAACCGTCAAGTCTTAGCTCGCGTATTTAAATTTCGTTTTTCGCAGATAGTTACCAAGTTTCGTATTTTTCCCAACCAGCTATGCGTACTATCAACGGAGTAATTAGAGAATTGGTGGTCCAAGTTCGAGCAGAAACAGCCGTAGGTGAATCAGTTTTCATTTCTGGAAATACACCTGAATTAGGAGAATGGAAAGTTTCTCAAGCAATTCAGATGTCGAATGTATCGGCGGATGGGTAAGTCCTTACAAGATATAATAAAAAATATTTTCCATTAATTTGTTTATGTGGCATTTTTAAATGTCTTCCCGTGTTGTATATTTCTTATATCAAAAATTTATTGTTATTTCGCCGACATTCTAATAATATTCTACAAGAGCATTCACATATGACAAAATTATTTCAGCGTAAATGTAAAAAAAATTAATACTTAAAAGCATGGACTTTAAACTCTGTTTTTTGAAACTACTGACATAGCTTTCTACTATGAAAACTGTCGGCAAAAAAGTGCAATGTGTGAACCTTTACAATCAATTCATAATTTTTTGAATTGATTGTAAATATTATGCATTCTTCTGAACTGAATATTCTTCTATGTCATGTATTCTTTTTATTTTATTCTGTTTTATTCTGTTGGTATATTTTATTCTGTTGGTATAAAAACATACGAAATAAAATCGCCGGTATATTTAACTATTGATTTAAATACCAGTATGTTTGGCAATAATGAATAGTTTAAGAAAATTTGTTAATGCATTTTTAGCTTATTTAATACTTTTAATTCTATCTGCATGAACTGGACAAATTTACCTTACTCGCAACAAACGGAAGTAAAAAATTCCGGTCTGTCTTACCCTGTCAGTCTCGTGAGAATGGAATGGCGGATGAAGGTCATAAAAATAGAATAAACTAATATACTATCATTCTAGAGATAAATTTTATAAGTATGAGGTTGAAATAACATCTGAAAAAGATAAATTGAAAAATAAAACTCTCAAAGATTTTATCTGTAAGAAATAATAAAAATTCTGCTATTAAAGGAATAGCCGTCAGACGGACGGCAATTTTATAAAAGCAAAAAAATTATTATTTTGCATACAAATATCTGTTTTGTGTTTTCCAAAAATTTAGTTCCTTATTAAACAAGTAGCAACATTTTAACTACCTTCAAAATATTCAAAAAGCAGTTTGATGAATAGATTAAAAATAAATAGACGTTTAACTAATGGAAACATATATGCTTGAATCATTTCAAAGATTGCATGAAAAAGAGTCTTGCATAGTATGAAATGATTTGAAATCTAAAATTTAATTTTGGGATGTATATAAATTGATTCAGACTTTTTTTTATTTCTACATATATAATTAATAATTATAAAATGTTATAAATAATATCTAAAAAATAATTTATTCAGAATATTTAATACATATTTCAGGCTTTTATATCTATATGTATATATATATGATCAATAATTATAAAAAGTTGTAGATAATGCATAAAAATAATTTACTCAGAATATTTCATACATATTTTATTTAGGAAAAGAAATGCTGATTTTGAATATCCTGTAAAATTTTTTTTCTATAAGAAAGTGTTTTGCCAATTATAATTGCATCAAAATGTATTATTGTTCTTTGTTTTGGCTTAAAATAGAAATATGCATATACTGTAACATGAAAGTAACAATGGAAATGCATTTTAAAATAGTCTGTTTTCTGGGGGTGGGGTTATATTGGGCATTGAATTAAATATATAAAATGTCTGAATCAGAATAAATAATGGCACATAAAACTATTAAATAAATTTATTTACTTTTTTACTGATTAGCTTACATAAGAATTAAAAATTTGTTTATTTTTATAATTAGACTAATGAATAACATTAGTCTTTTTTTTAACTTCTTGATGAAAATAAAAAGAGAAATTCTTATGAATTATTCAAAATTATAACTTATATATATTTTAAATCTTTTTCATATTTTGATTATTTATGTAAATGGGATATGTATTAAGATGTCTCGTAAATTTATTTTTATACCCACTAGCACTGATTTTTACTGGCTGTATTTAAATAAAGATGTAGGTTTATGCATTAGTGTTTATGACTTTGATTTCAATAAATTCTAGAGTTCTTTCAAATCACATTGCATTGGTGACAGGCTTTTATAAAACTTTTCTCTACATTATTGAATATGAATAGATAAAGGGAGCATTTGCAGCATATTATGCTTCATTGTTTTAAAATGGCTAGTACTGCAAAAGATATTACAATTGAGATTTGTACCATTAATAAGAGCGAGCCTAGTAATATTATGACTATATGTAATAGGTTTGAGATTTAGAATTGGCAACTTTAATTTGGAAAATGTAAAGTGCAGAGGTGCCCAGCAATGATAGATATAGAGCTTATAAAGGCCATGCTCATCGCAAAATTTCCAGGATGACTATGCATAATTAGAATAGGATATGTCAACCAATGTGACAATTCACACTGATGGACATAAAGTGCCCTTATAGACCGTATTTTAATTTGATTTGCTTCTCCAGCAACATGAAAGAGATCCTTTCTTAAAGTGGTTCATCATTAAGTATTGGCAAACTATCAAGATATTTTCATTATTGCAATGAAACACTGCTTGTTACTTTGACTATAATACAAAAGTTGATTAGGATATTCCGTCTTATGTTCTTATTTAAAAATTTGCTATAATTTAAAAATTTTCTCCATGACAAATGGTTCCATTTTATCTGTAAGTGAAATAAAAATGGACTTCAAGAAATATTTTACAATCTCTAACAGTTTTGAAAAGAGGGAATAATAAAGTTTTCTATGAAATTAGAGAAAGTTATACAGAAGAAAATTTCGTATATAATACTATACATCTATCTTTAACAACAAATATTGTATATCCTTTTTATATTAAAAAAGGAAAAGAACATATGGGAGAAATCTTAAAATTTTGGGTTGACTTACTTAATCATTCTTATATTAGTTTGCAAAAAAGTTAAACTGAAGCAAGATTTGGTACTTGTGTTCTATCACAAACGTACTAATAACCAATATTGGAAACATTGAATAAGATTCAATATTAAAATTCCCAATTCACCACCTGAGATATTTGCAAAATCAAGGTTGCCAGTTTCGTGAATTTGTTTTGAAAATTGGCATAGTTGTGATGGTACATAAGTACCTAAGATTATGCTTTTTTAACTTGTAAAAATTCCTTTTGTAGTTATTTGAAATATAAAAAGAATTTTATACTATTTGCCAATTCTTCCTTTTTGAAGTTGCAACTTTCTAATGCGATTAATGTTAAAAATTATTTTTAATCTCGTTACAAAGTTATATTTATTTATTTATTTATCCCATTACCACGCTATTTCATAAAAAGACAATAGCTGCTGTCATTTTGTGAAATCAAAACTCAATTCAAGTTAAAAGACTGCTTTTTGCTTTAGAATTTTTTTTTTATTTTAGAAGTTTAAATCTGATCTCGAAAGCTTTACATGTTCATTAAGTTTATGTAAATGATAACTGAGATAAGAGAATGTTTTTGTCCCAAGAGAAACTGCAGAACCTTATTGCCCATTACAATAATAGGAAAAATCTGTTAGCAGTCTTCCAATCTTTTTTCTTCTCATTGTACAAGCTATTTATTTTATTATTTATTTAGAATTAGAATTTTTTTATTATTATTCTTAAGCTACAGTAGCTGATTCATTTCAATATTTTTAGAATGTGGTTTTACTTTTTAACCATTTTGCTTTAATATTTATATTAAAATTCACTTTCTGCTTATGTTTTGAATCATTTAAATTTATCTTTGATTTTTTTTTATTAGAAAGAAATTACTTATATATATATAAAAAAAAGTAATGTTTATTTTTTTCATTTCAAAACAATATCTTGGAGTATTTTTTTTCAAGCGTTAAATTCTACTCGCTAATTAATATTAAAATTCTAGGAAAAAAAGTTTGACTTTTTTTAAATTTGAGATTAATTATAATATCTATTACACATGCCTATCATAATAGGTTATTTGTTTTATTCTATATTTAATGCTTTACAGTGAGACTTCTTGTTAAAATACTCATCACTTTCTCATTAAGGTTTTTTTCTTTATAATTTTTATAATTATAAAGAAAATGATCAGTCTAATGAGCATATCAAAAAATATATTGAATATTCTCGAGATATGTTGCAATCATTTGAATCCTATATATTGATAAATAGTCTAAATAGGCTAATTTATTTTGAAACAAGTTTGAGGAAAATTTAAAAAGGTCTTTTATAGTAGGAAGGTTGAAATTGTAAACAGTAAAAGATTAGTCTTCTCTAATTACAGTATTATCATTAATTGCATTTTCATTCCTTTTTATGATATAAAATATATAACTTATAAATAGGTGGTTGTATTTGTAATACTTATATAAGAAAGTTTTATGTATTCTTTTCCAGGAATTTATGGCAAGCACTTATAAGAATACCAACCAATCAGAATGTACAATATAGATATTTGATTTGCACTATAGTTGATAATGAAGGAAAACCTGAAAATATCGTTCGTTATTGGGAAAGTCACTTGAGACCACGTATACTCCGTCCATTGGATTTCGTTGATGGTAAAGGAGAAATAGATGTCTTTGGATATCAAGGTATGATTGTTTTTTTTTTTAATATTTCCTTAAGTTTTTAAACAAGTTTTTCACATCTATTTAAATTGTAAAATATATTTTATTTGTATTTTCTCATAAATATTTTTATTGATTTTTCATTAGAACAAACACTATCTAAATTAGGACAAATGTGGCTTAAATTGGCAGTTTTCATTTAAAATAATGTGAGATATGTCAAAAGGAGAAATGAAATCATCAAGAAGCATTTAAAAAAAGCTGAACAAAGAATTTTTTTTTTAAATTTATACAATACCAAAAAAAATGCTTTATTGACTGGCATTCTCCCTGTGAACTGTTATTATACTACATATACTTCATACAACCTCTGTAGAATTACTATACAATTAGTTGGAGGTCTCTTTCTTTGACATTTTTATATATTTTGACAATGTATCGTAGCATCTTCTGTTTTTCTAATAAGAGTCATAGACGCAAACATATATTAATGCGAGGTGGAAAGTCTTGGGCAATAGTATCTTCCTTATCACTGCAGTTTTTCTGTTGAATTTAAATGTATGATGAATTCATAGGTCTATTAAGCAAATTAATTTTAATTTCCAGCATTAAAAATTTGGCCAAATCATTATGAAATGTCTTATCAAAAGTTCCAAAAAATAGAATAATCTTGTATTATAATATTTCTGAGCACTTGAATAAATAAATACTCTGAACAGAATATAAGCTTTCGGTATCAATTCCTAAAATATCTGTTTAAGAGGATCTTTTATAATTCATTGACATGCTTAAATCTTAAGAACTTATACTTCCTTTGTCTAATGAAATGTATTTTGTTACCTGTGCAAATAAAGGAATTTATCACTAAATATCTCCTATTTTCAGTCATCCGCAGTCCATAAATATATTTTTCAGCCCTTGTTAAGCATTTTATCTTCTATTTATCCAAGAAAAAAATGTCTTTGGTATTCTTGCTTTCTAACCAATTTCGGACATTATTACGTACAATCGAATTGCTAACATCATTAACCAATAAATTTCATTGGAAATGTTTCCTTATTTTTGTTGAATTAATTTTAATATATTTGATTAGAATTTCATCTGTTTATGAAGTTATGGTTAGTTTTTTATTGACATTCATTTTTTTCTTTTTGTGAATGATTAACTAGGAATAATAGAGTACTGACTGCATATCATTAGCATATACTTGTGTTACTAACCTATTAGAAGATTTAAATCAAAATATTGAATCTGAAATAAAAAAAAATATTTATAAAATAAAGAAATGCATATATAAAATTGTCTTTAAATCAATTATTATTATTATTTCAATGTTTTCTACTAAAAATAATAAAGAAAATGATCAAACTTTTATTTAGTACAAGTTATAATAAAATTGTCCATTTTAATTTCAGGTGATTCAGAAAGCATTTCTAAAGGATGGTTAACATCTGAAACTATTGTACAGTTAAAAATGTTCAAGAGTCCTGTTACAATCTGGAAAAGACGTTACAGGGAGAAACCTATTTCAATTCATGTTTCAACAATAGATATTACCAGAAAAGACTCTGTTGCTGAAGTAATTCTTTTTTTGTTATTATTTTTGTATTTAAATTCATGCCAGTATTAAAATAGTTGGAATTTAGAAATTGAAAAGAAAAGAAAACCTTTTCCTGGGAAATTATTCAAAAAGTTTGCAAAAGAATTTCTTTTTCATAAAATAAAACTTGCCATAATAAGAGTTTCATAGAGTTACTTGAAGTATTTAGGGTATATTAGAGGAAGAAATTGGGAAAAAATATTTCGTTAAGTAAATTAATTGCAGTAGGAATTTAGTTGCAGTTTCCTCTTATAGAATTCATTAAAATGAATTGAGTAAATATCCTCAGCAATTTCAATTTATAGATGCAAAACAAAACAAAAAATACTGAAATACAATTGTGATCAAGTATCCAACATTTTCAGATTTGCATTTAAAAACAAAAATCTCCTAAAATCTGAATGAATTACAACTAAGCTTTGACCATGTAAATGAAAACTGAGCAAACATTTTGTATAGAGGTGATGTGGCAAAGAGTGCATTTAGAAGACCAATCAAAAGCTTTTGAAGAAAAGAAGAAAAAAAAATGTTCATCCCATTTTACAGAAAACTGATTGTGATTTGCAATTTTAATCACTGGTTTTCTTTGTGGTGGGTAATACTTCTTTAAAACTAGTAAATATAATACTTCTTTAAAACTAGTAAATATATTTGTGAAGTTATGAAGGTTTTTTTATACCAATTTTTGTTCCTATGTATTTTCCTTAGAGCATACTGAGGGAAATATATGAACAATTAAACTGTGCAAACTATGTAACCAAATGCTTATGAAACATTAGATTAAAAGTAAAAATTTTACGAAACATAAATATATGAAGAAAAATTAATAAATATATGTATTAAATAATTTTTATCTACTTTTGTGTAAAACATAGTTTATTTTTTCTCTCATAATTCCAAAACTAGATACAAGATCAACTGGAATTTTTAAATAAACATTTTATTTAAAAATTTCAGTTTAATATTATTAAGATTCAGAAAAATGTTGGCTGACACAAAACTGAATTTCAATTACTCTCTGGGAGAAACTAAATGTTAAAGAACTTTCTGAAAATTAGTAATTATATTAGTAATCTTCAAATAGATATGTTGAATTGCATAGATTCAAAATATGCTAAATACAGTTGCATTTGTATTAAGTACTGATTTAATTTGCTGAAAATTAGCCATCATAAATAATGGTAAATATTTAGATGGTAAAACTGTAAATGGTTGCATGCTATAAACATTAGAATTGTAACTTGATACTCATTCTCTAACTAAAAGCATCTGGATGTATTTGTTTGGTTGACAGTTATAAGAGTTGAGACTGCTATTTGCTGCAGTGAGGGTATTTCTCTGAGATAGGCTCTTCATTAGGTTTTGAAATATTTCTGCAGGACAATTAAGTCACTTTTTAAAAGTAAATTATGTCATTGATGCAAGACATTATGATCTACCTCATATTCAGTATATAGGCTCATTCCTCAGACGTTCTATGAGACAATTATGCACATCCAGCAGACTAATCAAAAAAAATAATAATAATAATAATAATTTGAGCATTGAATTTTGATTAAACTGCAATGCTTCTTATCAGTTATCGAGATTACCTGTTTTCTTTTGTTAGAATAATACATCATTCTTATTGAAAGTTTCCAAAAAACTTATCAATGGTCTTCCTCGAACATGTAACAACTGTTGTAACAAAAGATGGTCCCAATTCATATTATCCTAATACATATATACATATGTCATCTTGTGCAAGAGAAAACAAAATGTAAATATTGTTGAAATTTTGCTTATTTTTTTTATTAACTTGATATCAGCTGTTATTAAACATATTCCTTTTTCATTAATATAACAGTTTTCAAAATATGCTTTGGTACAACAACCTTTTCTACATGTTAGTTAAAATTGCACATTTCATAGTATAATGTTGCATATGTTTGATTGCTATCAACTTAATGAAATAATGTTAAGTTTTATAACAGAAATTTCATTCTAATCCATTTTAATTGAACATATGTGATAGTGTGATTATTTGATATAAATTTTTGAGTAATATTAGAAAAAGATTTTTTTATATTGTGTATTTAAATTTTGCATTTAGTACAACATAGAACATGGTCATTATACATTGTGCTTTTAAACTAATACATTCTGTGCTTATATTTGTTGTATTTATTATTCTAGCATTTTATACTATATTCCAAGTTCACAAAAATAATTATTTATTATTTCAGATTATGGGCATGGAAGAAGATAGTACTTTAAATGAAGTTACTGTAAATCGTGGTTGGCCTATTGTGGAAGTTGCAGTGAGTATTTTTATTTCCTTTGCAACTTTAAGTAAAATCAAATTATCCCTTGATATAATCATCTTAGACCAGATGAAGTTGCAGGCAGACATGATACATTTCTGCGAAAAAATGTGGACTCGCAGCATTTCCAGAATCGAATTTTATTATTCTTGAGATCTATTCATTTACTTTTATGCAATAATTTTATAATATTTTTAATACCACAAACACATTTTTATAAATATTTTATTCTTCATTATACTTCTTGGCATTTATGTTTGGCACAATTTATTTTCTGAATTTCAACTTTTTTTTATGTTGGCACACAGATTACTCAGTAATGTTATTTATTGAAGTAACTATGCTTTGAAAATCTTATGCAAACATTTATTTCTATAAATTCAAAGAAAAGGTTCATTGAATTGCTTGATGGTAAGGTTCGCTTTTCTTTTTTTAAATAGCAAAAGTGCATGTCATTAAAATGAAATTGATTATTAAGTCATTAATTTATAAGGTGCTATCGGTTTCTCGCCCACGTTCTTATTAAGAGGTGGTGTTTTACTATTGATTTTTTTGCTTTCCTGTTCCCAATTAAACACTTGCCAATTTCTCAATGTTCATCATAAGGTAACTATGAAGGCCCTGCCCTCAAGATATGTGAGGTTCTTGAAAGTATTTTTAATTTTCTATGCCCTTTTTTATTTTTGTCATTGATCTCCTTGAAATATGTTAAATATATTGTTTTTTCTTTTAAGAAATTAATGATTTTGTTTTTTGAATGGGAAAATTATTGTAAGACAGTTTGATGTGGTAATATATCTGTTAGTCAATATAATAAAAATTATGTGAAATTAGTTATTTTAATTTCCATGCATTAATTTTATTGTTATGAAATCAATTCTTTGATCATTTCCCCTTCTATATTGCAGCAAATGAATGATACCAGTTGCCAGTTTGCTCCCCAAAATCAATTTGGTATCATGTATGATCCAAATGAATATGTGATATTTCAAGTGCAAGTGTTGCATCCAAATACCATTGTAAGTTCTAAAGAATAGTGTGTTTTTGTTCAAATTGATTTTATAATGCTATTACATGTTTAAATATTTAATGAATGTTAACGGTTTTTGTAATCTTTGTATTATATTTTTAACTTATCTCACTTTGAATTTTTTTGGAATGTTTTATAAATTTCAATGGGACTTTTTGTGATGGTTTTGTTGGTTTAACTTTTCCTAAACCTCTTCATCCCTTTCAGTTTGCACTGGTTAACTGTTAGCATTCATCTAAAGGTCTGTTTTACATTATTATTTAAATCAGCTCCATAATAACACTTTTCCCCCATACAGCAGGCTTCTGCCTTTAAAACTTATCACTTAATCCTATCGAATTTATTTATCATTCACAGGACAAGTTATTCGAGGGGTGTGATAGGACGTAACTGTGTCCTGCTGCACCCTAGGAAGACAAATGAAGAAAAAATCTATCGTCACCTTACAATCATCACTCCAACTAACCTGTCTTCTTCCTTCAGCGACAGACTTCCTGTGTTAGGTTAATATTATTATTCCTAGCCCATGGATGTTCGAGAGTGGTCATAGAGAAGGACTTGTGTTCTATTTAGTGGTTTAAAAATGTTTCCAGTGAATCCAAGGAAGGATGGTGGAAGAATTCGAGCATGGTGTGTGATAAAAATGCTATAAGAAAAATTAAAGACTTAAATAATTTTAGTATGAGAAGAGAATGGTGTATGGAAGAGATAAATGCTTTTCAGGAAAACTGAAAAGCATAATTTATTAGTTTTTGTCACATATGAACAGTTATTTTCATTCGAAAGTTTATTGTAAGTAGCCTCCCCTATTTTTATAAAGTGTTTATTGCGCTCATTGCATGTTAAAAGTTTATCTTAAATTTAGAAAAAAAA
>JAPMOR010058690.1:0-13310 GCA_026543865.1 Argiope aurantia | reverse complement strand
TGGGATTTAAAGGCGCAAGAGCCATAGATGACTATATTGCGCCAGACATATGGTTAGAATAGAAAAAGCGTGTCTATATGTAAAATTAGAAAACTATTAAAAATTACTTGACAATGTCCCTTAAAATTTGAAACGAGAATAAAAAATGGTAACAAAGCATTAAATAAGATGATATAAACCAATTTCTTTTAAAAATTTAAAAAGATTTTTGTAGGGATGTTCCCCCACAAGCATCTGCATGTCCACTGTTGAATCATTAAAAAATCGTAAACGATGATGATTAAAAACAGGGCATTCACTTAAAAGGTGAAGAACCGTTAAAATCGTTCGGTATCTGGAGCAAAAAGGAGCTCGATCGCCTAATAAAAGATGTTTGTGTGTTAAACGAGTGTGACTAATGCGGAGTCTAGTCAATTTGACTTCGAGCTCACGCACTGGAAGAGCAGCCCATAATGTAATTGTAGGGCTAATAAAATATAATTTGTCACTGTTTTGTTGATTCCACGATTCCTGCCATATAGCATAAATACGACGCTTAAACAATTTCTTCGCATAGTAAATGGATACTTCACGCTGCATCAACAAAAATGCTGTTTTCGCAGCTTTGTCCCCCTGAACATTTCCTGTTATCCCAACATGACTCGGAACCCAGCAGAATAAAATTTCGTAGTCCCTGTTTTCCAGAGTTCTAAAGAGGTGTAGAATTTCCAGAGCGATAGGATGAATTTGATTATGAAAATTAGAGAGTGTTTTTAAAGAACTCACGCTGTCGTTCAGTAGAGAGAAATTATTTGTAGCGCATAGAAAATTGCCATTAATTCAGTAGATAATACTGAAAAAGAGGCATGCAAACGATAACTTATTGATTCCGTATCAAAACTGATACCACACCCAACATGTCTTTCTGAATCGGAACCATCTGTGAAAATAGACGTATGGGTCGAATACTGACAGCGATGAGACATAAAAAGGTTTTGAAAAATCACAGGGGCTGTTGTCGGTTTCTCAAATCCATAAAGGATTTAAAAAGGAAAACAGAGGTAAATCCTAAGGAGGAAATGCAAATAAATCAAATGTATGAATACTCACATCATGTAGTTCCGAATCATCGAAGAGTAATTTAACTCTCTCACAAAAGGGAAGTATGTCAGAGGGTCGAGCCATATATAATCGTCGAAGGCGAACAGGAAGCATCAAAGAGTGTAAAGGGTGTTTCGGGATTGATAAAGCACGGATGTAATATTGTGCAGACATTTTTTGGCACAGTAAATTTAATGGAAGATAGTGACAGATAACGTAAAGACTCTCCACTGGTGAATTTCGAAATACTCGCGAACAAATTCTTAGTGCAGAGTGGTGTATGGTATTCAATCTGCGTAAAACGGAAAACCTTGCAGACCCGTACACCATACAACCATAATCAATGCGTGAAAGAATAATTGCTTCGTAAATTCTAAGCAAAGATGTGCGATCTGCTCCCCAAGTGGTCCTTGATAGTACCTTAAGAATATTCAATGACCTGTCACACTTCTTCCGCAGATGTAAGACATGCGAAAGGAAAGTGAGCTTACGGTCAAATATTATCCATAAAAATTTGACTTCATCCACAACAGGAATTGCAACATTTCGAATGTAAATTGCAGGCTCTAAATGAAGACCTCGTTTCCTGCAAAAGTGAATACAACGACTTTTTTCCGGAGAAATCGTGTGTCCATTATCATCACACCAGTGAATAAGCTTATTAACTGCAATCTGCAGTTGGCGTTCCATTGAGCGCATATTGCTGCTTTGGCAGGAGATCTGGAGATCATCTACATATAAGGTGCTTTCAACAGATGAAGGTAAAACATTAAGAATTTGACTGAAATGAAGCATAAAAAGCGTTACACTGAGGATGCTTCCCTATGGAACACCCTCAGTTTGAATAAATGGATCTGAATAAAGATTACCCATTCGAACACGAAATGATCTTAAAGATAAAAAGTTCTTTAGAAAAACAGGCAAGTTTCCTCGAAAACTAAAATTTAAAAGAGTTGTAAGAATTCCAAAGCGCCAAGTTTGATCATACGCGTTCTGAACGTCAAAAAATACGGACACCAGATGATTCCGACTGACGAATGCATTGCGGATTTGAGTCTCGAGAAGGACGATATTATCAGATGTGGAACGCCCTCTACGAAAACCTCTCTGCATTTGCTTAATACATGCCCTCTTCTCTAATTCGAAAACTAACCTAGAATTGATCATACGTTCCAAAGTCTTGCACAAACAACTTGTCAGCGCTATATGTCTGTAATTCAAAGGGTCAGAATAGTCCTTACCGGGTTTAAGAATGGAAATAACAATAGCTTCGTGCCATTGCGAAGGGAACTTCTGCTCAACCCAAATGCGGTTATATAAATGCAACAAATCTGAAAATGAAGTTTCAGATAAATGACGAAGCATGTTATAGGTAATTCCATCCGGACCGGGGCTTGTATCCTTAACATTAGACAAGGCCGTTAGCAGTTCATGCATCCTGAACTCAAAATTGTAAGGAAGGGATCTTCGGGTGGAAAAACTCAAAAATCTTCGTTCCGCGCGATTCTTCTTCGCCAAAAAAAGCAGAATTATATGAATCGGCAGCGGAAACTTGTGCGAAAGTATACCCGAGAGTATTAACGACATCTATGGAAGAAGCAATCGTTCTATATCCTGTCTTTAGCACGGGATAGGAGAAATCTTTGTAGATCCCATTTGCAGCTTTTACTTTTTTTCCAAAGCAATTTGCTTGAATTGGAAGATGTGATTGAAGACACGAAGCGAATCCAAGATTCCCTTTGGCTTTGTCGGCGGAGGCTGCGAGCATTATCTCTGACGCGCTTAAACGCAATGAGATTTTCTGTTTGAAAGGTACTTGCGAAAAATGTTCCATCGTTTCGTTTGTTCTCTGTAACTGTCGCGGCAAGAGTCATTCCACCAAGGTCTCCGGAATTTCCTTAGACGTGGGGAACATTTTGGAATGGTATTGTTTGAGGCATAAATAATACAATCGGTAACATTTTGCACTGCTTCCGTGATATCTGAAAGTTTAACCATTGTCTCTGTGATGTCTGCAAGTTACGTAAAGACAGTCCAATTTGCCCACTCAAATAGAAAACGCGGAGGACATAGAGTCGCAACGCCACTATTAGCATGGGGGACAATTAATGGAAAGTGGTCGCTGTTATAAAGATCACTGACAACTGTGAAATTCAGAAATGGTAGAAATTCAGGAGAGCAAATGGCTAGGTCAAGACTATGGAAGCTGCGTGTGGGTTCATGAAAGTACGTTTTCTCATTATTATTGAGCAGACAGAGACAGTTATTGATAATAAACTGCTCGATCGGTCAGTTTCATAAAATTGGAATTTTTATTACGTTTTAAAGATTTTTTACGAAATAATCAACTTTTGTTTTTTAATTTGTAATAGCACGGAAACGTGGTCTTTCGGTATAGATAAGATAAATAAAAATTATAAAAAATATCAGAGAATATCTTGAGGTATAGCAAGAGCGTTAAAGGTTCGTAAAAACAAACTTTTTGCAACTTTTTAAAGGATTTTTGGATGCCTCGATTATGAAATGAAAAGATTTCATTAGGCATTGTCATATAAAAAGGTATAAAAACAGTTTTACTATTGCACTAGCCTGGCACTCAGTTATCGCCGGAACGGTTGTTATTGAGGTAAGGCGGAGATTTTTCTGGTCCGGTGACAAGGACAGAGCTAGTTTCAAATAAGTAGCTTTGCAGAGTTCAGTTGAGTTGGTGTCTCCCCTCCGTCTATTGTGTAACTGATTAACGTAACTGATTTGTTAGTTTGTGCTTGTGTGCTTTGCTGTGAATGAAAATAGCCCAGTCTAAATGAGTGAAGACAAGATAAGTATCAGAGTGTTCTATTTTTGGGACATTTAGTGATTTGCCTGAAGTTGAACACACTACTGACGAATCTAGTGCTACTGTTATATTAGACATAACCTCAAAATTGTTTCAGAGAAGGATCCTCCTGTAAACGAAATACGTGACGCTTTAGTTCCCAAAATAGAACGAATAAGGTCAAGAGCTTCTATTCCCGTTGTTTATAGCAAAAGAATTTCACAAATGATAAAAACTTATCATGTTAAATACAGGAATTTATTAAAATCCAAAAGCAGAAAATAATCAGATAAGTTTAATTTAAACCTTACAGAATTTAGTGAAGAAGCTAGATATTTATTTAATATTGCTGACTTGCATTAAAAAAATCCCAGTTATGGAATAAAAGGCTCTAAACGATGAATGCTCTAACAGGAAAATGGTTATAGGTAATATTGATATTGCTACCACAAGCGCTTTGTGGAAGAAAGAAGCAAGGATGGATGGATGGATAGTGGGATTTAGTGGCGCAAGAGCCATATTTGACTATACTGCGCCAGTCATATGGTTAAAATATATAAGGCATTTATATGCAAGATTCTGTATAGTTAAAAACTGAGTAAAAATTACAAATCCATATCTCCAAACATTGTAAAAAAATTGGCAACAAATTGAGATTTTAAATAAAATTATAAAAACCAATTGCCTTTAAAAATTTAAAAAGGTTTTTGTGAGGACGTTCCCCCACAAGCATTTGCATGTCCACTGTTGAAGCACAGAAAAAACGTAAACGATGATTATCCAAATTAGGACACTCAATTAAAAGATGAAGAACGGTTAAAATCACTTGGCATTTAGAACAGAAAGGAGCTCGATCACCGAATAAAAGGTGTTTGTGAGTATAACGAGTGTGACCAATGCGGAGTCGAGACAACTTGACATCGAGTTCTCGCACTGGTAAACAAGGCCAGGATGAAATGATAGGTTTAATGCCATAAAGTTTGTTATTAATATGATTATTCCATGATTCCTGCCAGAGGGAGTACAGACGGCGTTGAAAAATATTTTTGGCATCACAGAACGGGATGTCTCGCTGTGAAAGCAAAGATGCACACTTTGCTGCATTATCCGCCAATTCATTCCCAGCGATTCCGACATGACTCGGAATCCAGCAAAATAATATCTTAAACTCCCTGTTTTTTAAAGTCCTTAGAAGATCAAGGATTTCCACGGCAACCGGATGAATCTGATTATTCCAGTTGGAAAACATTGTCAATGAACTCATACTGTCAGTATAAATACAAAATTTACGATTAGAAGAGAGTGAAATCCTCTGAAGAGCATAAAAGATGGCTAGTAATTCAGCAGATAAAACAGATAGAGATGAATCTAGACGGTAACTAAATGTGTCGGTATCAAAAACAATACCGCAACCAACATGACCATCTGATTTCGAACCATCCGTAAATATTTTTAAATAATCTGAATACTGACAGCGATGAGAATTAAACAGATTCTGGTATACAATAGGGGCAGTACTCTGCTTCTCAAAACCAGAGAAGGGATTTAAAAATGAAAACTGAGGAATATTCCAGGGAGGAAAGGAAAATGGATCGGTAGTCTGGATTACCTTATCATGAAGTCCATAATCCCGAAGGAGTAGTTTAACTCTCTCGCAGAATGGAAGTACGTGAGAGCGACGAGCATTATAAAGTCTCCGAAGACTAATCGGAAACATCAAAGAACACACAGGATGCTTCGGAACAGACAGCGCTCGAAGATAATATTGAGCAGATAATTTTACACGCCGTAAACTTAGTGGTAGATGATGGCAGAGAACATACAGACTATTCACAGGCGAGGTGCGGAATGCTCCTAAGCTAATTCTCAAAGCAGAATGATGTATGGTATCAAGTCTACGTAAAACTGTAGGACGAGCAGAGCCATACACCATACTTCCGTAGTCTATACGGGATAAAGTCACTGCTTGATAAATTCGGAGCAAGGAAGTTCGATCTGCTCCCCAAGTGGTTCTGGACAGTACCTTGAGAATATTTAATGACCTGTCACACTTCTTCCGCAAATGTAGGACATGCGGAAGGAAAGTGAGCTTACGGTCAAATATTATCCCCAAAAACTTTATTTCATTTACCACAGGGATGGTAGCATCACGAATCTGAACTTTGGGATCTAAATGAATACCCCTTTTCCTACAAAAATGGACGCATTTACTTTTCTCTGAAGAAATCGTATGTCCATTTTCATTGCACCAACTTACAAGTTTGTTTACTGCAGTCTGCAGTTGTCGCTCTAACATTTGCATATTGCTCCCTTGGCAAGAGATCTGTAGATCATCCACGTATAATGTGCCTTGAACAGATGGAGGTAAAACATTAATTATTTGGCTAAAATGTACAATAAAAAGAGTAACACTAAGAATGCTACCCTGCGGGACACCTTCAGTTTGAATAAAATCATTTGAATAGACATTACCCATGCGAACTTTAAACGTTCGACAAGATAAAAAGTTTTTTTAAAATATCGGTAAATTTCCTCTAAAACCATAATTATAAAGCGTTGAGAGTATGCCGTGACGCCACGTACGGTCGTACGCTTTCTCTATATCGAAAAAAATAGATACAAGGTGTTCTCTCCTCACAAATGCATTGCGGATTTGTGTTTCCAGAAGGACGAGGTTGTCAACAGTAGACCGTCCTCTACGAAAACCACTCTGTAACGGGGTGATGCATCCTTGTTTCTCTAATTCAAAAATCAGACGAGAATTGACCATACGTTCCAAGGTTTTACAGAGACAGCTCGTCAAAGCTATTGGTCGGTAGTTCAGAGGATTGGATGGTTCTTTGCCAGGTTTTAGGATTGGGATAACAATAGCTTCGCTCCATTGTAAAGGGTACTTCTGCTCGGTCCAGATTCTGTTAAATAACAACAACAGGTTGGAAAGGGAAGTGGTACTCAAATGACGGAGCATATTGTATGTAATCCCATCTGCCCCTGGACTGGTGTCATGAGATTTAGATAAGGCTTTTTTGAGTTCAAACATTTTGAATTTACAGTTATATGAAAACTTGCTACGGTCATTAAAATGTAGAGGCAACCGTTCCGCGGGATTCTTAATCGCCAAAAACTCAGCACTATAAGAGTCTATTGCGGAAACCTGTGCGAATGTTTGGCCCAGAATATTTGCTACTTCTAATGGAGAAGAATGTATCAAACTTCCTGTATTTAAAACGGGAATGGAAGATTCACAATAAATACCATTAACAGCCTTTACTTTTTTCCACAACTGTTTGCTGGAGGTCGATGACGTAATAGACGATACAAATTTAATCCAGGAGTCCCTCTGACTCTGACGACGGACGCGACGAGCTAGCGCTTTGGCTCTTTTAAAAGCAACGAGATTTTCAGTTGTCGGGTACCTCCGAAAAATGTTCCATAATTTTTTCTGCTGCTTGTGGCTGTCGCGACAAGCCTCATTCCACCACGGTCTGCGAAATTTTCTGAGACGTGGGGAGGTCTTTGGAATGGTGGCATTTGCGGCGCTAAATATGGCGTCAATAACAAGTTGCATTGCTTCCGTGATATCATAAGTACTAATCATGGTCTCAGTTATATCTGCCAATTGCGTGAAAGTATCCCAGTCTGCCCGCTGGAATAGAAAACGCGGTGGACAGAGAGTCGCACCGCCGCTATCAGCATGGGAGACAATAATAGGAAAATGGTCACTGTTATGTAAATCTTTGCTAACTGCAAAGTTCAACACCGGCAAGAGTTCAGGAGAACACATGGCTAGATCAAGGCTATGGAAGCTACGTGTGGGTTCATGGAAATACGTCTTCTCATCATTATTGAGCAAACAGAGACAATTATTAGAAATAAACTGTTCTATCTGTTGCCCACGAGAATTTGTACTATCCGAACCCCACAACGTACTGTGGCCGTTAAAGTCGCCAAGTATAATAAATGGAGAAGGGAGTTGGTCCACAAGGTTATCAAGATCTTGTTGACGAATGACATCATGAGGCGGTAAGTAAATGCAGCAGACTGTGACTAAACTTCTTGTGTGAACTTGAACAGCCACAGCCTGCAAAAAAGTGTGTAATAGGAGAGGTGTGCTCGGAAATAAATTCGACGTGAAAATACAAACTCCACCAGAAGGATGAGATGCTGTTTCTGCATCTTTACGAGCACAGTTATAACCGCGTATTTTGATGGGGATATTAGGTGTCAAGAAAGTCTCCTGAACACCAAAACAGATAGGATGAAAGTTGTTAAGGATGGTCTTAATGTCATTCAATTTGGACCGAAGGCCACGACAATTCCATGAAACGAAAGTACCCATTAAGAAACTTTTGCTTCAAGCGAAGGATTGGGAACAGTGTTGGGAAGTTGCGAAATATCGCAACTCATTTTAAGTTCTTCATCCTCTTCTTCAGATGGATGAAGTGCGATTAGGTCAACATTTTTGGATGTGCCACCAAAAATGGACGTTAAGTCTTTGTGGACTGCACCCTGATTTGCGAGTCCCAAAGCAACCGAATTGCGCAAAGTTGATTTTCTTAGTTTTGCTCTAATTTCCTGTGGAGAGAGGCCACGTTTTGAGAGTTGCAGTTTCAAATGCTTTCCAGATTTTGATTTGTTCATTTTAGGTTTTGCAGGTTTCAATAATTCAATTTCATTGTTTGTGGAATGCTCCGTTTCTGAATCACTTGACTTTTCAAGTGTTTTTGTGTGGGATTTAACACAATTTGGACAAGAACAATTTTCACAAAACTGTTTCTGTACCACAGAAGCATAAGTTAAACCAGGCGTAGGTGTTTGAGCTAGAATTTTACGTCTAGCTTCAGGATAAGTTATGTTTTCTTTGAATTTGAGAGTGGTTATTTGTTTCTCGAATGTCCAACGTTTGCAAAGTCTCGAAAAGGAAGCATGATCTTCACCACAATTGACGCACTTTTCTGGCGCAGTGCACTCCTGGCTTTCATGACCTTTTTCAGCACATCGGGCACAAGTTACTGTCCCGCGGCAATTAGCTTTGGAGTGGCCGAAACGTTGACATTGGAAACATCTCAACGGATTAGGAATATATGCTCTAACAGGTAATTTCAGATAGCCGGCATATACAAATTCAGGCAGTTTAGGCGAATGGAATGTGAGAATGAGATGTTTCGTATTAATGAGTTGCCCATCCCGCCGAATGGTTATGCGGCGTACATCAGTTACTCCTTGCTGTTGAAATCCTTTAGATATTTCTTCCAGAGAAACATTGTACAACTCTCCACAGGTTATGACGCCTTTCGAGTAATTTAAGGAAGAGTGAGGGGAAACAGTAACAGGTATTGTAGCTAAAGCTTTTAGTTTGGTTACTTGCTGGGCTTGCTTCTTAGAATTAACTTCTATAAGCAAGTCGCCAGAACGCAATTTACGTATACCTGCAACATCACCGACGGTTGCTACTATGGCTTTTTGCACAAGAAATGGCGATACAGAGTGAAAAGTATCTTTGGATTCAGAAACTCTTTTTATGATAAAAAATATGTCAAAATGTGATAAGGTTTGATTTTGATTAGGTAACGTTTGACGCCCACTGAAGGAAGAACGGTTTTTTTTGCCCATACGATATTGATGGGGATTCGGGCCCCGACGGCACCACCCACCACGGAGTCCAACAAGGGAAGGCAGCCACCGGCTCTGGCCATTCCCAGCCTCGGCGCTTACCCCAGCGCTAGCCGGAACCTATACGCTCGGAGTTACCCCCGGGGACAGTGACCACCCTTAACGCCAAGCCCAAGGAGTAACCCCTTCGCTTGATCCCCTTGAGCAGCCCAGGTAGATGCCTGGGATACCAGCCGATTGATACACCGGAGACCGAGATGTACCACCCGTCTAATGGGTCGCCACGCACGGCAAACACGTGGGGGTATTTGCTGTCCATGAGAAGCAGGAAGCAAACAGAGCGGCGACAGCTTCTCATAGAGAGCTCCCTCGCCTACCCTCGAGGGAAAGAAAAAAGGTGACAGCAGAAGGCACAGAGGAGAGTAAACCTAAAGGGAGTAAAGATCCCTGGGTACCTCGGGATTGGGGCACCCGTACTCACCTAAAGAAGGTGAGCCCCTGAGGGGAGAAAGAAGCAAGAAAGAGTAAAGAATTACAGATAAAAGTTCAGTTTAATTAAGAACGGGCAAAAAATACTAGTACATCAGAAACGATTACTGGCGACAATGCAACGCTGAAGAACAACAGTGTTCTTTACATAAAGAGGCAAGCAAACCATATCCATCAAATAGACAAGAAGCGATAAAACTATCAAATGCCTGTGCGGTTTAATATTATTAAGTTAAAACTTTATACAAAAGGCATCTGAAGCTGATCCAAATAGTATAAGAGATTCAGTTATCGACTTTCCCGGGCTTCCTTGCCACATGCAAGCAGTGGAAAGAGCTGTGAGACTGGTGGCCAAATAGGTTCAAAATGTCTGTGGTTCAATGTGCAAGAGAAGGATACATAAGATAAAAAATTGACTCCCGTGTGAATATGCCAAAATTCAATTAAAAAAAACAGTTTAAAGTGGCATTGAAGTTGAAACAAACATTTTCAGCTGTAACATTTGTAATCATACAGAAGTAAGAAATGCAATATTGGACATAAAAATATTTTTTATTATTATTATACTTTGTAATTAATAATTTTTTTCCATTTGTGATTCTTATATAAATATTTAAAATCCTTTTTGTAACATTAAATGAACGAAAAATTCATAAAAATATTTTATCAAAGTTTAAATGTTTCATTTTTTTTGTATACTTTAAGCTCTTTTCGGCACCTCGAAATACTATTGCATTGCAATCAGAATTTTTTAAAATTCTTTTTGAACCTAAAAGCTAATTTTTTATCACTATTGCCAAACCAAAATCTAAGAAAAAAAAATTTAAGGCCTTTTTTAAAAATTTCCATTTCAGTTTTTTGATAAATTTTAAGCTTTTTGCGGCCTCTCAAAATAATGTAAATTTGCAAACAAATTTTTAAATATTGTTTTTGAACCTAAAAGTCAAAACCCTAAAGTCCTTTTCCGCATTATTACCAAAGCAAAATCTATGAAAAAACTTTAAAGGCCCTTTTTAAAAATTTCTATTTTTTAAATTTTTTTTACAAATTTTAAGCTTTTTGAGGCACCTCAAGATAATGTGCTATTGCAATCAAATTTTTTAATATTGTTTTTGACCCCAAAAGGCAACTTTTCCGCACTATTACCAAACTAAAAAAAGTTAAGGCCATTTTTATTCCACCCTAATGTACATGTCTCTCTTATTCACAAACTTATTGAGTTATTTACCTTTTTGGAACCTGTCGGAATACAGGAAATCTGAAAACAGGTTCTTTATTTTAAACGAGAAGAATGCCGCTAAAATTAAAGTAATGTTAAAAAGGGTTGTAACACAGAAGTAGTATATTTGATGTACTGGACACATACTTTTTAAATAAATAACTCTGAAACAAATTTCAATCGATTTTCAATTTAATACAGAAATTGCTTTTCCCCCCTCGAAATGAAATATCTATTGTCTTTCAAAAACTAATTAGATATTTAACGCTTGGTTGTTCTCATTCGCTGGTTAAATTCCTTAAAAATCAAAGCATTTACCCTGATTAGAATTATTTATTGGGACCTGAGTAAATGTTTGTCAATATTGCTTGAATAAAATATATATTTTAAGATAAAGTACGCGTGCAACCTTATGTCCGCGTAGAAGTAAACGAGAAGTGCTAAAGTTTTCTATACCTTGAATTGTTTTGAAATAATATTTTTCCAATTTTATAAGATGTCACATTTAAATATTTAATCATGTATAAAATTTCGAGACGTATATTGCCAATATAATTAGTAAATTCTGATCACTTGGGAATAAAATGGCAATACGTTCTGCTGCTTAAGAAATTTTTCATGCGTTAATCGAAATTATTTTTCTTATTCCCAATTCTTACATAATTTCGCTTATCAGGAATTTTAAATTATCAAATAATTCTTTAAACATATTCTGTATTTCAAACCGTATTTCAAGAGATAGCTCTCATAATTATTTGATTTTCCTAAAATAATGTCACTAGAACAAAACAGCCATGCATCACACAGAGACAGGAAATGAAAGAGAACAAATTACTGTTCTTCATTCTGTTAAATTAGTATGTTTGTCACTCTGTTTGGGTCAGTTTCGTTAATTCCTGAAAGGGTATTGGCGAATTTCCTCATGGTTGTGTTATTTTTAGTTACAATTGCAATGTTTTAATCAGGAGATGAATTGGTTATCTTTATTTCAAAATCAAAATGGACATATTCTATCCAGTCGTACACCTTATTTATTTAATTTTGAATCTATATAAATATTTTTTATATTCATAATTATTTAAACATCTGTTAAAATCGTTCTTGATATAAATGATATTTTGTAAATATCAAAAATTTCAAACACTCTTTGATAGAAAGAAACGAACAGGCAAACAGAAAATTGTCCTTTTTCGCAACACTTGTTTGTTTATATTTCTAACACTTATTTGTAATAAGTCAAGTCAAAATTCCTTAAAGATTAAACGAACGAAATAAAACGAGCTTATGCTATATGATGACAATTCATTTTAATTCAAATTTAAATTACTTTTGCTTCTCTCCATAAAGTTAACATCATGACATTAAAGAAAACAACATGGAAGGATTTTATTCTCGTGAAAAAATAACACAAAACCTAAATGAAATAAAATTTATTAAATTTTATTACAGTACTTACAGATACTAAATAAAAAAGAGACTTTTCGAAACCCAATTCGAACGCAATCTTTTCCAAATAAAAAAAAATGTATTGGAATCCTTGGTTCACTTGATCCATCTTAAGTCCCTAGTGAGCCATTACATCTAATCCTGAAACTCTGTTCTAGGACGATTTACTTTTGTACCGTAATTTATTTTTAGGATCTTTCGTTTACCATCCTTTAACACAGAACGACAACTTTTTATCCGATGGTTGGAAGTTGTAATTACAACAAGTTCAAAGGAAGACAAAAAATAACAATTTTCATTTTTTCATTTGGTTGCAATTTATACTTTTATTGCAAGTTACAACACATAAAATGGTCCCAAGTATTTTTTTGTAAATCTCTTGTGGAAGTAAAGCTGACTTTTATTAAAAGAAAATGTTTATCGCCTTCACGAATGGTAAAAACAAACAAAAATGTTAGAGCAAAGAGGAAAAAATACAGCATTTTTTCCTCTTTGCTTTAACATTTTTTTTTCTTTACTAAAGATTAGTAAGAACTGAAAGAAATAAACAGTAACAACTTTTCAATTTGTTGCTCACTTCAACATTTCATAATCTCTGTGAAAGGTTCTTTTCTTTCTTGAGAAATTGCTTTTACGTCCGATAATGTT
>JAPMOR010058687.1:0-13364 GCA_026543865.1 Argiope aurantia | reverse complement strand
AAAAAGTTTGGTTGTGAACTCAAATCAAATTTCAGTACCTTCACATCTGTGTAACAATTGGCGGTTGAGTAATGCGATTGACATTTCACCAGCTAAGAACAATTTTCTTACAACTTTTCTTCATGAACCCACATGGAATTTTACTATTTATGTAACCTTTAAAGGTGACATTAGTTGGATACCACTTAAAAACATTAAAATACTTGTTCCATCAACATATTCAACTGGAAAGACCGTGCAGAATTCGACAACAAACCTTAAATCAGATAGGAAAAACATTTTGCAACGGATGAAAAAATTAAAATTTTGATGGCTGTATTTAATATTTTTGAACTCTTATGAATAAAAGTAAATATAGTAAATAGCATCTCGCAAAAATCAACGAAGACAATAAGTGTAAGCACTATAAGGAGGACTCTTTATGAACATAGGTTACATGGCAGGATTCCATGTAAGAAATCATTCATATCGAAATCGAACCAGAAAAAGCGTCTTCTGTTTGCCAAAAAATACTTTAATAAGGATTTAATTTTTTGGAATAATATTTTATTTAATGATGACAAAGAAACTGAATTGTTTGGTGCAAGAAATTCACAAAAATATGGAAACCAAAAATTAAAGAATCCAGTAAAATTAAGAATCCAGCAATAAGTGTTCAGTTAACCCAATTAAACATGTGGATGGATCTGCTCTGATCTGGGGGTGTATGGCGGCAGCAAAAGTTGGTAATTTAGTATATGTCATATCAGCAATGAAAAAAATGGTCTATTTTAAAAGAAAATGTTGATCCTAGTGTAGCGAATTTCGGGTTGTCACTAAGTTGGATCTTCCTACATGATAACGATCTCAAACACACATCAAACATTGTGAAAGAATGGTTATTCTATCGTGTTGCGAAGATTTTGGACCATCCTCTACAGTCACTAATTATAAACCCCATTGAAAATTTATGGGTATATCTTGAGAAAAATGCTCGGCAAAAAATCATTTTTAATAATGACGAGTTGAAACAAATTGTCACAGTACAATGGCAAAAGATTCTTCCCGAAATAACAAAGAAATTGGTCACATGTATACCTAGACGATTAAAAGCAATGACAAAATCTAAAGGACTGCAGACAAAATATTAATCTTACAGCTTTCATTGTTTTTTTTCTGTATCAATGTTCTCTGTTTACTTTTTTGACGCATGAAATTTAATGATTTTCTGTTTTAGTTGAATTATTTCTTTTTGTATTTTGATTTAATTAAACGCTTATAAGTTGTATCCTAGATGAATAAGTTAATTGTATATAAGTACTTTATATTATAAATCGATAATATATTTGGAATGAAACATTTTCTATATCAATCATGGGTGTTTGTTTACACGCAGTGAGCGTCAAAAGAAAGTAAACTCCTATTGCAAAAGAAATGTCACTCCCAACTTAAGATTTCCAACTGCTAAAATGCTAAACTTGGGTGAAAGGGAATAAATTTCTTAAAGATTTATTTAATAAGTGGATCCTTTCTAATGACTTAAAATCCAACTTTTTTTATTGTTTTTGATTATTATCAACATTTATAATCGATTTATTTTATTTAAAAGGGCTCTTAATTTGATAAATTGAATGCTACGTATAAGAAGTACACTATTTACCAATAAGCATTTGGACACCAATGCAAATGAAGATATCTGCAGTCCTGATATGCGTCAAGCCTTCCGTACTTGAATATCGTGTAGGAAATAGCATTGGCATTAGTCGCATGCAAAATGCCACGAAATTCAGAGCTGTCTGACTTCGAGAAAAGCGTAATTGTCGGATATCATAGAAAAGGCCGATCCTTAAGAGACATATTTAATGAGTTAAACATTCCAAAATCGATAGTGGCTTTTGTAATCCAGAAGTGGAAGGTGAGTGACGATTGTCAGAATGTGCTTCAACCAAGCAAACCCAAGAAACTAAGAGATGGAGATCGACGAGTGCCGACACAGAAATTCGGATGTTGTTGTTGTGTATGGTTTATTGGCGCAAGAGCCACATTTGGCTACTGCGCCAAGCATACGGTAAAATCAGATCAGACATTTAAAACAACACATCTTAAAAACAAGTGAAAGCAATGAAAACCACTTAAAATGCGTCGATACAAATATTAAAAAACTATCTTAATGTAGGACAATAATTAACGTAAATGTAAAATAATCATATATAAAAAGATATTCAACATAAAAGGAAGAACAAACAGATGAAATAGATGTTATATATAGTTGATGAAACCAATAGCTCTTAAAAATTTATAAATATTTGGGTGGTATTTTTCACCCACTAGGTCTTGCAAGTTAAGAGTAGACGAGTTGAAAAAATTATGACGATGAGTATTAAAATCAGGACATTCAATTAAAATACGTTTCACACTAAAAGCAATATGACAAGTGGGGCAAATTGGCACCCTTTCACCCAAGATGAGATGACGATGAGTAAAACGGGTGTGTCCGATACGGAGGCGAGTCAATTTCACATCAAGCTCTCGTATAGGGTGAACAGGCCATAAACCAACTGTAGGCTTGACGGAATGAAGTTTATTTTCGATCTTTAAATCCCATGTTAATTGCAATGTTGAATAAATATGTTTAATGAAAAATCTCTTAATGTCGCAATAAGGAAGTTTACGGGACAAAAAAGAGTCTGCAGATTTTGCCGCTGAATCGGCTTCTTCATTACCAGAAATGCCTACGTGACTCGGGATCCAACTAAAAAGGATATGAAAACCTTCATTTTGTAGGAGACGCCAAGTAAATAGGATTCTAATCGCAAGAGGATGCATCCGATTGCTGTAGTGCGAAAGTGTCTCCAGAGCACTCATACTATCGGTATAAATAATAAAGTTACGTTCAGGGAAAGACGAAATTTTCTGAAGGGCACAGAAAATTGCCATCAACTCAGCAGTGAATACTGAACAGCGATTGTGTAAACGATAGCTCAGAGTGTCAGACGGAAGAATTATGCAACAACCAACATGTCCATCTGATTTTGAGCCATCCGTAAAAATTGGTACAAAACAAGAATATTGATAGCGATGCTGCAAAAACAGGTGCTTATAAATAGCTGGATCATTTGAAGATTTATCAAAACCTTCAAAGGGATTCATGTAAGAAAATTTTGGGATGTCCCAGGGGGGAAAACATAACAAATCTACAGTCTTAATAACATTTGAAATGCCTGAGTCATGCAAAAGTACTTTCATTCTCTCACTAAATTGAAGAATGTGAGAGGAACGATCATCATATAGTCTGAGACGATTAACTGGTAACTTTATATTAGAGATGGGATGATTAGGAAAAGATTTTGCGCGGAAATAATAACAGGCAGACAAGTTTTTGCGTCTTAAATCAAGAGATAGCTGGTTGCAAATAGAGTAGAGGCTGTCTACGGGAGAAGTACGAAACGCTCCGGAGCAAATCCTTAACGAAGAATGGTGAATGGTGTCCAACCGTCGCAGGAAAGAAGCACGAGCGAAACCATACACTGGAGAGCTTTAGTTTGAGGGATTTATTTGATTTCTGTTTTGGTTTAAAGGTGACAGTTGGTTTACTATTATCAGGAGTACTATTCAGGGAAGTTTCAGTATCAGAATCAGACAATTTTACCTGTGTTTTTGTTTTGATGCCTTTTTTAGTACAGTTTGTGCAAGAACAGTTTTCACAATAGGAGTTTTGAACAGCGGATACATAACTTAAACCAGGTTTGGGTGTTAATGCTACAATTTTCCGTTTTGCTTCGGGATAAGATATATTCTCCTTTATTTTAATAGTTGTAATTTGTTTATCCAGTTTCCAGCGTTCACAGGTTAGAGAATAAGATGTATGATTTTCACCACAGTTCACGCATTTTTCTTCTGCGTTGCATTGTTGGCTATCATGGCCCTTTTCTGCACAGCGGGCGCAAGTTAGGGTCCCGCGGCAATTAACTTTGGAATGCCCGAAGCGCTTACATTGAAAGCATCTCAACGGATTTGGTATGTACTGCCTAACCGGTAATTTTATGTATCCTGCATATATGAATTCTGGTAATTTAGTACTGTGGAAGGTTAGAATATAATGTTTTGTTGGTTGAATTTGACCATCCCGTCTAATATTGATTTGACGTACCTGCGTTACTCTTTAAGGTTTTAGTTTTTTTTTTTTTATTTCCTCAAGAGGTACATTGAACAGTTCCCCGCACGTAATAACTCCCTTAGTATAGTTTAAGGAATTATGAGTTGCGACTGTCACAGGAAATGTAGCCAAATCTTTTATTTTAATGATTTGCTGAGCTTGCTTTTTAGAATTGACTTCCACTAACAAATCACCTGAACGGATTTTTCGAATGAAAGACACGTCTCCGACTGTTGCTGCAATAGCTTTTTGTACTAGGAAAGGAGAGATATTATTAAATGTATCATTATTTTCGGACACACGTTTCATTATAAAAAAAGTGTCGAAATAATGAAAGTTGGTCGTTTCAAAGTTAACAAAATTTTGATTCTTAGGACGCCCACTGAAGGGAGATTTTTTGGAAGAGCGCATGTGATACTGAGAGAAATTCAGGCCCGACGGCACCGCCCACCACGGAGCCCAACAAGGGAAGGCAGCCACCGGCTCTGGTCATTTCCAGCCTAGGCACTTAACCTAGTGCTAGCCGGAACCTATACGCTCGGAGTTACCCCCGGGGACAGTGACCACCCTTAACGCCAAGCCAAAGGAGTAACCCCTTCGCTTGATCCCTAGCAGACTAGCCACTCAGGTGACTAGGTACCAGCCGATTGATACACCGGGGACCACAGTGCACCACCCGTCTTTCTAATGGGTCGCCACGCACGGCCAACACGTGGGGTTTTGGCTGTCCATGAGAAGCGAGAAGCAAACAGATCGGTGACAGCTTCTCATGAAGAGCACCCTCGCTTGCCGTCGAGGGAAGGAAAGACACAGCAGAAAGCAGAAGGCGTAGATGAGAGCGAAATTAAAGGGAGTAAAGATCCCTGGGTACCTCGGGATTGGGACACCCGTACTCACCTATAGTAAGTGAGCCCCTGAGGGGCACAGAAATTCGGAAAAACAACTCCAAATCGATGACCACATACTCCAGGAGTTCGAACAAGCATCTGGGACTGTTATTTCAATAAATACTATCAATTAGAAAGCCTATTTGCTTCATTTCCATGGTTGTGCTGCCTCGTATACGCCTTTGATTACAAAATTCAACCGCGCTGTTTGATTAAGGTGGTGCAAGGCACGTCGAAATTGGACCTTAGATGAGTGGAAACACGTTCTCTGGAGTGATGGATCAAGGTTCAAACTCTACCAGTCGGACGGCAGAGTTTGGGTATGGCGTATGAATGGAGAACGCCTTTTGGCAGAGTCCATATTGCCTACAGTAAAGTTTGGAGGACATGGAATTAAGGTTTCTGGATGTTTTAAATGTTATGCACTGGGATACTTCTTAGCAATTCACGGTAAGCTCAGCGCCGACTCCTACTCCACTTTTCTAGACAACAATTTGCTTAATACGCTGAGGCAATTTTAAGGGTCGGATCTTTGTTATTTCCAAGATGGAAACGCCACTTGTCATATTGCGAAGTCCATCATGAATTGGTTTGATGACCATGAGGTGAACCTACTGAACTGGCCTGCCCAGAGTCTAGATTTCAATTCTATAAAAAAAACTACTAGGACGATTTGGATCGCCGAATTAACGTTTGCAGCAACCATGCAAAGTCAGTAAAAAAAAACAACTTGCATATCTTTTCCAGGCCGAGTGGAATAAAATACGACTGTCCATCATCCAAATACTTGTGGAACGCATTAACAGGAATGATAAGGTTGTAACTGCCTCGGGTGGAGACTCTACCAACTACTGAATATGAATAAATTGTGTTTATCTTTTTAATCACAGATTCCAATTACTTATTGGTAGACTGTGTATATGTTTTCAAAATACATACATGTCATGCTCTAGACATTGGAAGTAATATTACGGAAAAGATAATAAAGAAAACCGTTTGCTCAAGCACCAGTTGATTCCGCATATAGGAAAGTTGGTATTAATCGCATAATATTTAAGGAATCTCGAAATAAAGAGAAAGTACTGATGCAATTTAAGTAAGGAGAAAATAATAGTAAAATAAAACAGGCATTGTATGCGCACTGTGTGCGAAATTCTTGCTTTAATTGCATAGCAAAAAATAGACATTGGAGAACCTAATGAGTTTCGTCAGTCAGACGTAATTATAAAAAAAAAGGATGTCATTTATTATGGACCAAATAGCGGACATTTTTTAAGTATGTTGGCTTTAGTTCCAAAGCATGACGATATCATTGCTTAGAAAAATAGGAATGGACCATTCAATTCTAAACAAAAAGCGCTGTTGGACATTATAGCAGAAAATGTACAAAATGAAATTTCATATATATATATATAGCGCATGGCCCGTCGCGCGCTCTACCAAGGGGCACTGTGGATAGCTTTGTGTCAGGAGCATTCACGGAGAAAAAATTACTGACACAATCGTTTTGTTTAAAAAATCTTAAAAATACAAAAAAATATAAAATTTGTGGAAACAGGAAGTGGAAGACATGTCCATTAGCAGATAAGGTACAGATCAATAATAATAACTGAAAATTACAAATATTCTGTAAAAACAAAAACTTGATTCATCTTTTTAATTGTTCAGAATGTAATTTAAAATATATTGGCCAAACTAGCACCGAGCTTAATTTAAGAATTAACAATCACAGATCCGATATTAAAAACTTCATAAAAAATAGGACTACGGACTTCGAACTGGAGCATTTCCAAAACCATAACTTTAACAATATTAATATCTACATTCTTGAAGACAATCTTAAAGAATTAAGCAAAAGATTGGATCTGGAAAACATTTATATTTGCAACCTGAAAACTTCATTTCCCTATGGTCTCAATAGTAAATTAAATGGGGAAGGCTATGCAGATTTAAACAATAATTGCATTTATAACAAATTTAACATATTTAAAAATTTTCTAAATAAAGGTAACTATTCTGAAAGATTTAAAAGAGGTAAAGGAAAAGGGGGCAATTTTCAAATTATATCTGAGGAATTTCAAAATTACTGTTATCTGGAACACAATAGTGAAAACATTCACAAAATTAGGAAATACATTTTTGGTCTCAGAAATAATAAAATTAAATGGTTATTAAATAATAAATTCGGGGAATTAGAGTTTAAAAATTCGTACACAAAATGTATTGTTCTAGATCTAATTAAATGTAAGCTTAACATTGGGAAAAACGATTTACTTTAATAATAAAAATAATGTTTACAAAGAATTCTGTGTGATTAAATTCTTGGATATTTACTTCGAATATCTAAAATTGCCCAAAATTGTACATAATAATAATATATTTTTTCCTCTATCAGATAAAACAACAGTTTCATTAGCGTTTAGTTACACTTCAACTTTAAAGAAAAAAATTCGTAATTATAATTACTATGGCAAAAATTTAGATAAAATAAATATTACAGATTGTTACTGTAAAAAAGAAAAATATGAAGATTTTATAGATGTTGATAAAGGTCATATTATTACAGGTAATTTAAAAATTATTGAATCCAACTCTTTAAGAGATTTAATGGGAACAGGAACAAAATTTAGATTAAGAGAAAAAATAAACCATGACAAAATCTTGATTTCTATTGGTAATGATTTGGATGTTTTTATTGCCAAATTATCTAGAAAATACCATTGGCCTGCGGAAGGTTTCAGAGAATGGAAGGTTAGAATTTTAAAGGAAATAAAAATAAAAATGGTTATTGATTTTAACAGATCTAAAGAACGTGGGATTTATTTTACTAAAACATTGAAAAACGAAATAAAAAATTTAAAAGAAAAATTTGTTATTACAATAATAGATAAATCAGCAAATAATTTCTGTTTAATTTGTAAATATTATTATAAAGAATTTTTAATTAATGAATATAACTCTAACGCAACTTATATGTTAAAGAACACCGGGAAAAAGGAAATAGATAAAAGAATGCTAGCATTCGCAAAAAAAACCAAAACTAAGACTTGCTCTCTTAACTATCCTTATTTATTCCCAACAGTTAAATTTCAAAAAAATCCATTAAAATTCAGATTCGTGACCTGTAGCACTGGCAGTTATAATTACTATACGGGTAAACATTTCTTTAAATACTTAAAAATTATCCTGGACAAAATAAAAGATGAAGAACACTTTATTATTTCTAGTAACAAAGAAATTCTGGATTTTCTTAAAGATAACAACAATAATAAACTTAATACTTTTGATTTCGAAAATCTAGACACTAATCTACATCATGAAAAATTAATAAAAATCTGCACTTTGATCTATGACAAATATTTAAATGAAAATATCATTCCTAAAAATAACTGGCTTGAGTTATGTAATTTCAATATTACTGAAAATTACGATTTTAATGGTATTAATTTTTATAAACAAGTTAAGGGCATTCCAATGGGAACAGCTTTCTCAAGTGCTTTGGCTAATATTTTTCTACATTACTATGAGAAAAGTAATTAAATATAATTTGGTAAACTGGTGGAGATATATTGATGACCTACTTTTGATTAACTTCGACAATACTAATATTGTAACTAATTGCTATCCAAAAGATTTAATTCTAACAGAAACGAATAAAAATCAACTTGAGGCTACCTTTCTGGATTTAAAAATCGAAATTGATAATGATAAAACAATAGTTGGTATATACGATAAAAGGGAGGAATTCAACTTCAAAATAACAAAACTATGTAACTACCATTCCAATCTAAACTCTAAAACTTTCAAAAATCTAATTTTCTCACAAGTTAACAGGATCAAAAGGGTTTGCAATAATAAAAATTCCTATATTGAAGCATCAAACAACCTCATTAATAATTTAATTAAAAATCAATTTCCTAAAAATTATTGTAATGTCAATTTTTTAATTAAACAAGGTATGGTTTGGGATTAATCCTTTGGCTTAAATAAAAAATAGAACTTTCCTTGCATATTATATCACTCAATAGGTGGCGTTGGGAGCTTACAATTTTTACCTAAATTACCGTTAGCTTTGTGTTTTTAATAAGCGGGAATCACAATCGATACCTTAAAATTTCCTTGACTGTTGATGGTATGTTTTTGTTTTTTCTTATGTGTTTTTTATGGTATTTTGGTGTTTATTGGGGTTTTTTTGTTATTGTATTTTTACTTATTAGTGGTTTTTCTTCTAATTTGTTGTTTTGTATTTTCCTTTCTGTTAAAATGGTATATCTCTTGAGCCTAATTTCAGGGGATTTTCGGGTCACGAAGGAATCATTATTAGACGTAATTGTCTGAATTTCCTTAACAGAAAAGATCCCTTTTTTTGAATCCCTGCCTGAGGGTGACCCTTGAAAAAGTTTTCAGGCCGGATTCTTTTTTATATTTTTTTATTTGGTTTATTTGTTTTTCCTTTTAACTTGATTTTTATATTATATATATTCCATTCTTGCAGACTAATCTAAGAATTTTGGAAAAAGATAGCAGTTATCTCTTACTCTGGTTTATATAACGATAGCAAGTATGAAGAATTTCTTTCAGTAGAGGAATTCAGCGTCCTAAATGCTGTTTTGTTAGCGGATAAAATGAACATCAACTTGGAAAAATGCGTTGGTCAAGCATATGGCACGCTTCAGTGGTTGCTGGCAAACATGCTAGAGTGAATGCATTGATAAAAAGAAATTTTACTCCTTTAGCAAATTAGAGTCATTGTCTTAGTCGTAAATTAAATTTGGTAATAGCAGATGTAGTAAAATCGATCCAATGAGTTTCAGAGTGCATATCGATTTTATAAAAATTCTATTCATTTATGAGTAACGGCATCATTCATCCACAGTGGATAGGGATTAAAAATATTAGTAAAATTGAAAATAATGGAACTAAAATCCATTTCTGAAACGAAATATGCATGTCAAGCTTCTATGCTCAATATAGTTTGCAAAAGAATAAAGTGCATTTATGCATTTCTTTACAAAATAAGCAATAATTGCTCTGGTAACTTCAACTGAATAGTGGATGCACGAGGATTAATTTCTCAATTTAAACCAGTCTTCTTTAGGTTGATCTTCGCCTTAAGGAAAGTATTTCAGTTATCGAAACCGAACTCTGATTTGCTTCAAAATCCAAAACAGAATAACTTTGAAGCTTTCATTCTTTTTAGATACTTTAAAAGACGATTTTATAAAAACGAGGGAAAAAAGCATCATTAAAAATATGTCGGACCAAGCAACAATGATTAGCCAAGGAATAGGACTTGAAGAAGATGAAAAAAGATCTAAAAACACAAAATATAGATCTGGTAAAAAACTGAAAATATTCAATGGATGCAAACGACTTTTAACTAAAAATGTTTTTAATTTTAAAAAAATGAGAAAAAAAATTGGTAAGACAACGGCTGGTGTTATCAGCATCAGAAAAGAAAATATTTTGCTGTATTTGCAAATTATTTGGAAATACAACAATTAGCCTTTCCCCATTTGGCTTCGATGATTGAAAGCATGTTGTCATTCGGCTAACAGAGCATGAAAATTCTTTTATCCATATACGCACTACAAGAGAACCCTTGATATTACGGACTAGTGGAGAAAGTCCCGTAACATTATTCTCTTCATAATCCTCACGTCAGTAGCGAGAACCCGCCATTTTAAAAAAGTGCTCCGAGATTTAAATAAATTACGGAGACCCATTCATGGCTAAACTGCGCCAAACTTCTGTTGGTATTTGGTATTTTGAGGATTTTTTGGTGCAAGAGCCATAATTGGCTAAACTGCGCCATGTATATGGTCAAAATTTTAAATCCAAGACATCAAATGCTAAAAGGTAAACAGTAGTTTCTGAAATGTGCGCTAAAAAAACATGGTAATATTGGCAGAATTGCCAAACTTTTGTTGGATTAAACTAAAAAATGTAGAAACATTTTAAATTTAAAATGATAAAGATTTTCAAAACATATGATGCAAATGTACCAAGTAAGAATGATAAAATGTGCAAAATACTCAAAAAAGCAATTGATTTTAAAAAGTTAAAAACATTTGGATGGTGTTTCTCAGCAATCAAGTCTTTTAAGTTAAGAGAAGATGAACCAAAACAGCAATGTCGATGATGATTACAAATACAAATTATTTGATTACAATTACAAATTCTTATTTATTTGATTACAAATAAATAAGAATGTGCTTTACACTAAGACGTGTGGTACAAATTAGTGCTCTGTCCTCAAAAATTAGTCGGTGTGTGAAACGAGCATGACTTATACGGAGGCAAGTCAATTTAACATCAGCCTCTCATATAGGCAGAACAGCCACAAACCAATTGTGGGTTTTATTGAATGTAGTTTGTTCTGGATCTGCAGATCCCATGATTCTTGGTAAGGGGTAAAGAGTCTACAAACAAATGACTTTTTTCAACGGTTGTAAGCTTATTGACTGAAGAAGAAAGATATCGAGATAATAGAAATTTTTCTTCCGTAAAGGAAACCTTTATATCTAAAAGGGAGCTTTCATATCTCACTAAACTATTAAGGCACCTACATAATTCAGTGTTGACAGCTAACGATGCCATGTCTGTTTCTCTCACACAGGGTACAAGAATCAAGAAAACAAGCGTGCAATCCTACTTTAACTTTTAAACTGCAGAAGTCAAAAATTGTATTGGAGCCTTTCGCATTTAGATAATTTTCCAAATAATAAAAATTCTTTTACATTAGGTTTAGAAACAAACAAAATATATATTCATTAAAGCTCTCAGATAAAATTCTTAACATTGTCTTGTAGTTTTGTAATTGATGCAGCTCATTTCATGTTTCGTTGCAGAAAGAATATGGTCAAGGATATCCAGATATAAAATGTGTAACTAATTATTTAGACTGTTATATCCTGATTGACTTATTTTCAAGTTTACTTTGTCAAATTCCTGGCTTGAAAGTAAATATTGTTATGACTAATTATGATGATTATTCCATTCTTAAATAATTTTGTATTTGGTTCAAATATAAAATATCCAAGAGAATGGCAGGTTTGCTTGCGTAGGAAACATAATCATGCATGATAAATGTCATCGTCAAAAAAATAAATAAATAAATAAAAATATACGAATTATTAAAAATAGTGAAAGAAGAGTCCACGACAAATTTTGAAAGCAAACTGTCAATATTTATCAATAATTAAAATAAGTGGGAAAACATTACCGACTATTTCATTAAAAAATTATTCTAGGAGTAAAGAATTATGTTCTGTTTTAGGTTTAGGTTTTTTAGGTTTAGTTTTATGTGTCACATGATAACACCTATACTAAAAAAAATATTGCAAAGCCTTTCAGTAACAATTAAAAACAATATATTTCGAAAAGTACAACAGGCGAATAGGTAAACTTATTTTTATTCTTTTGAGGATTGAGAGCGATTGGTTTTTAAAATAATCTTGTAAAGTTAGAAATGATGTTCCTGCTCATTCACAGTTCACTAAAATTGTTCAAGAGAAGCATGGCAGGGGAGTAAAGATTCAAAATGTAGATCGAATGCGATAGTCAATGGAAAGTTAAATCTCATTCGGTAAAAGGGAAGGTGCATACGGAAAAAAAATTTGCAGATGCTTGTGTTTTATGAAATCATTGTTACTTTAAAGAAAATTAATTCTAAGTTAAGTTTTTAAAATCGTTTTAAAGAAACAAGAAGAATTCAGATCACAAAAACTGAATTAAGAATTTCTTCACGAATAAAATAATTTTATTGATAAAGAGGTAGATTTAAAATCTCCTTCTGTTAAAAATCCATAATGTGCTTCATAGATAATGCTTCAATATTAATTATTAATAACATTGGCCTTTCATTTTACTTGCTGAAAACTTTAGACCCATATGTTATTGTCGAAAAGAGATCTTAAATCAGTATCATGAAATTTCAGAAAGGGCTGGCTATATAATTGTTTATTCACAATTAATTTCATACAAACTATAAAAAAAATCTACAAATTTCAAAGCAACAGAATCTTTACATTCACTGTTGATTTATTATTATCAAAAGAATATTGTTACTGTAATATTGATTCCCAGCACAGTTAATTCCATCGTACGAAACACCGTTTTATAGTCAGCTTTATTGGATGCTGATCGAATGTCGATCAATGACTCTCGAGCTTAACGTTAAAATGGATGATATTAGAATCTTCAAGAATTTTAGCGATAGTACCAATAGGAATTGAGACATGCTTGATTGTTTAACAATCTTCTCTGGCCTGCACTGTAAATTATAAAAAGCCAGCAGTCCAAGCCGAAGTCAGTTGTATAATTAGTCAGCGACGAATTAG
>JAPMOR010058672.1:0-13953 GCA_026543865.1 Argiope aurantia | reverse complement strand
TTACATCGAATTAAACTGGTGCTATTGCAAAAGATTTACCGGTTACAATATATCTCCAAAAAACCCTATAAAAATTAATATCATATTGCCGTCATATTAATATTCTTCAATCAAATATTTTCCACTTCTCTTTACTTCTAATTCAACATTTTTTTCTTAAGAAATTGAATATACAGAGTAAAAGTATTTTCAGAAAATATTTTTTATCAAAATATGCCTCTGGAGAGTTAAGTTTTATGTTTAAAAATTGTTTCAGTTATATAAATTTAAGTAAGGATAGTTTAAGTATTTAGAGTTTTCAACGCTTAAGAGTTAGAAAAGAATTAGGTAAGTTTTATAAGAAAGAACAGGGCTCACATTTCTTTCCTTTCAGTATGGTGCATAGGGATGACGAATATTTTACGAGCGGTTATTACGTAACCAATATCAAAAAGTCACAAATACCATTGATCAATACTTTTCAAAGAGGTGTGTGATTCAAATCCTTGATACAATCTTACTGGTGATATTTCGATTACAGGTTTTGGATCACGATAGAAAGTAACAATCGATACGATATCACTAAAATTTACCGGAGCGGTGACTTCACTCGAAAGTAACAATCGATACGATTTGTCCAATGGAAGCTCTCGAATAAAACAGAAAAGGAGAAATCTGTGAATGGATTGAAAAGTGAACGGACTGGTTATTGGAGTTATCGTATCATTGAATTGCATATCACTGAAATTTATCGGAGCGGTGACTTCACTGGAAAGTGTGAAGTCGCCGCTCCACTTCATGAGAGTAACATTGACTTTCCGATATTCGCATTTGATGATGTACTATTCCATACAAATCCTTTTTAATTGCTTGTGACTTGACTTTGCATATATTCCTTTTACTACTGGCGCCATCTATTGGTAGAATATAGAACTAAAGTAAACAATTTAAAGAAGTGACATATATATTTAATTCAAATTTTCAGAAAATGGTTTACTCCAATAAAGAAATTAAATAGTTTTGAAAAAAATCGGATTTAAGAAGTAAGCTGAAATAGATAAATTAATTCAATCACTCGTTACTTAGATTAGTAAATTAAGTATTAATTACAATTAATAAATTTAATATTTAATAATAATTTTTAATTAATAATATGATTGAAGTAGCAGATATTTGTAACAAATATTTAAAAATAACAATAGCAAAATTATTTTTTATTCAAAAAATCGTGGATTATGCATTTCTAATATAGATTCGAGAGCTGAGATACTTATCAGCTCTATATTCGAGAGCTTCCATTGGGCAGATGGAAAGTAATACGATCTGTCCGATGGAAGCTCTCGAACAAAAGTTCTGCCATGCATAGGTAAAGTCCCTTACCCACTGAAGTGAAAGGACAGATTATTTTTGGAATTATCGTATCGTTGAATTGCATATCACTGAAATTTATCGGAGCGGTGACTTCACTGGAAAGTGCGAAGTCACCGCTCTACTTCATGAGAAACTTTCCGATGTTCGCATTTGACGATGCACTATTCCAAAAAGAACACAAGGTTGCATATATTCTGTTTATTGCTAGCGCCATCTATTCCTAGAATAGAGAACTAAAGTAAACATTTTGAAGAAATAACATATATATGTAGTTCAAAATTTTCAGAAAATAGTTTACTCCAAAAAAAATTAAATAGCTTTGAAAAAAAATCAAATTTAAGAAGTAAGTTGAAATAGATAAATTAATTCGATCACACGTTACTTAAAATAGTAAATTAAGTATTAATTACAATTCATAAATTTTATATTTAATACTAATTAATTTTTAATTAATAATACGATTGAAATAACATATTTGGAACAAATATTTAAAAATAATAATAGCAAAATTATTTGTTATTCAAAAAATCGTGGATTATGCATCTCTACTCAGAAACCCAAATAGTCAGACTTCCTCTGAATTACGTTTGTTCAGAATTTGATAGAAGTTCACAAATTTGGTGCGAGACTATATACTAAATTTTATCTGTATAGCTGAAAGAACTTTTGAGTTATCGTGTGCACAGACAAATACATAATTTCAAAAATGCGTCTTTCAGAGTCAGATTTGTGAAACGCCCTAGTTCAATATTTTTGACAATTCCAATATTTCCTATTTGAATATTCCGCATGCGAGAAAGTAAAAAGTCAATAAAACCGATATCTTTGGACACAATGAAATCTGAAACTTCCACATTTATCATATATCTCAAATTTGTTATTTCAATTCTTTTTGTATGTACCTCGTCCTGTAGTAAACCATAAAAAATAGTATTAGAAAAAAGTGCAAGGTGTTATAATTAAAGTTCCACTTTGAAATGGTCAAAAAAGGAAAACAACTGCACCAAATGTTATCAAACTTGGTAATATTTTGAAAGAAATAATGGGAATTTCTTTTCCACCTAAAAAAAGTTCAAATACGCACCACTATGGGGGAATGGTGCTATATGCCATAATGTTAAGCAAAATAGGACATGAGGACATCGTTTCAAAATGTGTTTAATCGTTTCTGAAACGGTAAAAAGCTTGCTCAATGTGGCATCCAAAATTTTCTGAAAGCAAGTTAAAGCGCATTACTGCATTCTCAACAGTATCTCTTGGTACTTCAGGAGGAATCTTACGCACATGTCAATGTATTACAACTTTCTGTTCCGACAAATTGTTTACATTATCTCCATAAATAATGCTTTTCTGATAAAACACATTGAACATGCTTTGTAGCACGCTTCAGAAACTATTAAACACATTTTAAATCTGTATCTTCATGTCCTATTTTGCTTAACAATATTGCCTACAGCGTCATTTCACCTTTGGTGGTGAGTTTCTGAACTTTGTTTGGGGGGGGGGGGGTTGAACAGGAAAGAAATTCCCATCACCTCCTTTAAACTACACTGCTCAAAACAAATCAAGGATATTGAATTTGTGGGTTGTGAGTTCATAAGTAATTTCTTTTTATTGGTACCACATTTGTTAGGAATCCACAAAATATGTTTAGGTACCACATGTCATGGCAGTGACCCACTCCAATTTCCAACTTGAGATTCTACCTTTAACCTATGGTTCGTAACTAATTTTTTCAAGTATTGGTGCCGCTATTACCAGGCATCCATAAAATTAGTTTAGGTGCCATAATGGCATGGTAGTGGGACAGGGGGGTCTCAGTTTCCCAGTTGAAAACTATGAGAGATGCAAAAGAATATTAGAGTTAAATTCTCCGTTAATATGCACTACCAATAAACAATTGGACACTTGTGATAAAAACAATCTATTCTTATTCATTTGTTGGTATAGCCTCCACCTGAAGCAATTATAGACTCAATACTTTAGGGTATGCTTTCCATAAATATTTGGATAGTAGGCAGGGGTATTTTCTTTCACTCGGATCGGAGAAGACATGCAAGTCCATTCACCAATTTTGGACGGTTGCCGCACTCCTTAGTTCGGTGATCCAATTCTTCCCAGAGGATTTCTATAGTATTCAACTCTGATCTCTGGGCTGGTCACTCCAATCGGTTCACCTCACTGTCATACCAATCCATGGTGAACCCTTCAACTTAAGGCCGGCGTTCTGGCATAGGAGTAGGACGTCATTCCCGTGATCTGGAGGTCCTGGTTCGGAAATGGCTGTTCTGTGTTCTATCGGCGAGTTGCGTGAATGTGCCTCCTTGTAAAAAAAGGATTGCACAAGCGAATGTGACGCATGAAGTAACCAAGTCGTACTCTTGGCCCTAGTTGGAGTTACTGAAAAACAAGAAATGCTCACTCAGCTTAGGTCGCTTACAGATCTTGAAACTTAAAATTACGAGGAAGCACATTGTCGTTCAGAATAGTGAGCTTACCAAGATTGGGATAAAGGGTTCTAGTCTATACCACAAGAAATATCCCGAGATTATAATTCCTCCTCCAAGCTTTACTGTAAGTACAATATTTTTTGTCGAATGCGTTCTCCGTGCATTTTCCAAACCCATACTGTCATCTGACTGAACCTAGGCCCATTATTCCGGAGAACCCATTTCCACTAATCTAGGATACAATTCTGATTTGCCATGCACCAGCGCTTGTTTGATTTTGTATTCGAAAGCTGATGTGCTGCAACAGGTCATGGAAACCAAGCAAGTGGATTACACTGTGTTGTTTATTAAATAGTAGGAGATGCTTATTAGAACTACATGAGCCTGTACACTATCGGTTTGGTACAATCTACCTCTTAGTTGCGCGGTTTGTTGGGTTGAAGTACATTCTGACAACCGTCACGCACCTTCCAATACACACTTCCTAACCCCAAAAGCTATTGACGATTTTTGAATGTTTAACTCACCATATATGCCTTTCAAGGATCGCCCATTTCAATAAAATCCAACAATTAAGCCTTTTTCGAAGTCAGACAAAGCTGAACTTCGTGACATCACCCATGCAGCTAATGCCACTGCTGGATTCTACGCGATATTTAAGTACAGAAGATGTGACGTCGATCATGACCGCAGATAATCTCATTTACATGGGTGCCCAAATACTTTTTGATAGATAGTGTATAATGTCAAGTTCTGTTGTTTAGAATTGACTTCTGGATTGCCATTTATATTATTAAGTATTTAGTATTTATTTACTATTACAATTTAGTATTTAACTCATCTTTTTGTTATTGTTGTTGTATTGATTTCAAAATTCTTTCAAATTCTAAAAAGTCACGAACATAATAATAGAGTGTTATTCTATCCTGAAGTTCTTTACCAGGGCTTCAAATACTTTTTTACAACTGTATCTTCATTTGAGTTCATATCATTGTCGTTCTCAAGTGTATTCATAATCAAGGAAATTGAAAACCAAAACAAATAACTGATCTGCAATAAAAGAATTCTAAAAGAAATATAGTTTATTGTGCTTATTTGTAAAACTAGAAGGAAATTCATAGAATTAAATGCAGTTATTTATCGTAACTTAATAAATAAAAAAAATCCATATTGCAAAGGCTGGCGAAATTTTAATAGCATAAAAAGCTTTCAAAGAATCATGATTAGAACCTGTACCCATAGCTTAGGGAGTTATGCTCTAGCCCATTGATTTGGGCCGCTCGGGAGAAATTAAGTACAGAAAATAAGCAATTATATTCTTCTACTATAAAAGAAGAGATTTCAGGTACATTTTTTTTCTATTTGTCTTTTTCTCCTAAGGCATTGATAATAGTTACGTCGCTTAGTGAGGTCGATTATTATTTATGAAGGTTTTTGGTATAGTTATATCTGATTTCATCTCAATTTTGCAGAAAGAAACCTCGTCTGCCTTACGATTGAGACAGACTCCTGTTAATATGAATAAGACAATTATTCTCATGCTTTTATCGTAAGTTGCTTATTATATTCGTAAATATTTAGTATATTGCGGAGGTTTTCTGATACTTTGCTTTAGGTTATGAACTGATAATTGTAGACCATCGCCATTCTAAAAATTTTAGTTTTTTGCAACCTAATTTTTCTGAGAAGTCGATTTTGTCATAACCCTGTAAGTATTTTGCTGCAAATAAAAAGGAATAATATGTGACGATAGTTTTTAATGTTTCTGTAGTTAATTATCTATGGAATATTCCTTCTCGGCCAGCGTATAATATGTATCCACTCTTGTAATGTTTTTATGCAATTTTATTGAATGCCAAACTGGTAATTCAGAACTATTGTTCTGAAAATTAATTTAAACTTATTTTCGACACTTTTTTGACGTCTTTTGAGCATTTACATTGAGCTTATAACAATTCTTTTATTGTTGAAGAATTTTTAATTGAAGTTCGAATAAGAAATTTATCAACTAAGTTTCAACGGCATATCCCGACAATTTACTTGTCCATTTGGGTCACAACCGTAAGTTCAAAAACCTTTATGATTAGATCAGTATGTGCAATATTTAATTCGCAAATGCAAAACGGTAACTTTCTAACTGCATTTTATCCCTCCAGTGAATCTATCTGAATAGAATTACGAGAATTTGAAAAATCGAATTCAAACATATTCCGACTAATTTATTAATAAACCTTATAATCTCTGAAAGTATATTTCAATTATAACTGTTTATTTCTTGCTGTTTTTTTTATCTCGGCTGGTTTTCTCTTGAACTTTGAAATCTATACTTAAAATTGAAGTGTATATATGTGTGTGCGTGAAGCTTACAGCACAGCCATTAGAACTATCGAATTCGGCACAGGTATACTTTATAAGATGAAAATGTTTAACTCCAAGTGACTTTATGAAACTTGAATTGCATACTAAATGAAACTTCAATTTTCTTGGGTCATAATTTCCTAAAACATCGAAGCAAAAGATTTAGTTTCTGCGTCTTTTTAAAATTTAAAAAATCTCCTAAATTGCCATACAATTTTTCTGAATTTTGACAGATTTTTAAAATATGTGTTAGTTTTTCATACATTTCATTATTGTATTGATATTCAAACCATTTGTATTGTTTCAACAAATAACAATCGTATGACTTTCTTCCATTCCTGAAAGCTTCAGGAAAAAAGCTTCTGCTAATCCTGAAACTAACTGTAATTGCATTACCTTAAAAGATAACTTGAAATTTGAAATAAAATATTCGGAAATTTAATTTTGAGAAACTTAATAAACCTTTAAACAATGTCATGGAATTATGCTTCATTAAGAACACGTTTCAGAAAAGAGAATCATGAGCGTCAAGTTGTATTTACGAGATTCAACATAAAACGAAAGCAATATTCCCAGCAAATCGATTAATGGTTAGTCTGAAATACTCCCAGACCTGAAAGCGCCTGTATTCGTCATTGAGAATTGCAAATCGCGATCCTTTGGGCATCTGAAGCTGGAATGTTGCAGATATTGTTTTAACTTTAAAAATTCGCCTAAAACTATAATGTGAGCTTAGTAGCTTCTCTAATGCGTTGAATGCAAAGGTTTTATATGCAACCCTAGTGTTATTCTTTGAAGATAAACGGATCAAAACGAGCCATTCTGATGTAACCATACGTTGCATTTTCGACAAGGGAAAAATACCACTAACTTTGTTGATTGCTCAATTATTTATGTAGAAATTTTGTGTGGTGTTCACATTTCAAAATTATACGCGTTGCATTCACCCATTGCATTTCGTTCCTGAAAAATTTCAATTTTAAATGAAGTTTCAAGTAGGGGAAGTTGAATGATTGGATTATGTCGCATCTAATAAGTTATACTATGCGTTTTGATGAGTTTTAATTTATCATGCCATTTCTCATAGCGTATTATAACCGCTAAAATTCGAACTAAAACTCTGAATTGTCATGTTTCAGTCTTCCAGGAGTTCGTAAACTGTCTTTAGAAATGTCTTTATATGGCCATAATCGAAATTCGTTGATATATAACAATGTAAAGTCGTAAGTTAAATGGAGAAGGTTACGGGGATTTGGATAACATTTGTATTTATAACAAACTTATCATCTTTAAAGACTTTCTAGATAAGGAAAGCAAGAGATTTACAAGAAAAGGTAGAGGTGGCAATTTTGATATAATATACGAGGAATTTCAGAATTTTTGCAACTTGGTACATAATGAGAACACTCTTAAAATTAAGAAATTTCTTTTTGGCTTTAGGAAAAATAAAATTAGATGCTTTATTAACAAATTTGAAGATTTAAAAATTCGAGAATTCTTTCACTAAATTCATAATCCTAAATCTAATCAAATTAAAGCTTAATATAACAAAAAATGATTTACTATTTAAAAATAAAAGTAATTTGAATAAAGAGTATAGTGTAGTGAGATTTTTGATATTTGCTTCGAAAATCTAAAGTTACCTAAAATTATGCGCAACAGTAAAGAATTGTTTCCTTTAAAGGATAATGCAATGGTTTCAATAGCATTTTGTTACTCGGCAACTTTAAGGGAAAGAATCTGCAACTATAATTACTATAGCAAAAGTTTAAATAAGATAAACAAAACAGATTATAATTGTAACAAAGAAATTTATTAATATCATATAGATGCTGTCAAAGGACATATTATAACAGGGAATTTGAAAATTAGATTCCAACTCTAGAGAATTTCTTGTATTGAAGCAACAATCTCATTAAAAACTTAACTGCTAATGAATTTCCCAAAAACTTTTTCAATAGAGGTTTTAATAAGAGCAAGTTGATCTAATTTCTGACTTCCTCCAGTTTATTCACTTTGAATTTTAACTCAATAGATGGCGCTTCAATTATAATGACGATGCATTATGACGGAACGTGGTAGGCGTATATAACTTTAAACGCGGTAAAATTATATTTAGTTTAATTTATCGAAGTGTAATTGCACAACAAGTCTTTTTGCCTTACAATGTCTTTTCTTATTTAAATGAATTTGGCTCTATTTTCATGATTTGCTGTGTTCTTAGGTGAATTAATTTACTTGTTATTGTATAATTAATTTTGTGATACTAATTTTATCTCCAAAACCTCAATTTCCTGTGGTTTTCGGGTCACGAGGGGTAAGTTTGTTGGACGAAAGTCAGGCCCCTCACAGAAAAAATCCCTGGTTTGAATCCTTGCCTGAGGGTGACCCTTGAGAAAGTCTTTAGGCCGGATTCATTATCTTTCTTTTTTGATTCTTTGGCTGTAAACGTAATATTTATTTCTAATAATTATTCTAATTTGGTTAAGTTCATTTGTGTTTTAGATGTAGCAGCATTAGCGCTCTTAAAATACAATTTATATTTTATTATATAGATTCGGGAAATATTATATAGGTGAATTTTTATATTGATTATTTTGGATTGATAGTTTCTTATGAAATCTGGTATGTGATTTTCGCACAAAAATTGAGTTTTTAACAATTTTAATTTCAATCGACGAAAGCTTGCGTTCTCGGTTTACTGTACTATTGAAGTGCAAAATGGCCACATGAGGACCTCAAATAAATATTCGTGGTGGTCATGACTAATGGTTCACAATTTTAATGCTAGGGCAGGAGGATAACATTTGTATTGGGAATTTGTTGAAGATGCTTCCGCATGTTTTGTCAAGTATTTGTTCTACATAAAAAAAACTCGCGGATTATTTAGAATCGGCTCAACACCAGTATGCTGACTTTTTTAATTCTTTATTAATCGTTTCGCAAACGATGAGTAACTCGTACATCGAATTACTAAATTTTTAATTTTTAATATGCAATTAAGTAAAAATATAAATTAAAAAGGCAAATCACTAAAACGCTTCACTACCCAAATGCCATTTTCATAGAAATTAAAATGCCCCAAATAAGTTGAATCTTCTGATTAGCAAAATTACTTTGTCGGTGGTTTTATAAACTGATATCCCTTTAAGGATCATGTAATTTTCTTTATCTTTCAATTCTGAACAGTTTAAACACGTTTCCCTGATGTATTTCCGTTCTTTTCAGGTTATTCAATCTGTCGTCACATCTCCTATTGCCTGGATACTTGTTTAGTCGAGAAAATCCGATAAAAATGCACGGATTTTTGCAAGATTTACTATGCAAGAATCGATTAACACCAAGTTAATGCCAAAACGCAATGGAGGCCGACTTCCGTAATTATCTGCTGGTGTTATTCTAATTGCATCAAGGATAAAGGTGGATCACGAGATGCGCTGCGCCTATACAGGGCAGTTACAAATGTAAGTAAACTGAAATATCATTTTTCTTAATTTACAATTTATACTTGGCAATATTATAAACTTTTAATCCTAGATGCCGAATGTTATATTTAAGCAGATTAGTTAAAATTGTCACCTAAAATTACAATATATTAATTTGCTAATGCTATTTATTGACATTAAAATCATGCCAAGTATGTTACTAAATGAGTTTGCTGCATGTGCTTGGCGGAATTATTGATTTTTTTTAATTGCGACTCCATGTTTATTCTTACTTTCTAAAATATGAATTTTAAAATACTGTAATCGTCGAAAAATACGAATTAGACTTTGACCACCCCGCTGATGAATAACATTAAGTTTGTTTGTCTGTGATAGACAATTCAATAATACTCTGGCGATAAACGGGTGAATTTAGACTACGGTTTTTACATACTATTTTGAAATGTTTGCCAAATTATAAGCAAAACCCGTTCTAAAGGAATCTGCCCTGCTGTTGAAATACACAATAACTTACTTCAAGAGTTCGGATGAAATTTGGTACAGATTTTAACACACTAGTGTTGCTTTAAAACGGGACGTTAATACAGCTAAACTAAACTTGGTACAGGCTTAATATCTATAGGTTGTAATAGTAATTTTTACTATCAAGTTTCTACTTGGTAGAGGCTTAATATCTATAGGTTGTAATAGTAATTTCTACTATCAAGTTTCTACTTGGTACAGGCTTAATATCTATAGTATATATATTATACTACTGTCCAAATTTTGAATCAAATCTATCAAGGGGTTCAAGTCGATTTGTCGGTCTATAATTTCAAAAGCGTGTAAGCATGATATATATAAAATGTGGTTTTGTGTCAAACTGATTTCAATCGGTTGGGATAAACGCGTCTAAAACGCATTTTTTCGGGTACTATTAACCGTATGTCAGGTATTAATGGGGACTCTGTAACATCTTTAAAGAATTTATCGTGTTATCCTAAATTCATTTATGAAATGTATATTTCATAATTGTACGCCAAAGTAATGAAACATTTTCTCTGGAATAACGTCTTTTTAGAGTGTGCGAAGGTTTTGATGACCACTTCAACTGGTTCTTATTTGTACGGTTAAGAATATATTTCATTCTTCAGTGTTGAAATAAAAGTTGTAAATTGTAGATTAAAATATTTAAATTTACCGCTATTCCCAATAATTTCACTCGACTAAGGCAGTCTAGCCAATTAGCAACAGGCCGTTTCAGTCATAAACTCTATTTAAAATCGACCTTTCAGCATTTTTCAATTAGTTCATAAAATTCAAGTTAAATGTTTCAAAGATGTTAATTAAAATCCGAAATGTGCTAAAATTAGTTAATGCATCTGTTGTCATCTAGAATGTTTTAACCGATTTAATTCAGAAGTAAACTTACACCATCTTAGTCAAATACCGATGAAACTGCTCATGCACTCCACTACTTCAATTGCACCCAGTGATGTGCTCTTTCATATATAAATTATATAATGAATTTTAAAATGGATGCGGCTTAATGTTAGCCGCCTTTGTTGACCAGCTGGGTCATCAGGTGTAAAACTCCTAAAATTCAGTTAAATATTTGTGCATTGGTCTCTTAATAGCTTATTCAAAATATTAAGCTTCAAATTGACAGTTCCCTAGCTCACATTATAGAAGCTTTACATTTTGTTCATTGTAATATCTAATTTGCTGTCATCTCCAATTCGCCGTAAGATTTAAATTTGAATTTAAAATAACTTCAATAAAACGAACTTATTTACTGAAATCAATCATTTCTTTAATTACAGAAAATCAAATCCTTCAGTGTTGCAAGCTTACATGTATCGCAGAATATTTTATATTCAGTATTTGAAAGAATTCAATGAGCTTCTGATTCGTCAAATTCAGTTGTCTTCAAAAAGACTTAAATGAAGCAAATGTTATTTCAATTAATAAATGTACTTCAGAGAACAATTACGAGTTCTAAATGTTAATTCTTCGATCCTGTAAATCATGGTCAGTAAAATTATCTTGTGTGTAACGGTTGTCTTCAGCGATCAAACCTTATCAAGTCATAATGCTATTAATATCAATATTTTAAGATTATCAATTGCATTAATTTAGACAATCTACCTTGGGAAAATCAGAGCCCTGAATAGTATATCTTAAAGTTGGAGAGTTTTTATAGAATATGCGTTCAAACTTTCATAACTTAATACATTTTAATTGCAAAAGAGTGGAACTTTAAATATTAATGACTTATAGAATATAGGATCAGTATAAAAAATTTTTAATGTATAAAATCTGCATAAACGTAATTCATAGAAATATTTTATTCAAACTATAAAAAATATCATTTAGAGTAATTCGTGTATGCATCTATTAAAGTAGTAGAAATTAGCTGTTGAGCCCTAATTAGTGTGGATATCCTATGAATTATGCTATATACCTTAAATAAGAATGAATTATTAAATTGATAGCCATTTTAAATCATCGCAAATCCTTTTCTCGTATTGCTTTTTAGAAAATATCGCATTTCCTATTCTATTTCATACAGACAGCGATACCTAAAAATCGCATTTTTAGGTTAAAATTTCAGAAAGGGTTAATTATACCTTTCAAATGGAGTTTTTGCCAGGGTAATTGCTACACGATAATTAGAACTACTCTTTTCTACACACTTTTCATTTCTTTGCGAAATAAATTGTTTGAAAACAGTTAAAATATTTTCTTAAAATTCATTGAAAGTAGAGACTTGTAAATTAACATTGATATAATTTAAGATTTTTTTAACTTTAAAATGATGTAAAAGCCATATGTACTCTATTTTCGGAAATCATAGGAGATACCTATATTTCATTTCATTTTCAGTTGATGAAAGTTGTGATTTAAAATTTGCACCTTTTCCCGAAATGAAATTCCCATCCTCTAAAATACGTTTCTGACAAGTTTACTAGGTCAAACGGTTTTGTATGTATAGCGCGTATAGATTAAATTAGCATGAATAGGATATAAAATAGCGCGAGATTTTTCTCGCTCTATTTCATTTTCTGACGAAAGCCATAATCTTCAAGTCACAACCATTACGCCGATTTCATTAAACTTTACTTTCTCATACAAAGTATTGTAATTTGCAAAAAACTCAATTCGAAATTTTTCACGGATCTTTTCTGATATCTTTAAATAAAAATCGCATTTTTGGCATTCCCGTTTTTCTGCGAAAATAAATCCAAACGCTTTGAGCTAAACAGATGAATTTGGTATGGGACTTGATACCAAATTTATAGTTCTATCAAAATTTGAACAAAACCAAAGAAAGTTATTCCCCAGCTATCCGAGTAATACGGACGCAGTAAATTAAAAAAAAAAAACTGCAAGAACCAATGCATAGTAAAATGCAAGCCAACGTATAGTTTGATACACAGGTTTAGCATCTAAACTGTAGATTCCGATAAAATTTGGAATCCAATTCGTCTCCAGATTTGACTTTTATCAGTCTGTACTTTCACATGCATATAAACACAATAATTGAAGATCATATACAAAATTCTATTTCAAATGACAATTCTATCTGTCAATCGGTTAGCAACCAGCGGGAGTAGTTCCACGAAATTTTGTCACACGCTCTCCAATAAGTATTATTCCAGAGAACGTCAAATGTAACGTGTGCAGCTGTATCTTAAGCGTTAAACATGTGTTATGTACATGAAAAAACTTTTTGCTTAGACAAGCCACTTTGAAGCACATCGTTTAATTGACACCCTTGGGGCTGGCAATATTTTTCTTGGTGAAATTCGACTTAAAATGACTTGCTTTCAACAATGTTTATTAAACTTAATCTGAAAAATAACGAACGACAAATGGGTCTTTGCACCATTGAACCGAACTAATCCTAATAAAGTTCAGAGAACGCCTTTCATGGCATTAGAGTACAATAGTTACGAAATATTAACTTTTGACATCAGATTGCTATTTTTACAGAATCTATCTTGTGTCCTTTGGCGAGTTTTTTCCGATTAATCCTTGGCATGAGGTAAAGAGTAGTTGAAAATCTAATTTGTTTATATGCAATTCTTCTACTGTTTGAAAGACCACACTTGTAGTCACAATCGCATACCAAATTTGTAACACTCAAGTCAAACTCGCATGTTTCTGATGGTATAAATCGACAAACTGTCGGCCACAAGTTGGTTTTGGCTCAAAATTTCATATAGATGTTAAATCTGTGTACCGAAGTTGATCCCTTTTTAAATCCCATCCTTATAATTACCGCGTTAGCTTAAATTCGAACAGACATCCACTGAACGGTTTTTGTTAAATTTGACTGAAATCTAAAGCTCGTGTAAAAACTGTAT
>JAPMOR010058668.1:0-15884 GCA_026543865.1 Argiope aurantia | reverse complement strand
ACTAGAAAGATTTTTAACAGAAAAATGGCCTGAAAATTTTCAAGAGTTAAGAGTTTTTGCATGAAAAAAATTAAGTCAAAAATTCTACTAAATGTATTAGAATTCCTCTAGCAAATTTTTCATTAAATTTTCAAAAGTCTTAAATATTAAAAAGAAATTAAGCTCAAAGCAATTAAAGTTATATAAAAGGCAATGAATGTGAAGAAAAAAATGGAGGACTTAACTCAGTCCTGAGTTGAGTTTTATAAAATCAGTTTTTCAGAAAAATAATATCCTTATGCTAGAAGGTAACAAACAACTAGCTGGCTTTCCCATTTGCGAAAGAAAACTTAACTTGCAGAATGGAAAAACTTCGTGCCAAAGTTCAACGTAAAACAACTTGCACCTATATGATGCTATTTGTTATACTAATGGGATATTAAACAGATAAACTCCATTATGAAAATTCAAATGATCTCAAAGAAGGACTTATAGGAATATTGATTGGAAATTGAAATAGAAAACTCCAAATTGAAAATTAATGTTAAAGTTTATTTTGCTTTAGAACATCTTGCATTTGTGTTAAGGAAAATTCGTAAATCAAACCAGTGAGAGCGAGTGGTCTCCCCGAAACTACCTTGTATATTCTCCAGGAAAGTTCTTATCCCCTTCCACAACATAAAATTGATGATCTTGGTTAAGGCCATGATTACATTCTATGCCATTTGTGAGCGATTGTTACGAAACATAGATCCTTAACATGAATCTGGCATTTTTACTGAACCTATTTTGATAATATTTATTTGGGACGACTTTGCTGTTAGATTGATTACAAAATTGGACACACACAGTTGAAGTGATAGGATAACATACCGAATTTCATTGATTTATTTGTCAATGGGTTCCACGTATGAGAAATCACAGGCCAACCATCTGGATTTGGTTAAAAATTTGGTAAGTATCTATCTTTATTATAGAATTCAAACCTTTGTATTAAATGTTATCTACCAAGATTTTACGTTTTGCAGTGTTGCGAAAAATATGTTTATTTAATTTCTGCATTTTGTAATAAAATCTGATGAGAGAAATTTGAAAAATTCAGAGGCTGGAGTAAGGAAATTCCTTCCACTGCGCAAAAAAGTACCTGCAGTCGAATGACTTGTGGTTACTTCTTCGCCTTTTAAGGGAGTCGATCTATGTTGGCCAATTAGGCACCATGCTTGTGGGATGAGGGGTAATGATGGCCAATAGGAGGAGGTGGTGCTCAATCCAGGAGTATGCCAAGGTTAGAGAAATTAGTCACTTGGAAAGGGTGAATGGTGCCTATTGAAGAGAAAAGAAGATATAGTGGAAGCCTTCTTATGTAGGTGAGCTTGTGAACTAGAAGAAGCCGCAGCAGGGGACTCACCAGGAGGAAGAATCTATATGCAGACGATTCTGATTATTGTAATGTCAGCTCGAAAAGTGGCCGGATCCCCACAAAAGTGGCGCCCTTACAAAGGAGGACCTGTGTAAGAGATCCACGTTTTCCTGGCAGAAGGAGCTAGATCCGCTCAAGGATGGTGCTCTTATTAAGGAGGACCTGTGTGAGAAACCCATGTTTTCCTGACAGTAGGAGTTAACAGTGGAGAGGACAACGATGGAGAGCCTGTCAGATTTCCACTGCTTTGGCTATCGCCCATATAAGTACAACTCCCTTTTATTTTGAAACCCAGGCACTCAATGCTCTGTATGGAAGCAGATTCCAATGATTTCTTTAAATATTTTTTTCTCACATTTAACACTCGATTTTAGTTCTCACAAGCGTAACCGTTATTTTACTTTTGTAGTTATTGTAATAATAAATGATATGACTGAAAATAATCGTTTATTTGGAAGAGACTTATTTAACCTAATCTTTACGATGGTGACCTAACTTAATTGGAGCGTCTGGATTTTAAGTACACGAAACGTAACAATAACTATTGACTCGAACAGCCAGAAAGACATACTTCTTTCAAATGAATTTTGTTCAAAATTTAATAGTTTAGAATTTAATCATAATACCGTATACCTAAATTAGTTTGTCCAGCCAAAAGCATTCCTTAATTATTGTATTCACAGACAGATTTAAAGCCAAATGTTTTTTCAGACTCAGATAGGTCTGAAAAGACAAGATTCGTCAAAATCAAGAGTTAGATTTTTTTTCAGGATGACAATACTTCCTCTATATTTCCTACAAGACAAAATAAGAATTATCTTCTTTCGAAACTGTTGTCCATGCTTCGAACAAATTCTTAAAATAAATATATCTAAGTAATCTAACAAGCATAATAAATCTATATTAAAAGAGTTTCTATTTAATATCAATATATTCTCTAAGTAATTAATTTTAATAATTTAAGATTATTTGAGAATTATGAAATTTGATACATGGTAACAAATAAACTTCTAACAGAGGAAGAAATAAATAACTATCAAATGCTTGAGCAGGAAGATCTGAATCGTGCTAGAATTGCGCATTAATTTAATCAAGGTTGTGTTTTTTGACTCAAAGAATTCGAAAAAAAAATTAGTATGTTCACGAATTGCATTTTTTAATCTCATACGACAAATGCCCGTGATATTTTAAAATTATTTGGCCGGAATTTTAAGACTGGTGGAGAGGATTGAAAGAAGCATTTTTAGTAGAAAATTGTGCACAGAAAATGGGGATTAACTATATCACTACTGATAATGGTAGGCCAGTTTCTGTTTCAAACGAGGGATACCAAATATAAAATAAGTTATCACCAAGGATATTCTCACTTAAAACCCTGCACTTTTAGTTTGAAACAGAAATATAGAAAATCTGTTAGAAACAATTTGCGCGGCCGGTCGGGCCAGTATAGTAGTGAAAGAGTTAAGGTGATAGAGTGAACTTTTTAGATCATAGTTGAGGTTATGAGTTTTGAATAATTTGCATCGTGACATGAATTTGGAGTTTGTTGCCCAGAAAGGATACTCCGTTAGTGTTTGAATATACACTAAGCACTAAAACTTATTAATGCAATGCCATACCTTCTAATGTCTTGACTGACCACACATATGGTATCCTTCTACAAGGTAATATTCTGCCTGTACTTCGTTTTCGATGTTTCTCCATTTGTTTACACTTGAATTTGTCTCCAATATGATGGCATCTCATTTCTTTCTCATCTAGAACACCAAAAATTTCTCGGACATTAGTTTCACATTGGATAGAAAGGAGCCATAATCGCTCCTTTATATTCACAATCTCCAGATTTTTCAAGCATATTCATCTACTGCTGGGGCTATATTATAATGTATGGGTATTCCACTGTGATCTTTGAAGATCTAGTGGTTACACTGTTTGAAATGTACGTGACATTCCTGGAATTTTTAATAATGTCTATCGATCCACGTGCCACCATTACTAATAATTAATAATATTGCTTATTTTTATTAGCACCCGTTTTAGAATGTTTTAAGTGTTTTTTAATTGTACATATCTTTCTCATGTGCCTATTGTTCATATATTCTCATATATTAATACTTTTACTCATATATTAATACTTCATATATTAATATACCCACAAACACTTTTCATTGCAAATTATTTTTAGTTTGTACATTTCAACCTTTATATTTTTTCCAAACATTACAGTGATACCTTATACAGACCATATATTTCCTTGGAAATCATTTAATAATTCATTGAACAAATTTATTCTATCTTTTCTATCTTTTGGTTGCCTAAACATAAACCATTCTTTCTCAAGAGCACTTGAGAGTATTATAAATTTCTGTATTAATACAAAAACTAGGAAATACTCAGTTTTCATTCTGAACAAAAATAATTTCAGAATTCATTTCTTTTTGAAGATAAACTAAATAAGTAGTCGAAAGTATAACTTGAAAATGAATAAAAATGATGTATCTTCATTTTCGTATTAATTATTTTGTCTAAAAATAACTCATTATAAAATAAATGCCTAGAGGGCATTTTTTTATTAAAAAAAGTATTGACAGACATTTGCAATAGTTACAGATTAAAAATAACATTTATAAAAGGACGCCAATTAAATTAATCTGTTATTTTTTAATTAATGAGTACAATTTATGGAATTGATTGCAAGCTTTTGAATTTCTTTTTATATAATTTATCTAGAAACATTCTTTTGACTAATTAAGCTATGCCTTCGTGATGCATTTTGTAATGTAGAATTCAAACATGAATTTCTATCTTAAACAAAACCATCCACATGACATATTACATTAAAAAAAATCATCCTCCCAAATTACAAAAGACTTTTCCTATCCAGGGTCTAGAATATCCAAAATTGAAGTTATCTGTCACCCCATCTATATTTTGTTTTCCTCTAAAAGTAAATTGCCTTCAAATATTGAACTTTTTATGATTAATAGACTAGCTGTGATGATAGACCCCAATATTTTGATGAAATATTATACTCGAGAGAGAACACTTTGGTGCTACTGTGAAAAATTCAACAGAAGACTCTTCCCCTGCCCATGCGAATCATTGTTTATTAATGCGCCATTGTCAAAGGAGTGTGAGTAGTCAAAACAGTGAGGCAAAGAATGATTTAAGATCACCCAAGAAAAGCCTCTATTCTCTGGATGGAACGTCTATTCAGATAGGACACATTATTTACTTGAGATTATAAGAAAGCAAAATTCGACTTGAACTTTTCCTTAAAGTTGTCATCTGATTTAATTTTTTTTTTTTTTATCAATGAAGAGAAATTATTCGGAAATACCAGAATCAAAGTTAAATGTTCATTGCCTTTTAAACACTTTGCAATGATATTCCTTTACCCGTAATTGGAGACATGAATTTTCTGACGCTGACAGAGACTTGGAGACAAAATGATTCGATTGTTATTTTTATTTTTTGTCTTTTATAAACAACATTGGAATTTATTTTGGAAACACAATACATTCTGGAAATTATGTAGTTACCAAAAATATTAAAAATGTTAAATGTTATAATATTAAATGTTGGAAGGATGTTATAAGAAGAGCCTAAACAATCTTTTAATGAGTATTTATTTCGCTTAGATTTTACGGAATTTCACTAATATTAATAACTGTTAGAATTTAACAAACAAAAATGAAGAATGCAATATTTTAAAATACTATTTTAAGAATATTTCCATATTCTTTTTGGCAGTATTCAAATTGAAAGAAGTTTCAGAGACACAGAGACAATGGCTCCATAAATAACGGAATACACATTGAAAAGGAATAGCTCGGTTATAAGCAATTGTTCGTATTTAGACTTTTACCAACATGCCGTTAAAAGAACAGCTTGAAGCTACTGATGAGATGAACTCCTGTTACGGGTTAAATTCATTTCGGAATGATAAATCCTTAATGATTTTAAGAAATGTTTAAATCACATCAGATATGAAAAATGCTTATTTATATTATTTTTCAAAGCTCTCGTCAGCTCAGAAAAAATATGTTTTATTATATGAATGTGTAATTATTATTCTCTTTGATTTCTTGGTAATTATTATTTAAAAAACATTAAAAGTATGTTCCATCTTATATATGAAGTATTAAAAGGACATTTTAATTGTAAAATTATAAGATTTATTAAATATCCTTTAATGTGGTCTTCATGCGTCTTTAAGACAGCATTTTTTTTCGATTATGAATTAGGAGAATCTTTCTCCTGAGAACAAGATAATACAAGCAGAAAATGAAAGAGAGACATAAGTATTTGCATTTCAGAAGAAAATTAATTTTCTGTTGAAGATGGGAAGAACTAAATCATCCGTAAGTCTTAATACTCAACTGTCTATTTTCAAGTGAAAACAATAATTCAAAAAAACAAATCACTAAATGCTTAAAATTTGATATCTAGTTTTTCTCATCAGAATCATATGTAAAACATGTTTAGGAATGATTATGATAAAATTCTATTTAACTATATATTAACATAAACATAAAAGAGATAATTCAAAAATTCAATACCTAGGCAAATGAATTCTGACATGAGATCGTGTCATCAAACTTGAAGGCCTGCCTCAAATTATAAGCCCTAAAGGCAGGAAAGAAATCAGAAAATATTTATTTTGTTTTTCATATAGCTCTATTGTACCACATTACTTAAAAATCTAGGATAGACCACGCTCCTTGCTTTTATTAGAAAACAGACTAAGATACACAAATGGAAAATATTGTCTAAAAGAAGTTAATTCAAAAGAATAAAATTTTGGCAAAGTATGTCTAGATTACATATTTATTTGATTGAAACTTCAAGATTGCTGGTTCAAGTATGCACGAGAAGAGCCATTTCAAACATAAACGTAAAATGTTGGAATATAAATATCCTCTGTAGTAACCATGATTTTGATTGGAAGCATGCAATGCCCATGCATTGTGCCGTACAATATTGTGTCATGTGTCCTTTTATACTTCAACAATATAATCAGTAGCTATTCGTATGGATGACACTGGATTTGTTGTCTGATGATATCCTGTACTAGCTCGATGGAAGAATGATTCAATGTTTACTTAATTTAAGGCAATATGTCGACTTTCTATAGTATAGGGAGAACAGCGTGTGAAAACAAGCGTTATCCTGTTGGAAATGCCCCTGATAATATTGATGAAAATGGTAACATAACCGTTTCATTCATGAGTCCGAACGTACTAATTTACTGACAAGATACTTGGACAAGAATATTTTTTCTGTCATTGTAAATAGTTTTCTAGACCATAATTTCTAGTAGTAATAGAGTACGCCCGTGTCATAGCGGAATTGGTTCAAATTGTTTATTTTCTGACAGACAAATTACCATCACTGAATTAAGATAAAGCACTTTTCTTCTGAGAATAGACCCCACCACCATCAGCACCATTTAATAAAATCTGCCTCGAATGCCATCAGATGACAATCCTTTAGAATTATCGTAATAAAGTATACAAGGCATCTCGTGGAGCCATCCCTCAATCAATCGATTTGTTATCGCTCATTGTGTCATTCTAGTGATAGCAGAAGCTCAAATTTCTGCTGTAGATGCAATACGATGTTTGATAATCCCCTGGGGAATACGGAAGCTTTTGTTTATGCGGGTGAGGTCTAACTGCTATCTTCTTGAGGACACTACCTCCCATGATCCTTTTTACCAATAATCATGCGCAGTGAATACATTCCGGCCATTTCTTTTTTCATGATATTAAAAAAAAATTACTTTATCACACACCTTTATATGTCTGCATTCGTACTCAGCAAATTACTGATTCTGGCTTCATCTATTTTCTGCCAATGTATTTAATAATTTTTATGATTTTTTTACATAGCGAATTATAATTATTATAAAAGTCCTTCCTTGTAGTTAATATAATAAAATTATTTGCATACTAATGTGGGCAAAAAGTATCATCCAGAATGTTTCATTGAAAATACAATTAAAGTAGATATCTGCAAATTTTTATGAAATATTTTCAAGAGTTAAATAAAATTTTACTTCCAGGTAGAAATTTATTTCATTCTGAAGTCTGAAAATAAATTTATTTTTACTAGGTGCAAGTTTCAACTTTGTTGATTTTCCAAAATGGAGAATGAAAGTGTGTGAGTTGAATTTGATTATGCAAAGCAATTCTTGAGACAAAAGAAATATCAAGTGTTGCGGAAATCCTTTAAAGACAAAGGTTATCAAAAATGAAAAAGTTCCAATGGAATAAAACAATTAGAGAACCATTCATATGAAGGAAGTCCAATCACTTCATCTAATCACCAGGTATCGATTGAAAAGCGAATTTGAGCTTAAAGATAGAGGCCTTATTTTTATACTTACTGTTGTAATAAGAATTATTATGAACTTAGGCAAGATAATTCTAGTTTTTTTTTAATTTCAAAGTTTATATTTTTAAAATTTTCATACTTTTTTGTTTTTGAACTCTAATATCAAGATGCATGCGAAAGTATAAAATGACAAACGGGCAACCCCTCAGCTGGCTTATTTCAAAAAATTGATACAAATAAATACTTTAGAAGTTGATTTTTTTTTTATCCATATAACATTTTAGGATTTGTAGATATCGTGTGCGCTTGTACTCTGATAACTGGTTCAATGAAATTCCTGTAAATGGATTTCGTTTAAAATATGGCAGAAATCTGCAAATTTAGTGACTAGTCCACATGCCACATCCACCCCATTTAGCTCAAAGCGTTTTTGAATCATCTTGACCATGAGATAGACTGATATAATTTTAAAAAAATATTTTCCGGGCACAGGAGAAATCCAAAACTTGGCGAATTTGCAAAATCATGAATTGAAATTCACAAATATTTTCCCCTTTGTACAGTTATAAGAAGGAAAAATAAAACTGGATATGGAAAATATTCTATCATTGATGAAATAACCTTTTTATAACAAGAAAACCTAAATAGATATATTTATCTACCTTTTAAATTTGCACCTGAATCCTTAGCGTGTATGGCCAGTATTATTAGTCTGTAAAAAATAGATATAGTTTCTGCCAGGCAATCTTGAATGTAAATTTTTACAGGAAAACTGTGCTGGGTTTTTTTAATACAGTATGCGCCAAAATATAGATACAGTACTGAAACTCGCACATCACGGACACGTGGTTGCGTTTGTTGACGAGGCATAGCTCCAATTACACGTGTTCGCAGTTGTGAAATGGATGTTGTGTAGTACAGTTGTTGTTGGAAATGGGTCTTTCGACGGAGAAAAAAGTATTTAAAATTTTGAGCATTATTTCCCCTCATACGGAAGCGGTTGCGAAGGTGGACCGAGTTTAAAAAATATGACAGAACAGTTCCAAGAGAATTTTAATGAGGCAACGCAAAGTAACACAGTTATGCTATCTATTATTACGAAATTTCGCCATTCTAGTAGTGTACTGTGTCAACGGAAGAAGATGCCTACTTATGGGAAATGTTAAAGGATAGTGCGTTCAGCTGTGAAGTTCCACCAAGAACTGTGCCTTCAGAGAGGCGATGCATACTTTGAACACTTATATTACACATACCGTGGTAAGTCAACACGCTAATAGTGTGTATGCATATATATTACTTTCTTTTGAGGAAAAATGAACTCACAGATGACAATAATGTAATTTTGTTCATCTTTTCATTTCAGTATTATGTAATTTGGTTTCAACTTTTTATTTCAGTTCTGCATATTTTGGCGCATACTGCAGTTTCGCTTCTTTTTAGCTCCTCCAGAATTTCTTTAAAGTTTCTTATTTTAATATTGGAAGCTGAAATACATCATGTCGAAATTATTATTATCCAAACCTATTACTACTCGCCATTTTTTGACCCCCTCTCGTTCCACGTATTTAGTCCAAATTATCTTTGAGCTTTCGAACCGAAATAGAAACCAGTATTCCATTTATACGAGAATGACCAATATTTTATTGGGGTACTGTCGCAATTAGGGTTTCTTGTAAATGTAGTTGACTGTAATTATTGCAACATGTTAGAAAAATAATTTAATTTAATTTTAAACTTAAGAAATTAAACAATTAATTTTGACTGCAAGCTTCACCGAGGCGTGTGAGCGAGCGTTCTGAAGAAAAGGAGAAAATTAGGGATTGCAATATCGAACCAAAAGTTCAATACCGGTATTCAGTATTTTTAGATCCTAATACCGGGATACATGTTTTAATACCGGAATTAGAAATTTTAGAAAGAGAACGAAAACACAGATGTTTCTTTACTTTATTGTTTTATTAGAAAGTGTAAATATCACAAAAAAATTTGTAACATATATTTTAACAGTATATAAAGAATCGCAAAAAAGTAAAGGAAAATCTTATTTATTTACATCACAAAAAAGTGTAAATATCACTATTCAATTTGTGATCTATTATACATTTTTGAAATGTGATCTTAAAAAAACATAATGCATCAGTTGTACTGTCATTAAGACTCTAACATATTTTTGTGCAAAAATTAACAGCTGTCGGAAACGCCTTTTCGGCATCTACGCTAGTTAGTGGTACTGTTAGCAATGCGAGATATACTTTTTCCAAATATTTACATCTAAATCCCTCATCTTCAAATAAATTGATTTCTCGTCGGATGGTTTTGAATTGATTTCTGTATTGTATTTAGATTTTTTTTATTTAATTCAAATTTTTTAAAGAGACAATTACTTTTCACTATCGAAATTAGTGTCATCATAATCTTCGATAACTGTACTGAATTGTCCTGAATGTGGATAAGTTTGTGGATAAAAAACTTTAAGAAAATTTACTATAAACTTGATCAGATTTGTATTGGTTAGTCTCTTTTCTTCTTTTTCATTTCCATTTTTAAAATCATTACAATTATGTAAATATAATAGGATATTCTGTATTACTAATTATCTGTAATGTTTACGTCTCATAAAACCGCGAGTCTTCATTGTTAAATGTAAACATCTCCTCCTTTCATCTTTCCTCTCACCACTATTTCGTCGAATTAAACCATCCTAACGCATGCTCAAAAGCGCGGAGACTTTTACAATCCGTTGTCAAACACTATTTTATCACTTCTCTTGATTGCCCGATGCAACTTTGTATTCACAATCTAATTAATTTCGCCCGTTAGGGAGACATAAAAAAAACATATACTATTTTGCTATATTGGCGATCCCTGAACATATAGTGGAGACAATTTAAAAAATTTCTAGTAAATACCGCAAAAACGGTATTTAAACTTGTGAATGCCGGGATTACAAAATTGTACAAATGGCTCAAAATACCGGTATACCTTATCCTGGTATACCGGTATTGCAATCCCTATAGAGAATAGCTTTTTAAAAACATCGCGCGTGTCCATATCCGGACGTTGGGCAGCGCTCCTGTTACGTCACATACAGCCTCGAGGGAGCCTGTAGCGTACAGATTCCTACTGATATATGACTTATGATAGGTATTGACTTATGATAGGTACCGTCGAGTTGATGTTTTTTTCTTTTTTTAAGTTGGAATGTTTTGAAAAATAAGTCCGATTTTCACAAGCAATTTTTTTCCCCACTATAAAATGTTTTCAATAACGGCAGTTTCTCTGTAAAGTGTGAAAATTATATCTATAGCATGCATTTTCAAAATCAAATTAAGTTAAAGTTTTTATTTTTTTTATTTTTACATAAGAGTAAAGCTTGTCTGTTTTTGTCACATGTTTCAACAAAAATAAACCTTTTATTCTTTATGTTCTATGAAGGATTAAGTTGGCTTTGACTCGGAAATCAAAATTCTATCTCCTAAAAACAACATTTCTTCAACATTCTGGATTTGTTAAGTTTAGTTATATTAACGTACCGTTTCAAAGCAACACACTAGAGCTATTTTAGGACGGACCTGATAATTTTGGACTGTGGTCAGATGACGAGTATGACACCTAAGCTGGCGCCTCCACCTCTCCAAAACTTTCCCGCCACATCAACGGGAAGAAGTTTGACCCCGGCGGATTTAACATGCATTAAACCCCGTTTACACGAATGTTCTTCTGTTGAATTGGTTGTCGAACCTGAAAACCTCCGCCTAAGGAGCCGATACTTTACCACCAGGTACCGTGACCTTCAGAATTCTAGTAGAATATTAATTTTAAAAAAGGAATTTGTTGTCATTTACAACCTTTTATCTTTAAAGTTTGTGCATTATTGTGTTGCTAAGTAATTGGTTTAAACTCTTTTTCGAAAAATAATACGCATTAAAAAAGAATAAAATAAAATAAAAGGCTTTAAAAGTAGCAAAAGATGAATTTTTATTTCCTTCTGCTCATTTTTTTAAATTTCTTTCTTCTTTTCTTGCGATACCAGCACACTTCCTTTATTTCTAGGTTTTGGCTTCAGTTAAACATGATTAATGTATTGTGCGTCAATAAAGAAAATAAAACTGAACTATTTTATAAATTCATTTCATATTTCCATTAACTGTAAAAAAGATAAGAATAAGGAAATCGTTATATAACGATAAAATCTTTGCGTTCAACATTCCGTTTTGCCAACTAATCGTCCTTTTTTCATAAATGATTCTTAATTTTTTTTTAAATTAGATTTTAGTGTTCCATTTTGAGATAACAGAAGATTAATTGTAAGAAAATTTTTTAAATCACTCTTGGTTATGTATCGAATTTCCTGAAATTGTTCAGAGATATAAGTTAAAACTTTCTGTAAAAAAGTAAAATCTCGTGTTTTGCAGTACTCACTATATTTTTAGAGAATAATAAATCAATAATTTGTAGATAAATTTAATAAATCAAATAATTCCTTAATTTTGAATAAATATACTGCTTTTACATCCCCCTGTATATTTTGATAATGCATGTAATTAATGAAAACTTTTGATATTTCTCAAAAACTTGTACTAAATTATAATCAATCATTCTTAACTACTTAATGCTCTCATCACTTTAAGCGAAGAAAAGCTATAAATTGACGTTTCTAGAAAGAGAAAATTGAATTGAGCATATTGAACAGCAAACTCCAAGATAATGTTTCTTGCATGACTATGTTATCATGAAGATCTTATCGTTGCTTTAACCTTAATTAATGTATCTCTAGACATATAAAAATGCATTTAATGATTAATTAAATATTACATTTAAGGGACACAATCTTGATATAGGCTATTACACAAGAAACTACTTTGAGAAAATCAGATGCATGAGGCAATATATGACAAAACACAAAATTTCTATTCGCTAATTATAAAATCCATCCCATTTCAAAAAAGTCAAAAATACCCGAGATGTAAGCCATAGCCATTATTTTATGTTTCATTAAGTAAAATGCCTTTTCTTCTTTTTCTTGAGATCCAAGAAGTTGTAAGATTAATAGACAATGCTGAGAGGATAGACTCCTATATTTTGATGAAAGATGATACGGAAGAGAGAAAAGCATTGGTGGTGCTGTTATGAAATGGCTACAGCAGACAGTCAGCCTCCTCACCCCTTCTTGCAATTCGGTGTTTATTAATGTACTTTTGCCAAGGGATAGAGAGATGAGGGGTGTTCGAAACGGTCGGGCAACGAATGATTACTTTAAGAAGAATCTTTATTTTCTAGATGGGACTTCTATCCAGGAAGGCTTCTTCATTCACTTAATATTATAAGCAAGTGATATTGATTGCAAATGCAAGTGATATTCACTTAATATTATAAGCAAGTGAAAGATTCTTTCATTGAGTGACTCCTTGTCCAGATATTTAAAATGAAAATGATTCTGAAATGTAGGATTTCTAGCAAGCAATGAGTATTTAGGATGAAATTCTGGATTTATTAAATGTCAGTAATATAGAAGAGTGTTTTTTTATTCTTTATCGACGTAGCGCTTTATGTTTGTTATTGTTCAGGAAGATACAATATATATATATATATATATGTTAAGAGCTCAATTAACAATTTTTTTTTATTGTTGTGTTAAAATGTTACTGTAAAATGATTTAGTGAGTAACAGAAAAACGTATTTAGGAACTAAATATGTCGACAATAATAATGATTATTAAAATGAGAAAAATGGCAGGAAGAATTGAATTTTTATCTAGAAGAATTGTTATATAAATGCATATTTATGCAATATTTCGTTATTGTGGCATATATCAAAATTGGTGAGATAATCTTGACACTGATTTTTGTTCAATATATACTTGAATAATTTAAGTATACTCGAATAAATTTTTATTCATTATTTCTTTAGTTAGTTAGTTATGTTCAGAATTTATTTATTTAATGTAAAAATGCGTTAATGTATAATAATATAATGTATAAATACATCAAATAATTTATTTAATGTATAATGTGAATTTTTTCTGAATCTTTCAGATTTACAGTTTCACTCTGCTTTATTTCCCATGAAAACCTTTATCCAGGAACTCTGTTAAAATGTACATATAGTTTAAAAATTATCATAATATATAATTTTTTTCTCTTCCTATGCTTATTTTAGCAATTCGTGTAATTTCTTTCTTTTCTATCTAATAAAAATCCATCTCCCTTTCTTCTTTTAATAAACTGAGATAAAGAGTGTCCTAAAATTAACGGAATATTTGAATTTGTCACCATTCGTGCAGTAAAGTGTTCTCAATCCTATTAAAAAGTCGTTCGACAGCTGATAGTTCAAAGTTAGTAAAATTGGAGCTTTACACAGTAGAACATGTTTTCATTGTTGAACGATATTTTTAAAAAATGCGTCTTGTTGCCATGGTTTGAAAATTTGAGAATTGGCCCTTAGATCATTTGATTTAATACCGTTGGTTTTCTTTTTATGCGGTTATTAGAAGTCAAACGTCTATTCCAACAAGCCCACAAGCACGAGTGCATGGAAGGAGGAAGTTCAATGAAGCATCATTGAAACTCAGCCACATTTATGCAGAATAATCAAGGAAAATTTCAATAAAAGAATGCGCATGTGCTAGCAAAGCCGTGGAGGCGATTTGCGCTATTTGTTATTACATACATAACCCTATTATGTGTGCTTTAAGATTCATAAAAAATATAACAAATTAAAGAAAAACACTGTGTTTCTTATTTAATTCAAATCTTGCGTTTACACATTGCTTTATAGGGTAGCGCTCCATATTTACTAACCCTAAACTATCAGCTGTTCGAATGATTTTTTAATACGGTCGCTAACACTTTACTGCACGAATGGTGGCAAATTCAGATCTTGCGTTAAATTTAGGACGCCCTTTATTATTATTTTAGAATTTATCAAGATGTTTCTTATAATTTACTTTATACTGCTTAGTTAGCAGAAATACTCTTTTCCCTTTCATTTGTAAGTTATTGTGGAAAAATTTGATTACTCTTTTAAAAATATTATTATTGACTTAAAATAATTGAAAGTTAAAGCTTTACTATATAAATAATGATGCATATAATCAGCGAGAATGATCTCTCCGAACCTACATAGCTTACCTGCTTATAAATGTGTTATCCCCCTCTCACTGCACAAAATTCTAGACCTTGTGCGAGATTATGAATGTTCTGAGTGCCCAGATTTTTTTCACATATGAGAGGCGTATTTCACAGTATAGCAAAGAAGAGCAGTACTTCCGTAAACTACATTCCATTAGGGAATAAGATTTACGAAAGAACGATCTTAGGCACGAGTCTTGATTCTTTTATTGAATTTATCGCGCCATTTCTAGAGAATATTTCCACGATTAATTCCTGACATATAATCGATAGACAATTAAAACAGAAAAACATACATTTTGGTTTCTTCTTTTCTTCCAGATCTAAACTAAAATTTGAAATAATACTACAATTGTAACTGCATAGTAACATATCAAATTTCAGTTATTTAAGTCATTGAATTTTCGAGTTATGGTATTGACATGATGTAATACACACCGGCAGACAGTCAATCTTTTGATAGAATTTGTTCAACATTTTATAATGATCTACCTTATGGATATTAATTTGATTCAATAAATTTTATCTGCATATTTGATTTGCAAAGTTTCGTATTCATTTATGCTCAAAAAACCGGTTAGACTTCTAGTGAATGAATTGTATTCAAAATTTTAGAAAATTCTTCAAATTTGGCGTAAAGACTGTACATCCATTTTTATCTATTTAGTTCAAAATGATTTTGGATTTTCTCACTTCCATATAGGCAGATATAATGCTATAAAAGTGTTTGTAATATTCAGGGAATTTTGGAATGTAGAGATTTGTCAAACTTGAGTTAGAAATTTTTGTTCATTACAATATTTTTCTCTTTGATTACTTTGTGCATGAGAAGGTAAAAAAAAAAGAATGTGTTTATAAAATATCTTAAAAACATTGTAGGTTATTTTAATCTTTTATGCATTTCAGATGTTTTAAATTTTGTGAACTAGTAAGAGCTAAAATAACGTAAAACCTGATTTAACTTTAACATTCTTATAGGAAATTTTATAACAAAAATGCTCGACTATTTTAAAAT
>JAPMOR010058649.1:48290-60181 GCA_026543865.1 Argiope aurantia | reverse complement strand
GGGTAATGAGTGAAGGGTGCGGATCGGTTTGTGAAGGATATTGTGTGAAAGAAATGAATGATCAGTCTTTTTGGTAGGTACTTTATGCGAAATTGCCTTGAGAAAATGTATGAAATAAGAATACGTCATAGTTGAAAGTGCTGCTTGAAGAATGAATAAGGATTGTGTATTGCAGTCTAATTTGGTATATGGGAAGAGTGAGTATCTTACTGGAGAATGAGAAATAATGTAAATCATTATGAAAAATGTAACAATACAATGTGAGAAATTTGAGATGCCGCTGTGAGTAATTTGTTCGAGATGGTTGTGAAGATTGTAGGTCAATAATAATGTGGGTCGTTGTGGAAAATGTGTGGGAAAAGAGGAACCAGTTTGTCAATTTGAACGATAATAGCACAACATTTTGTAAAGGAGTTATAAATGTTTAATTTTCTTGGGTTAGCAATGTTATTTTTGCCTGATTATTAAAGGAAGAATGCTGGTGTTACGGGCCATTTAGTAAAAGAACTGAATTAACTTACTCGAGCCGTGAATAAAAATCAAGGAATTTTGCATGAATTGAAAGATTATCCGTCCTGTATTGTATACTGGAATGGTTTTTATGTGAGGGTTCATTCCAAGTTGTGGATTCGCAATTGACAATTTCACCAATCGCTTATTCCAGATAATAAAATGACAAGAGATAAAATGCATTTAATTTTTCCTTGGGAATGTCGGTTTTTTTTTGTATAACTAAGCAATTAAAGAGTATAGAAAATATTTGGGTGATATACGATTTTGTGTAAGAAAATAGAACAAGATACTATTCATAAATCTATTTTGAATAATCTTTTGTTCGTATTAATTTTGTTTATCTTTAAAATGCTTTAGAATATTTCAATATTTAGCAAGAAAATCTGTTTCCCTGCAGGCAACAAGTATATTAAAATAAAATGGAATCTCGTGAAGTTAACAAAATTCATAAATCTCTAAATGTCTTCATATTTTTTAATTTTGCAATATTCGGTTTTCAAGGAATTAGAGAGCTTGTCTTGTTATGGAACTGTGCGAGATCATTTCTCAATTATCTAGCTTAAGTATTCCAGCATCGCATAGAAAGGTCAATTTCTAACATCGAGTTGAGCATTACTAAAAGGACATTAGGACTATCATCATCATTATTATACAGGTAAATTTTAATTTTCCAGACTGGAGTGCATCAGATCTCAGAAGATGGTAAATTTACAAAACATTAAACAATCGCACTTTTATTACTGTTCTAAAATTCGCATTGATAACGGTGTTGTAGGAAATTATCGATATCTAAACAAATGAAATAAATTTTCATCTGTCTTTTAAAGAAGTCGCTTCGAACCTTGTAGATACCATTAGAAGTTTTCTAACAATGCTTATTATTGTAAGATTCAACATAAGCTTCTCGTGGATTTAAATATCAAAGCGAAGTGATTAACCATTCATATTGCTTTTAATTCAGTGTTTTCAAACCCTTGATCATACAAATTTTAATTTTCATAAATCTTGTCGAACATAATGAAAGATAATCAGTGTTCACAATTTAATGTATAGCTTTGATAATTTTAGCCGTCAGTGCTTTCCAAAATGTTCTTAATCATGCGTGTGCGCACTTCATATCGTACTTTTAATCTTACATCTCATCGAATTATCAAATTTCTGTGAAAAAAAAACTTGAGTTTAAAAAAACTTTCTTAGATTATGACTGGTGTCATTATTTGCATTGAAATTGCCTTTTGTTTAAATATCATACAGTTTCAAAGTAAATGTTATATCTTTTTAGTCGAAATATATTTTTAGGGCAATAAAAAATTATTTAATGTTAATATTACAATATTGCCGTCTCTAAACAATGGGTCGTTTATTTTCTTTAGAGAAATTAACAACTCGGAGAATATTAAGTATTGGCACTGAAAACTCCTAGTAAGTGAAAGAAATTAGAAAGTAAAATGGTCAACATATTTCTAGATATTTAACTTTCTAAATTTCTAAAGAGAAACTGCTTAAGTATTTATTGCGTTGTAAATAAACGGGAAAATAAAATAAAATTATATACTAAACGAGTATTTACTTTACCCATCCGAATTCTGATGCAAGCAGGCTAAGATTTTAAAACAAGAGAAATGAAATTCGGATGCTTTCCGAGTTTCAATAAGTTCTCAGTATCAGTGAAAATTTTCTTAATTGTATTGCTAAAACAATTTCTGTGACGATATATCGGCAATAACCCTGAAACTTTACATAACATGGGATTGACTTCATTGAATGAATCTACATTTGGAGTAGAATACGTTTAAAGAGTAGCGAATTCATGAAATGAAATTTGAATTAAATTATTAGTTGATATTAAAAATCCACATCAAAAGCCTTATACGACAGAAATAAGTCTTGCGCTGGATATCAAACGAGAAAGCAATTTTTCTGATATATAAGCATGCAAGTAAATTGAAAGGATGAATCTGAAGAAAAATATAAATTGAATAACTTATTAGTTTTTGCGTGTTAGAATGACAGCCTTTTTATATTGAGCCTTTTGAATTAAAATTATTATTAGTGTTGAAATAATTAATGTAAGCCCTGAATGCTTTTGAATTTGTAACTTTAATCCGAGTAAATAATAATTAATTAATGCTTTTGAATTTGTAACTTTTTTATACCCGAGTAAAAGATTGGCATAGGATTTATTTGTATTTTTAAGGCATATTTTTCTTCATCTATCAAAGATCTTATATTCCACGATAATTCTAAAGTTTTGGTTAATTTTCAGTTTGTTGCAATATGTCTTAATTTTGAATATTCGAAAAAATATTTTTTTAATTAGACGTATATTTAAATTCCTTGAATAACCCTTTTAAAATAAATTGGTTATTTATCTAGATACTATGACCCTTCGTTTTTAGCCATAACTCCAGTCATTGTATCGAATTTGTAATTCTTTCGTCATTCTATAGTCTTCCCTTGTGGGTTGGGTTACGTTAAATCCGCTAACACTACTTTTAAAAATATTCCAGACACCTTCCATAAGGTAAAAGTAGGAAGTATATCTTGGACAATACGAAATAATTCTGTTTTTAATGCATCTCCTGGAATGCATGCACCTTATGGTAACATCTGATTAGTTTTTAATGCTTTTTTGTCGAAACCTTAACTATAGTGATTTGCATTCATTAAGATTCATTTTTGATAGGATTATCTGAATTTAAATTTTTTTGTCAGAAATCGGTGAGTAAATCCTTTATAAGTCAACTGACGAAAGGTTAGATTTTCAGAAACTTATTTTATAAATTCCAATTTATAAAATTACTTTCTATTTTCCTTTGTTTTAATATACTCAAATACTGATCTTTACACCCCTAAATTTCATAAAGCATCCCAACCAAAAAAGACTAGACTCTTTTCATGAATATTCTTTTAGATTCTGTTTTAATATTTATAAACATCATGTAAATATAAGTAAACATTTTATTTTTAAAAACTTCAGATTTTCAGAAGGTTTAGTAATCAATAGGATAGAAATCTGCAAGCTTTAATAAATTATTTTTCCAAATGATCCATGCAACGGTCTTTGAACATTGAATTCTGCGTCTATATACTTTTGCCATTAAAAGCGAGCATAAAATCGAACTGGCATGCGATGTGTTTCTACTGTTGATGCTGACGAGTGAGCAAAATACTGCAGATTGGATACTGGTACTCTGATTTCATTTTCTTGGCTAACCAGTGTGCGTCTTCATGTTAGATGGGACTGCTATATTAACTCAATATATATCTTCAGAGATTTCTGTGATTGCAGTGAACCTCTGTGTGAAAGATGGTATAATTCTCAGAAATGGAATCAAACCGTACACAGTAAGTAACAAATTCATTAAAATAGCAAAATTAAATTTTAGTTTGATAATGTAACTTCGTATTTCATACTCGAGTTAAATCTAAAATTTTTTCAGGCTGTCCTGAGAACTATATGTATGTCCACTAAGTGGGATGAAACATTCATGTATGAAAATTGAGAAGCAAGCAGCACTATGAAACAAAGTTCATGGAATTCGTATTTGTATCTTTTTGCTCTATCCACCTGACTCGAGACTGAAGGTCTGTGCGATTCTCCACATAATGCGTGTTTATACTATGATTTATGAATAAAACTATTTATAGATTATTTCAAAATATGAAACGGGTTCTATATTCTACTATGAAATGAAATTAATCAAATCTACTCATAACTGAACATATTACCCCACTTATTCGACTGATATAGCAGATGAAATATTTTTCTACTTGTATGAAAGATACAAACTATTGGTCATTTTGCATAGATAATCGTACTCAAAGCTACAACCAATTTGTGTGGAACTTGATAATGTGATGACTATCGGCGTTGGTCCGAGTTGCCCCAAAACGGTACTTCCGTTATCGAACTTTTATTACTTTTGGACGACATGGCACTAAATACCCGATAGCCTTAAGTGCTTTGGAAATTCTTGATTTTATATAGTGGCGCATGCAGAGTTGGATATTTTAGCCGTCTAAATTCCAGTAACTCTTTCATAAGTCTAGTTGACACTTTTTGTAAAGATTCATCCGATAATTAAGGATCTTTGATCTAATTTTAAACTTAACATTTTACTTAAATTAGACTATAAATTTCACGTGCACAGGCAATCTGTTCTTCGTAGCATCGAATAAATTTTACATACTTTCAGTATTTTATCTCTATCGTATGATAGGCCGCGGTGGCCTGGTGGTAAAGTATCGGCTTCGGAACCGGAGGGTTTCAGGTTTGAGACCCGATTCCACCGAAGAACCGTCGTGTAAGGGGGTCTGTTGCACGTTAAATCCGTCCTGACCAAACGTCCTCCAGCTGGTGTGGTGTGGTGTGGTGTGGTGTGGAGAGGGGGTACCAGCTCAGGTGTCGTCCTCGTCATCTGACCGCGGTTCAAAATTTCGAGGTCCGTCCCAAAATAGCCCAAGTGTTGCTTCAAAAGGGACGTTAATATAACTAAACCAAACCAAACCAAACTCTATCGTATGATTCTCGGCAAGAAACTTCTATTTACCAAATGTTACTTTTCTGTTTCACTAATTATGTTTAAATGTTAGACAATTGATAGACAGTCTATGAACTATTTCTATTATTATGCAAGTCATATGCAAATATTTAAACGAGAAAAATTTACTGGACTGGTTTTTCGCTGTCCACTTGACCTAGAAAGAACATTTCTCCCCAATAAGACAGATTTATATCAAATGTAATGTAAGAAAAAGCATATCGGTAATAATGCTTATTTTCATCTCTTCGCAGGTTGCATCTTACCACGTGTAACAGTATTTCATAAATTTGACTATTGTTTCAAAGAATGATTTTGGATGAGAAGCGGCACTTTTGGATTGAGGAAACTTATTTCCATTTAGACAACTGAGAAACATTTTGTCAAGCAACTTTAAACAATAAATTAGCTTCATTTGCATATTGTCAAGCATTATCGAAACTTAGATGGTAAATATTTAATATTAAAAATTTACTGCAGTTTGAATTCAAATTCAAATTGCATTTTATAAATCGCTCCTTGACTTGCTTATTAGTATGTACCAACATTATAATATCAATCACATTTTTTATTAATTTATTATTTTCTGATAAATTTGTTTCAAATTTAGTTTCCAAACTTATTTGATTTTAGAAATTTATTAGTTGAATTAATAGAACTTCAAATTTATGTAAAGTATTAGTTGACTTAAAATCGAAATGTTATTTTTACTATAAATGATTAGACAATACATTAAAATAGCATTTGGTTTTAAGTAAATAACAAATACAATCATGTATTTTTAATGATAGTTTTCTATATACTATGTGAAATAATAAACTGCTGTAACCGCTGTTCTGTTTGCATCTATTTATCCTACATTATGCGAAAAAAAAGTGGAATACATATATCGTAGTCTTTATATGCAACATTCTTAATTTTTGTAGGTTATATTAATCTGAATTCTCATCAATTATTTCTGTAAAGAATCTAGATAAAATCTTTTAGTGTCAGCTTTTGGCACTTGTATATAAAAAAACTTAGAGTACCATCTCTAGAATCAGGCTGCCGGAGAAATTTGGCGTTTCTAGGTTGATTGCGGCCTTTTTCGGAGATTAAGTTTTAATTTAAAAGATTAACAACATCAGAAGGTAATTTAAAGATCTTTTTCCTTAGATAAGTTTCATTTTTAAAGAATATACTGATTAGATCTTTAAAAAAAATGCTACACTAATGACAAGAAATCAATATACGCCAGAACTCAATAACTGACAAGTGCTTTGTTAAAAACTGTTTTTTTTTTTTTTTTTTTTTTTTTTTTTTTTTGCAGGGAAATTTCGACAAACGATTTTAATTTGTGATTCAATTCATGTTTGTTCCTCAGGTTCGCTCTGAGTTGAATATTTCGCAGTTCAAGAGGATGTGATCAACGTGCCATTTTTGGTTGCCGGAGTGTCAACACAGGTTGCCATCTAGTTCAAATTTAATAAAGTCGGAGTAATAGCCATCAAGGTAATTGTTATTACGTCCTTTTATTAAATCAGATTAAGGGATAAATGAAATAAATCTTAGTTTTTTGGTACTTGTTTTAAAACGAAACTTTCTGTCGATATTCGATATCTTCCTTTACAATCTTTTTAAAATACTGGTTCGATTCTGACCATTTTTTTGAGGAATCTACGGTTTCATTCAAAGAAATATTAAATACCCTGGAGTTTAAAGCAATGCGAATGCTTTTAGTTTTGCTCTCATTAAGAATTTTTTGATATTCTATGAATAACTCTAAGTGATATGAAAAGTAATCTTTCTAAAGTTTAACTCTTTGCCCTCGAAAAGTGACTCGCACATGATCGCACTCAACACACGATTTAAAGCCGCAACTCAAGAGACGTTGTAACTATTGTTTCTTAAAAACTTGCCGTACATTTAAAATAACGCATGTAGGTTTAAAGATTATTAAAGTGTGCGAATATAAGTTTTATACGCAAAATTGTGTGTGATCATTTTAAGTTCGAAGTAAGAAATTCAAAAATCTACAAAAGGTCTCGAGTTGCTAAATCGTCTGCGCGAAAACGGCCATGAGGCAAAGGGTTGAAAGACAAACTGTATGATGAATAGTAATTTTCTGCAACTGAAAAGTCATCAGTGACTTGACAGACCACCCAAGATTCGTGTTTAAAGATAAATTTATTGGAAAGAATTCGATAACAGATTGTAACTATGTTTAATTGCAATTATGAATTTAATACTAACTGCTATTAAGCCCTCTAGGAGAGAACCCGTAAGTAAATTTTTAAGTTAGATGCAATGCGATCTTTGGGAATATCAATGCACATATAAATGTATATTTAAAATGAGAATATTTTTCATTTTCAATAATTCTACTCAATAAACTACAATTCAAATACAGTAAACGCTATATGCTAACTGGGAGTATTAAAACAATCAAATCACTGGGAGTATCAAACCGGGTCAGAGATAGATGTAGTTAAACAATGAAATAGGCTTAATTTTTCAACGGGATAAAGACTCATTTTATAGCAAATTTATTAAAATTAAAAAATAGTCATTGAGAAATTATATTCATGGCACTAAAATGTTATTTGGGAAATTCAAGATGTGAAAATAGTTTTTATGTAAAGATTTGCTCAGAAGTTATGGCGGAAAAGTGTGAAGCCTTTCTATTTTAATTTAATCCTTCTAGACGGCCATAGAAATTCTTGAATGCTGCAGCAAATTTTTTTAAATACTAAAGAACACGTCAACTAAATTGCTTTTGAATCCGTCTTGTAATGTGGAATTGTGAGGTTCAAACACGATTTTCAGTCTTGTATATATAATTTTAATTTAAAATGTCTAAAATATCATTTTCTGCTATTTGAAATTCCCATGGGTTACTTCCAAACGCCCACTCGCATGAAACATTGTTTTCGAGAGAGTTCAGTATTGGAAGTCTTCAGAAAAAGGATTCTATATAAAACCGACATATCTTATCCAATGAATTTTTGAAATGAAAACATTTAAATAGGCAGTATTAGATAAAAATGAATATTGCTGCTCATTTCATTTTTGTACTCTCATTTTATCTGGTATAATTAATTACTGGCTTATTTTTTTTCCAGATTCGTGCACCAATCTGATTATCGCTTGGATTACAGATTTTTCGAAACTGCACAGCATGTACCTTGAGACTTTTCAGGATTTACCATTACAATAATGCTAAAAGCAGAAGTTCCTGTTTGCCTACAGTTTTTACCGACACCTTTTGACTATTGCGTTAAAAGTTGAGTATGATGCTCATTTTTATACTGAATTAAAGTTCCAGGTGTCGCATGATCTAGATGGATTGTAAAGAAATTGTTGCATTAATCTGTCAAAGTGTTTCTGAAATTTGAGTTTCTTCAAGCAACTTGTTAAGGACTAAATTGCTATAAATATAATTTATATCTGTGCTCTTAAAACTGGTTTTAGAAAAGGGTCAATTTCAAATGTTTTCATCAAGCATTGAAGGATACATCTTATTCATTTACATCATATATTTAGTATCGATTCATTGTAAATTTACAATTGATATTATTGGCTTATTTATGCTTGTAAGTTAATCTCTCTATTCAAGACAACTTTTTATTTCTTATCCATAGAGATAAAATAATTGTCCGCTGTATAACTTGAATCATGGTTGTTGAAACCTCTCAAGTTAGAGGTGTACATGCGTATGGTAATGAGCTATCGATTCAGGAAGGAGTAGTGCATAAGCCCTCATCTGAATACATGAAGTATACCCATTTGGCAACTTGCTGCTGTAATAATGTTCAATGAGTTCAATTCTTTTGCTGTATTTGATAAAAAGTAATACTCGGAGACGATGATGAAATTGGTCAATCTAATTGAACTGAAAAAAAAAATATTTTCAAACTAATTTCAATTCAAAATTTTCAATTTTTAAAAATTTATTCAAAATCTATCTTGCAGGCATATAACTTAACTGTATATGGATCAAGATGACCAAACATGGCTTTTTCACTATAAAAATTGCCAAAACACGCGTACTATGCTTTATATATTCCAATTGTAAAACTGCACTTGTTTTTAAAACTTTCTTAAGCGCATTTTTATATAATTTATGCTTAATAAAAAGAATCGAAAGCAAATTAATAAAATACGTTGAAACAATTCAATTGTATCCTTCGCTCAGCTATTTTAGAAACAAATTAGTATTATATTAAATATTTAAAAACATTTGAATAACAAATGAATGGAAAGTTGGAGTACAAATATGATTCTGCTTGGTTAAAATTTAGTTTTTTGAACCTAGTACTATCACAACTCAAAGTAGTTGCAAAATCCTGAAGTTCGAGAGCTTCTCGTATTTCGGGTAGCTGTGAATGAACATGAAATGACATTCTAGTTCAAGCGGAAGCATGCGAGTCCTCTATCAACAGTACGATATATTTGTGTGCGATTATTTACAAAATATTCAAATCGTGAACCAATCACTTCTGTAAGATGGGAGTAACAATCCACCCGGTTTGGAAAACTCCAAAGAAAATATAGTAGTCTATTAAAAGGAAAAACTAAGGAATAGTAGCCAATCCATTTACATTAAGGTACTTTGGAATGCCAAACGATAATTTCAAACAGAATATAAGACTAATTGTAAAATAATAAAAATGAAAGAACAGTAAATAAGGAAAAATTGGAAATTAGCAAAAATTGTAAATATACAAACGTGAAGAAAATAAAATGTCCATAATTATTAATGTTTAATTATCGTCCAGCTCTTTGGGCAATAGTTTCTAATGTCTATATGGCAGAATCTCCGACAAATTTGAATTTCAGTCGGTTCCATTTCCAGTTAACAAGACCGCTATTCAAAAGCTCACACTTCTTGAGTGCAATCATATTTACTGCTTCAAATATTTGCTCAGAATGTTCGCACAAAAATCTGACCTAATGTACCCTCCAAGGAAGCGAGAACCAGCTTACTTATCTTTTAAGACTTCTCATTCTTATACTTAAGATATTTTGATTGGATTGCATTCATAATTCATTACATATCTTGACTGGTATAGATATTGGTAATTCTCAATGCCAATATAGAAATTCGACAACTTTCATGGGAAAAACAATCTTTGTAGGGTCTGCAGGAAAAATGGAAATTATTTAGATGTTTGACTACAATATTCCGCCAGTTAGTGTTCTGAAATGCTGTCAAACTAATAAATCAAGTTTCTTTAAACTGCGCCATGAATGTATTTAATCGGAACAGATAATTTTAATCTTTCCTACTATGCATTTTTGAAATTTGGTATTGTTTCGTTCAGTTTTAATTCTAAGAGTATTTGACTTTTTACTGTAAATCTTAAAAATCTTAATTTATTATATATTCTAAAATCACTCTTTAAAAATTTTTAATGGCTATAAAAATTAATGCTTTAAATTTTTAACCGTAATATAAAAGTAAGCTTTAAATTCTAATACTTAACTACAGTTAATTTTAGTTTTTATATTAAGATTCAATTTAGAATAATTTTTAAAATTTATTAAATTTATAGTTTATGTAAATAATCCAAGCATTTATTTATTACATCCATTTATAAATACTTTTAGATTTTTAAAGTCTAATTTTTAATTGATAAAGATTTAATTAAAATAGTCTTAAAACTTTAAACTCTTTACGTAAAGAAATTCATTTAATTGTTTTTTCTATGATAGGATATCTGATTGGCTTAGCCGGCAAGCCAATCAGAATCTTAGAATATGCTTTTTGATCGCCCTGCCTGATCACCATGGCAATCAAAAAGTTTAAAGAACTGTTTTCGCGAAATTAATAGTATTAAATGGAATTGAGATTTCAATTGAATTTATTTATATTGAGTGGATGTAATAAAGGGATAACGGAATCTGTAATGTAAGAAGTGATTAGTATTTAATTAAATTTGAAATTTTAAATGATTGAGCCTTTTCAATGTCTTTTAATTTATACAAAATCATTAAACTTTTCACTCATTTTGATAACTTTTAAATTCTTTAAATTTCAACGAGTGTTTTGAGACTCCCTGCTTATTCATATTGTGATACACATAATCTCAACATGCTTTATTCGTATTATAGCATATAAATTGTATTATTTTTCTGTTATATCTTGCGTTTCTTATCATTCAAATTAAAATATTGACTTCAAATTCAGTATTTCTTTATTTTTGTTAATTTAAAAAACGTCGTGAGCAAGAAAATTCGTTTTGATATGAATAATCTTATTGCGAGTTTAAAATTCTATTTATATGTATATATAACATGTTTATTTTATAACTGAAAATTAGATACCATGTTTAAATTTAAAACATGTAATTATTTGCCTCTTTTTTAAGATTATTAGATATGTAAGTAATGTGGCTATACAATATAAATTATATTGTAGCTAATCAATATTATGAGACAAAAACTGAAGATGTAAAAATAATTCTTACAGAAAGTTATCAAAATTGTTTTGTTAATGAGAATATTAAATTAGGATTTGCATTGTTTGTGTTTGCCAGATTTATGTATAAAATGTGCTCTTAAGGGAGGAAAAAAGCCGTCATTTCTTTTATTCATTATATAAATTCTATGTGTCACATTTGTTGTTTGTAATTTATTCCATATCAAATTTGTTTCAAATCTGTGCTTGTATTTCTTTATCAATGCTATGTATGTATTAATGTTATAAAACTTGTTTTATTTTCAGGTTTGTATGTTTCTAAATAAAATACTATTTTTTTCAATTTCTTTGTATAGTAAAATTATTTAATTTCCTCAAACTTTTAGCAAAATAAATTTTAATGTTTCATTTAGTTTTCGACATAACTACATTTT
>JAPMOR010058649.1:23632-37560 GCA_026543865.1 Argiope aurantia | reverse complement strand
GCATTAAATCAGATTCGACAACAGTATTTAAGCAATGATTTCTCAAAATGTCTTAAACTATGGCTCGCGACATTAAATATCTCAATTGGTAATTTGCATCAACTTTGTATACAATCAATCATAGAATTGATTGTCAAAAGTTGAGGTTTAAGTTAAATTCTTCGATAGTTTTTAAGCAATGATTTCGCATAATGTCTTAAACTATGGTTTGAGACGTTAAATAAGTTGGCCATTTAGACATTTTGAATTTGGTAGTCACTCATTTTTCAATTTAAAACCTGTAATTAAATACCATCATGTGCAGCATTTAGTTCTTCCCACGTGTGGTCTGTAATTCTATGAAATATGAATCTAAGAAAGTGGTTGTGGGGGTCTATTCGCAGACTTTGAACTTAGCCACAATTATTCAAAAATTGGTGGTCAATAAGCAATTTGGCAACGTATTGCCTGTTTTCAGTTTGGCTGCTTGAGATTTTCCTTGTTTTATCTCAGCGAAAAACGTGGAGTTTGACTTATCTTCTATGTTAGGTTCTCAAGTTTATTTTAAAATGACCGAATTTTACCTTAATTCTGATATTAACTATTGTATTTGGCTTGATATGACGTATCAAGCAGGATTAGAAATAAAATTGCATTTGAACTCTTTCTGAAATTTATTTCTTTTCTTATGCATCGACAATTAATGATATTTACTCTATTTTAACTCACTCTTGTACTCTAAATTATCTTCATACAAACGAAATAAATCAGAAAATTTTGAAATATTTTGTGTTACAATCGGATAGACTTTAAAAATTCATACTGGGGCGAGACAGTGAGAAGATATGAAGAGAAAGATGTAAATGAAATAATATTTACTGAATTCAACTCAGTTCAAGGATAAAATAACTGCTGATTATTCTTAGTTCTGGATGTAAAAATTTTAAATATTATCACTTTCTTTTATAGGATATATAAAACTATTAAAGATGGTTAAAAAGGAATCGTTTGCATTTATAAGAGTTCTATATTCTATGCATTAATAATTTAGAATTTTTTTTATAAAAATTTAGCAAACCATTTCTGACTCTTTTATCTGTATAAACCTAAATAATTTTTTTATAATTATAAAAATATATAATTAAAATTATTAAAATAAATACTTTGATATTTTATAAGCTGTAAAATCATTTTTCTGTGCAACACTTTTAAAGTTAATAAACAATATTCTTCAGAGAAAAGAGCAATATTGTGTTTTTTGTTGTGATTCACAAATATCCAGAATATAAAAAAATCAATACACCAATTGACAGAATTTAACAAAAATATCTGACTCAACAAAATCTTCTCTGGTCTCTTTTTCTTTTAGCATTAAATCGGGCACATTTAGAGAATCCGTAGATATCTAATAATGAGAATTTCCAGTTTAAAAAAATATTTTTATTGAAGTACAAGGGACACCTTATACAAAGAAGGGAATATGTTTTACATATCTCTCAATTATAGCTTCAAATATTGCTGATCAGATATTACTTCTGAAACCGCCAGACTGAATTACTTTAAATAGACTAAACAGTCTCTTGGATCTACAACAACAAAAACCTTTCGTCGAATTTCTTGATTTGTCGCGATTCCTTTTTATCTTCATATGCTTTAAATAATACTAAATCCCAAAGTCGCATAATTGTTAGATAAATTAATCTGAGTTTTCTTTTAAGCAGAAATGTGCAAGTTTTCTTTTCGTTTGTTCTTGTCATACGAGATTCTATGACAATGAACGAATTTGCAGCCTAAGAAGTAAGAAAATTACTTGATTTGATTTATATAAGCATCCTGAAATCATATTTTAAATAATTTCCTTAAGGATAAAGTTATATTTGAGTGGCATACCTTACTTCAAATATTAAACAATGCGCCATTCACTAATTGATTTACTCCTTGCATTTGGAGACGTTTAAGGCTAACCACTTTGAATTTAATTTTAAGCTTCCCAGTTTCTGACTGGGCCTGAAAACTTTACAGTCGATTTGAATTGACGTTCTTGCTACAGTGGTGAATTCCAGGACGTCAAAGACGATACTTGAATGTACTAAATTCACTTCCGAAAGATGTCCACATGTGAATTGTCTTCGAAAGAACAGTATAGCATAGCATCTTCCTTTCTATAATTGGCCGCGGTGGCCTGGTGGTAAGGTCTCGGCTTCGGAACCGGAGCCCGGAACCGGAACAGGTTCGAGTCCCGATTCCACCGAAGAACCGTCGTGTAAGAGGGTCTGTTGCACGTTAAATCCGGCCTGACCAAACGTCCTCCCGCTGGTGTGATGTGGTGTGGAGAGGGGGGTGCCAGCTCAGGTGTCGTCCTCGTCATCTGACCGCGGTTCAAAATTACGAGGTCCGTCCCAAAATAGCCCAAGTGTTGCTTCAAACGGGGCGTTAATATAACTAAACCTAAACCTAAATCCTTTCTATAATTTAATTTAGAACAAATCATCCTTTACATCATTTAGGCTCTTCAGTTAACAGCATTTTTTATTTTTTCCCATATTATTCAGATTTTATTTCTGCGTGTTTCATATATTTTATTTTATATTTTATTTCATATATTATACATATATATTTTTATGATTTATGTAGTTTTATTTTGAATATTTTATTTTGATCCTGCTTTCGAACCTTTCCCCTTATATAATCTTAATTACAGTATATTTTCTTTAAAATGAGAGCAATTTTGTCTTATGTTTGCATTTGTTTACATTCTTGTTTTTATTTGCATTTTTTACCTGTATATATTCCATTTGAAACTTCCTTCCACTATCGATTGAATATTTATTTACATTTGGAAGCCTTGTGTTATACTTATTGGCACACAAGGAGTTCATACTAGAGTCCCAAAAAAATCTGTTTATATATCAACAACAAGAAAAGGCATACATTAGCTTTTAGAAGCAAAAACAATGAAAACTTTAAATTTATCTTTCACCTAATATAGAAAATTCTTTTTTACGCTGAATATGGACTAGTTCTAATTTTCCGTCGCTTTATTCGAATTCACATTACACCTTAACATAATTACCTGAAATCCAGGACCATCGAGATTAAGGAATGAGGGTCTGAAAAGCACCTCAGGGCACCGAAACCTCTCAGATCCTACTGTGAGTACCTGTCCGTCTGGCAACTCGTAAGTCTTGTCGTATGAGGTAGGGTTCTTGGCGCACGCTCTCATATCCGCCACGAAATCTTTGCTAATGAAACAGAGCTTCTCTTTTATGTCTCGGACTATTTCAATTTCAGCTGAAAAAAAACGAGAACAAATCCAATTCTGAAACTAAATTTCTTTGTTCAGATACATAAGCAAATTTTGAGTGAAGAATTGTTTTGCTGTAGGAAGATCATCTATGGCCACTCGATTGCGCTACAAGTTATTCAACCTTCAGATTTTGATGAATCTGCATGTTTCAGATATTCTCTTGGTTCGAAAAAAACATTTTTGGAATTATATCTGTCTATCTGTGAATACGATAACTGAAAAATGCATTGAGCTAAAGCGAAGAAATTTATGATCTTGTCTTCGTGTATGGTATGTAGTCAAATTTGTAGATTTCTATCAATATTTGGGTACTATTCATCGAGGAAAAACCTGGATTCTTGTCTGTAACCATGTGAACACAGTAATTCAAGAGCTATATTTGGTGTTTGAATTTATTATTATTGAATGCGTGTTAAATGTAGACCAAATGTTTCGGAAGGATGAACACTTGTTGATCTGTACATTCTCATGCATGTAATCTCCAGAATTTAAAAACTCAATGACATCGATAATTAAAATTCTGTAATAATTTTTTTATCCAAATTTGTGTCTATGGAAACTGTTGTATCGAATCGCATTTTGAAAGAAATCATCCGAAATACGTACTCTTTTTTCTTTCATTGTATTACAATTCTGCTCCATGCTGCAACACTATACGCAGAAAATAGGGAGATAAGGCATTTTCAAACTTGCAAACTATCTAACATTAGAGGATTTGCTGCCTACCTCTCAATACTCTTCCACCCTTGCTATATATTCAGAGAATGAAGAGCACTAGAAGAGAGAATAGAAAGTACTAGTGTCTAAATAAATAACTCGAAGGAAGAATTCTCCAACTAGTATACTTAATTTTTTTAACTATTACTTCCAACCATTTTTCTTAATAAGTTTTTAATGCTCTTTTGTAGCATTGGTTTAACTTAAGATTATAATACTATCGCGTAACCAAACTTATCAAATTCCACTAAACGGCCACCATTTTAAATAGCAAAAGGTCGCTTCAGAAACACGAAGATTTTGCTTCATAAATTTTCAATTGAAACTTTTATGGATTGCCACATTTGGCGAGCAATCACTAAAATAAAAATTATAATTGTCTACTTAACATATCACAGATATTGAGAATAACGAGGAACCGATAATGTCTATCATTAATCACAATATTTACAATACTCTTTATCAGAATGTTACCTGTTGATGTAAAATAATATCCTCTTTCTGTAAGCAATGCCAGTAGGTAATCGGTGAGTGCACGTCCGGCATATTCCAGTCGAGAAATGGCATGATGAATGGCATAGCCTTCATACACGGGAACGGCATGGCTGACACCATCTCCAGAATCTAGGACAATGCCTGTTGTCCGGCCTCCAGTATAGAGAGCCAGGACAGCCTGGATGGCGACGAATGCTCCCTGGCAACCGAATTTATCGAACAAAATCTACAAAATAGATTGTTTTTTGAAAAAATTACGATTTTAAAATATTATTGACATGAAATAATGCGAAATACCAAATTACAAAATGGCACCCTGATGAATTTATTCCATTTACTTAAAAAACTTCACATTACATTCAAAATCTTAGGGATGGTAAAATTTTGGTAACCACGTGATTTTATTTCATCACAGAGTTTATTTCTGCGCTCGTCATCATTAGATAATTTTATATTTATTGCATTTCATTAATTTGGTGCATTGAAATAGAAAAAAAAACTTATTCTAATGGGAAAGTGATTACAAATTTTGAAAATTCTTATACTTTCTTTTAAATTTATCCACCAGTTTCGGGAAAGGAAGAAATATTTTTTGCTGTACCAGTGAAATATAAAGATTTGGGATATGAATAGAAACCGTAATCATTCGTTAGGGTTAAAAATAGTTTGATTTTTCAGAAAAGGTTTTATTTAATTAATAGTGTAGTATAGTTAAACGTATAGCCTTCGTTTTGAGTGGGAAATAAATGAACACATAATGGCGTATATAATAATATCCAACTGGATGAAATTAATAAAGTGAAAATCAAGATTTGTGTTTTATTAGTTATCTAACAAGGTTTGTATTTCATTAAACAACATCTCTAAAAACGTCGTAATAACTAATTGATAAATATAACTAATTACAATATCCTTATAATAGAATATGCTTGCAGTTCCTGATATCTTCGTTGAAAATAAAAATATTGAAAGAATTAAAATAAAGATAAGGAAATTACTTTTAACATAGATAAATTTTGAACATATTTATTTAGTTGCTTTATATAATAGATTTATATCTTTTATGAATATTTTGGTGCTCCAGCTTTAAATTTGAAAAGACACCTATACACACTTCCAAATGAACGGCTCCAATAAGCAGTCTTATAGAACGTGTATAGAATTAATTAAATAAAAAAAACATGGAACTGTATCGGATAATAAAGGATCATTTTAGAATGAAGTTAACATGGGCTAATTTAAGATAAAAAATTTAGAAATTAATTAAGATTTAAATTATATTTTGAAATATCATTATATATATATATATATATATATATATTTCCTTTTGTATATATACAAATGTTTATCTTTTGCAACTTTTTGGATTTTGAGTGATAACATATCCCGCCAATCAAAGAGAACAAACCGGTAAACCAAAGAAAGGAATAGATGTCTTCTTTCTTTCTTTTTAATTCTTACCTCCAGCATGAGTTCTCTATTCCGTAGGGGATTCTTTGGAGCTTCGGACACGATGACTGCATGTTCGCTTGGGTTGACTTCCAGCAGGTGGTGGAAAGTGTGGTCCCAGATGGTTTCCAGGTCCTTCCAGTCATAAACTATTCCTTGGCGGATAGGATATGACAGGGATAGGATACCCCTCCTGGCCTGAGCAGAACCACCGACGTACAAACTGCGATATTTCAACCCAGCTACCACCGGCTAGAAAGAAAGAATCAAGAATTAAAACTTCTAATCAGAGCTTTATCACAACTGTTAGTAAAGCCAAGATTTTGTAAAGCGAACTGTTAGTAAAGCCAAGTTCTCTCATTTTAAGGAAATGATGGATTCTATTAAGACTGTATGCAAATTACGAAATTTAGTATTCAAGTAATAATTTCAATTTGTCAGCATTCCAAAAATATTTAATTTTAAAACATACAAATTCAAACTACATTTCAACTTACGAGTTGCATGGTTCTTATTTTCCCACGCTGAATCTGTTTGCTCTGAGGCCAAAATGCTGTCTAAACTAAATTCTCTTTTGAAATATTTTCCCACGATCTATTTTTGATGCTTTCTGCTTTACAATTCGGATTACGTTTCTGGTTTCTCCATAAAAAAAAACTTAATATTGGCTTTCCATGAGGGAAAAAATATATATAATTATAAAGAACTCCACGTTTGTTTTCTTTTCCCCAGAAATTCTATTTGATTCTTATATATTAAAGCATAAACGTGTCAAATATCTTAAAAATTTTTTAAAATAAATTACATTATTTTTGGAAAAGTAATATGTATATATTAGACACCCAATTTTTAAATTTTTTCGAATAGTTTTATATTATCATAAATAATGTACGTTTTGAATGAGATTAGATATTATTTATAATTCGATATTCTGAAAATATTTTCACGTATATTTACTCAATACTTATTAAATATCTACCTAAAATTAACTTTATGTATCTCAAAGAATTCGAAATTTAAAATGCAGTTTTCTATTTGTTTTAATTTGTGTCATGAATTCTTAATACAATAATTAGATGGTTTCCTCAATAATTAAGAAAAATAGAACATTTATAATTTGTTTGAATCTGAAAAAAATGTTGTGTAGAAACAAAGATGCAAAAATATATATTTAGATATTTATATTCATTGGTCATTTCCTTTTATTTAATAGCATATTTTCAATGTTGTTTTATATGCACTTAATAAAGTGGTAAAAGGAAATTTCATACTTTGGCTAATTTTCGGTAATTTCTAAGCCGTCTATCCTTTCTTTAATATTAGTTGTCTCATTTCTTTTCTATCAATTCTCTATAAGTTATTTATGGTGCATGCATTCGAAATTTCATCAAAATTTGAAAAGTATTTTCAGCACAAATTAAAATTTAATCATGCTACTTTTATCATTAAATTTTAATCATTGTTTCACTGAATTTAAGAAAAGGTATTTTATTTGAGTTTATTAATTCTAGTTTAAAACTTTTTACGAATTCATATAATGTTTTCAATATGTTTTACAACAATTAATGAGTATTACTGCTGTGAATTTTAAACGATAGAAAAGTAAAGATCTTTAAGCAGTTGAGTAAGAATTTTGTGTTTTTGAAACCAAAATTCATGTACATAATGTGAACATTTTAACACTTTTCTATACGTAAACTTGCAACCGTATAAATGTAAATGATCTTTTAAATATTCATGCCTGATAATAACTATACATTATTAAAAATATGTATGTATTTCTGTTAAAATTCCAGTGCATCTATTTTCAAGAAATGCAGATCAGAGTTTGGAAAATTTTAATTCTGAGAATCATTTCTTTATTTAAAAAAAAAAAAAATTGACCTCAAAGTTTGGGTCGGAAAGATTGGTTTTCGGGACTCTTTCACTTTCACTTCCTTATTGAAGTTTTATTCACTCTTCTCCTGGCATAAAAATTGTAATTTAAACAAGGCTGTGAAAGCCACGAGTACGCAGACTTTTATTTTCCATCACATATACTAGTAGTGTTTTATGTATCGTGGTATAGCGAAAAATAAACCAAGAACTGATTCATATCAATCAAATTTTCCCGACTGATTCAAATCAACATTTCACACAAAACCGCAATTTAAGTAATAAGATCACATATGAAATTTCATTGTAAATTGATGTATTTACACAAATGAAATTTGATATGTGATAAATATTGCTTTTACATTAATTCAAATAAACATACAATCAGTGGCTCTCCTGAACTTGTCTCAGAATTCAATAATTTGTACTTTAGATGATAAAATTGTGTAACGAATTGTGTACATGCACCTTCTGCGTATTATAGTTTTTGAACTCACTTACTCTCAGTTTGATATATTTCCTGTGAATAGACACCCACCAAAATTCAATTGAAATTTTAAAATTTATCAACTATATATTAAACTTCATAATTATTGCTTATGCGTTTTTTCAATTATTGTTTTCACAAATAGGCAGACTTAATTCAAGAAATGTGTTTTTCGGATTCGGAAAGATCTGAAACATGGAAATCTGTCAAAGTCTAATTACGGAATGGTTTTGGTAGTTGCGATATTTTTCTTTGTATATTTCGTATTCTAGGAAGTAAAGACTGATTTCACTTGGATATTCATCTTATTGCCAAAGCTACTTTTGGAGATCTCTAATTTCCCTGTGAATAGTTTAACCCGCATCCTATTGTATCACACCATTTGTAATGGTTAAATTATTGAGAAAAAGAATCCCACTGGGGAGCCACCCCCAGTGGGATTCTTCTCACCTCAAAATAAGGATGAGAAGCTTCCGGTATGGTGGTTGGTTCTCGCCACCCTGGTAGTTGCAAAAAAGGTAGGGGGTTGGTTATCTCATATTGATGACGGGACGTACTTCACTCGAGAAGGATTGTACCTTGGCCGGTCATGGCCCTTTAACTCAACCAGAGTTCCCGCCAGTGTTACTACCACAGTGGCTTAGTCATTCAGTTTTATTCGTTTGCCTTAGGGCGAGTTGGAGTAGTTAATTTGTGGTTTTAATGAGAAAAAGAGAAAGAGCCTACGGATAACAACTCTTTATTTCTAAAAAGATAGCAACTCTCATCTGTCAATGACTTTAAAAATAAAGAGAAAAATAAACAAAGAAATAAGACAGAAAAGCTATTCTTAAGTTTCATAAGAAGATGTTAATGTCAATAAGAAATATTTCCTTAGATTTAATTTAAGAAAATTAAAAACTAAAATTTATGATAAAATTTATAATAATAATTAATTTATAATAATAATTAATATAAAGGATTGTGTTTTTCTTAAAAGGAATACTGTCAGAAATAAGTTTTTTTAGTGTTTAATGACTTCTAGAAAATATAGAAAAGGATATTTGGCCGATCTTTGATAAGTGTGTTATTTAGGAAAATAAAATGAATTTTGATTCATCTACTCATGCATGTTTTATGAGTAAATGAATTCTTTGGCATTCATAAAAGATACAAAAATGTCTTGTTCTCTCTATAAACATTTAATATATGCTTAATAAATCTCATTCACAGACTTCCGTTGAAGGGAAGTCGTTTTATACATTTAAACTATATTTCAATGCAACTTAGTTTTAAAAAATGAAAGAAAACTTTTATAAGTTACGTTTCTCATATATATGCTTGTTTGAATTTCATGTACGTATGTCTTTCGAATCCGTTCATCCATTATGTAATATACATTTATCCTCTCTCATACCGAGTTTTATTAAATCCGCCCGCCTTTGACCCTCGGCTTACTTGCCCGGAATATTGACTTTCAAGGTTGTAAAACCATTTATATGGTCTTCATCGAACCCAGACGACCCGCCTAGGATATAAAAACTTGAATTACGCGGGAGGAGGGTGGCTGCTGATATGAAATGCAAATGTTTAAAGTTTAATCTCGGGATTTGTTATGATTGAAATGTATGAGTTTAGTGAAATCAGTTTTATACAAATTGCAACAAGTACCAATTAGAAAACGTATATAATATCGTTAAAATACGAAATTCATTATTTTATAGAATATGATCAGTTATTTCAGTAAATAGAATTCTATGAAGTAATTGAATTTAGCATTATGTTTTAATACAGAAAAGATTTTTTTTTCTTGTATATGAGTTTCAAATAAAAGTGAAAGTGAAAATCCTGCTTTTGAGCTGATGTCCAAAAAAAAAGCAATTTATTTTCTTAATTTTAATCGTGGTAAAAACTTGTGATCAGATGGAAGATTTTAAGGAACTACAATAATTAAAATTTCTTCATAACAACTAAAATAAGTAAGAGATTTCGTATCAAATACTTTTTTAAAAAAAATTATTAAAATTAGAGAGAAAATATAATTCGTAGTTGAAAAGGTACTTTTTATAATTTTAAGACGATTTAAAAATAATTTTTATGAGATATAGTAAAAAAACACCAAAAACATGCTTAAATGGTAATTAAATTTATATTTCAGTAAAATCTGAACTTTTCAAAGTTTATAGTAATGTTCTTTTTTTTCTTTTTTTTTTTTTTTTTTGAAGAACGCATGCACCAAATTTTATCAAAATTAGTGTAGAAGTGTATATTTGTATAAAAGAAATATAAACATAAATTTATGAATGTAGATAAAGCTATAGTATTTAACATTCATCAACTGAGAAATAAATAATCGCACATTCTATCAACACTTGTGGCGAACACTAATTGTGAACTTTAAGTTAAATTGCATACTATCGGCGAGCTTTAAGCTTAACCGCATGTCATTGGCGAAAATAGTCAATAAACTGAATGATATCTTTGGCACTTTTTTTGGCGAACAACCGCTAATTGCCAAAAAAACTTGGTATCTTTGGTGGGTTTTTCCCCCCTGGCATATGATTAAATCACAAATACCATTCCATCTAATTATCTCATTGAAACAGTTATGAAGTTTAAAAATTGAACTTCATAACTGCTCCAAAAAGAGATTAGTTGCTGTTATTCTGTTTCGAAACAAGTATTCAAGACGATTGCGCTAATTATATATGGTTATATTTCTATTGTAGGCAGTAATAAGAAGAAAATAATTTCGATACAAGATAGAAGGATATTCAGATTTAATTTACATAAGTAAGAATTACTTCATTTCTTTTGAGCACTCGATCAATATTGGTACTTTTCTATTACGGTTCGGTTTAGTTATATTAACGTCCCGTTTGAAGCAACACTTGGGCTATTTTGGGACGGACCTCGTAATTTTGAACCGCGGTCAGATGGCGAGGATGACACCTGAGCTGGCACCCCCTCTCCACACCACACCACACTAGAGGGAGGACGTTTGTTCAGGACGGATTTAACATGCAACAGACCCCCTTACACGACGGTTCTTCTGTGGAATCGGGTCCCGAACTTGAAACCCTCCGGTTCCGAAGCCGAGACCTTACCACCAGGCCACCTCGGCCTACTTTTCTATTACATTTCATACGTTGTTATGTTTGCGTCGAAGCTATTAACGCACAGTCGACTACAATACGCGCATTTTGCCCATGGCTATCTAAATCTTATTAAATTATTTTTTGGGTTCTTCATTTTATTTCAATGTGTTGTAGATTCTGCTTTCAAGCTTTTTATCTTCCCTTATACGAAGTATACAAAGAGCAAGTATTGTAATTGTCAAACAAATTCGAATTCGGCTCCTTGACAAATCCTCACTTTTCAGATCTCTTTTAGTTCAAACATTTCATTTTTTGATATTATCTGTCTTCTAACATGATAATTAAAAATGCTTTGTGGTAGACAGATAAAGGTGTCATCGAACTTTAAAATTTTTGAATGGTATCTGTTCGCGGGAAGTCTATCTATCTGGCTGTTTGAACACAAATGATCTCGATAATTACAAAAACGTATGATAGATAAAATTTCGTATACAGTTTGGGCCTCTAAATTTTAGATATCTGTCTAATTTTGGTTTAATTACATAAAACAGTTGACTAACTGCCAGCATGCATGTAAGCACAGTCATTCAAAAATATAACGACTTAAATAAATAAAATTTTGGCCATGATTTTATTATCAAAATTTTAATATTACGTAAAATTTTGATTTCAATTGATCAACAAAAAAAAATCGTCCAAAATGCATACGCTGGTTTCTGTACTTTACTAATAACCACAAAACATTTCTTGTGATTCTATTAAAATAAAAATTTGAACAGCCGTTGAACTTATGGATTCGCTCTGAGCCCACAATTTCTGGAAGAGAATTACATTTTTATTACGGAAAATTTCGGAAAGACCCTTAATCATTCCCTCTGATTTTTGTATGTAACAGTGATCGAATTGAAGTCAGACATAGAAAAGGTTTTGCATGACTTTAAAATGTACTAGTGCATGGATGTTATTGGCAAAACGAAACCGCAGAATAATTATTATACGCCAAAATAAAACTTGAATCCATCTTCTGTACTAAGGCCCATGTCATTTTTTTCCCCATCGTTGTTCATAAGTAAGTTATGGTTACTTTTTATTAGTATAATTGTTTTAAATGAAGTTGTATTTTAACGAAGCGTAAAATAACATTTAAAGTTATTTCGTTAAGACAGCTTCCTTGCCATTTCTAATTGTAACTACATTTCCATATATTACAAATGTAGGTTTTTTTATCCGAGTGAACTACCTCACCAAATGCTATATTTCATATCTAGTCTCCGTGTACTTTTTAAAAACGCATCAATGAGTTTTTTCGAAAACTCTCCCCCTTCCCCCCTTGTTCCATTTTTATCTAGATTCGATATTGGAGAGGTCTTCATCGAGGGATAAAGCGTTCCATTTCCGATCCTTTTATGATTCTGCTGACGGTGCGAGGATATTCTGGTGTGGAAGGGGGGGGGGTTGCTCCCGAGAAATCAATGGAAATGCTTGTCAGGCATAATCCCCCTCACGGCTCAGCAAATCGAAATGAGAACTTTTTTTTTTCCCAATCTAGCATCCGCTGTGATTTCATCGGCCAAGAGAGGTTTACGTGGAATTTATGATTATAAGCCTGAGTAATCTGAGCTTCATTGGCATTGAAAGTTTCGAAAAAGATATTGCTTGTTTACAAAAATATAGATTGAGAAAAATATCTTTCACGGAGGAATGGGTTTAAAGTAGAAAATATTTTCAGAAGACTTATTTCTGCTTTTCTCTCTCTCTCTCTCTTTCTGAAGATGCAGAGTAATTCTTTTTTTTCTTTCTAAAATGTATGTTTATAGAAGAAATGTATCTTAATGAGGCATAAATTTCATTTCGAATTTTTCTCCAAATTAGTTATTTTCTGAAATTAATATTCAATTAAGTCTTCACGAAACATACTTATTTAGGAGAAGCAGATTCATTCTGATTTCATTCTTAAGGATACAGTGATCATCCTCAGAGAACTTTATTTTTAATGAAATAATTCAGTGAAAGAATTGGCCAATTGTATCTCCGAACTTTAACCCATAAAGCATGTCTGGGAAGCTTTACGATAGTGATTGCAATATATTTTCCATACCCATATAGCATCTGAAAGAACCCATCTTGGAGAAGTACCTTAAAAAAGACTCGTAAACTGCCTAATTTGGAGAATGAACTCAAATTTTAAATCTCTACTATTAATAATAAGAAGTATGTATTTGTATTGGCATTCTTCGCGACAGGCGTTTAATCTAGAGCTATAAAATTTGTCACAGATATACTTTTTAGAAAATGTGCACTTCGGAGCGTTTCCTTTAGTGAAATTTTAATTAATTAAAAATTGATCCTAATTTTAACATTTTTTCGTGATAATTCCTAAAAATAATTTTGGACAAAAATTATTTTTACAGCTTTTAAATTTAAAAAAAATTATATTTTTTATGGTACAAATTTTTTTGCCTTGTCTTCAATAATTCATTACATTTTTGCCCTGAAATTCAAATCGTTTCCTTTGTTTCACCTAAAATTAAATCGAATTTTT
>JAPMOR010058649.1:0-23622 GCA_026543865.1 Argiope aurantia | reverse complement strand
GTATATATACCTTTCTCTGAAAGTTCTAGGGATAATGTAAATAAAAAAATTCCTTTTAAGAGTAAATTCTGGAAATAGAACAAATAAATACTTCCTCGTGGAAAGACAAATGTAAAAGATCAAAATAAGTAGACCTTTTTGCTGAAAATCTAGAAATAATACAAATAAAAAAAATTCCTTTTTGGATTAAAATGTAAAAAAAATTGTGAGAAAATCTTGCGTTCAAAATTCTAGAAATAAAGTTGATAAAAATTTTCTCTTGGACTATAATGTAAAGGTATAATAAACAACTCTTTTAGCCTTAAACTTTGGAAATAAAATTTAAAAAATACTTCCTTTTGAAACGGAAATATAAAAAAGCTAAATAAGCAGACCTTTTAGCTAAAAATATAGAAATAATATAAATATACATATAGAAATAATATAAATCTAGAAATATTATAACCAAAGGTGTTAATCTTTTAGAAGAAAACACTATGAATAAAATAAATAGAACTTTTTATGTCGAAGCTAAATAATTAGTAAAACAATTGTTTATTAATCAGAGAGTCTGATGGTTGAAAAGTCTAAAAATATTTTGAAAGAGAACATATACGATTTAATTGATAACCCTTCATATTAAAAAAAAATTAATTATCAGCTTGTAATTTCATCTTTGCAATATGCTTTGGCAAAAATGACAGTGCTAAATATTTTCATATATAAAATAACTGATAATCATAGTCATAAGATAATAATGTAATAAGCTTATATAATATAATATTATTGAAAATCAACAGTTACTTTTCTTACTTCATCGGTCCGGCATTCAATGCTCCAATATGTTTTCAAGATTTTAGAAAAATTTGGAACCGAAATCTAATGGTATTGCTTCTAGGTAGGAAAAATTTTGCATAACATATCTGTGCAATTTTGTGTGTGTAATTGGAATCAATCAGAAAAGATACTGAATTTAACAGTCTATTGTTGCTTACTTTATTTCGACTTCCACTTTCAGATAATTATTCTTTAACAACCATTGTCTTATCAAACTTCTTTTTAACCAAACATTGTTGCGTTAACAAATGAAGTAACAAAGTGAGAAAATAAATGAAATCAATTATTTCATCCCTGAAATTCATTTGAATCAACGCATGCAAATAATTTTGAATTTTATTAACAATCTAGCCATCTTTTATGACCAGCTGCCTCGCTGGAGATATTGCCTATACTTAATTTTAGTTAAATTATTTTGCTAAATCTTAATATCCATGATCCCACCAAACGGCCAGATATTAAAGCTCTGTTATTTTAAATTATTTTCGAATTCTTTCTAGAAAATAATATGCTAACATTTTGCAACAAGTACAGAAGGTCAGATACGACTTAAAATTGTCAGTTATTGATGCATTTCTTTGTTAATGATTTAATAGCAATCAATATAAGAATTCTCCTAAGAAAATGATAAAAAAAAAAAAGCTGCGAAGACATTGAAAATTTTGGGAAATATATCATTTTACGATTTAAAGTATTCTGTCCATTAGAATATATTTGATTAATCATCTAACTGGTTCGTCACGGATATTAGATATATTTAAATTCAGTTAAATTGTTTCGATATATTTTTATATCCTGATTTCGCCTAATTGTCAGACATTAAGACTGTGATATTTTAATTGTCTAACATATATTCAGTGTATTGCATACATACATCTTTCTAACGGAAGCCAGTCTCATATCATCATAGAGCTGTTAATGTAATTGTCACAACTCCTCCCATTTTGGACTTTGGAATCCGACAGCAGCGCCTCTGTTTTCCAGTCAGTTGATACCGAGATCTACTGAAGGCATCAAAGCATGGTCTTCGGGTTAGATTGTAAACTGAAATTAAAGATGCCTTTAATTCTAAGTGTTATTTGCGTATATTTAGGTGCGTGAAGTGTGAATAAATGTTTCGTCTCAAAGAATGTGGATTATTTGTGCAAAAGTTATATTATTACACATCTATAATGGCGGTCCTGGAATATAAGGTAGGCCTAGTTACCTTATTTGAATTGGATTTTTTCTTCCTTTTTTGCGGATAAAATGATAGTAACTGTGCGGTTCATTTATTTTCTAGATTGCGCTTTATTTTAACTTTGCCTTTTCATTCTTCATACTTGTTACCTTTGGCAGAGGATTAAATGGGCAGGACACTTGGATGCCAATCGAGTCACCAAAAAGATCGTTTTGGCTAAACTATTTGATACCTGGAAAAAAGGGGAGACAAAAACTTAAGAGGATTGACTACCTGGGAAAAAAAACTTAAAAACTATTAAGGTGACAAAGTGAGAAACCTTGCTAAGAACAGGATGGCATAAAATGAAATTTTGAAGGATATCAGGATTCATTGTCTGCTGCGGCAGTGAAGAAGTCGCGTTTGAATGTCAACTTCTTAACTGATGATATCGTATATATTTAATGTTATTTCAGTAATTGAGATATAACTTCATGTCCATGATTCTGCCCAACCGTGAAGCATTAAAAGTCGTGTTATTTTGATTGTCTTAATTAACTTCTATTTATTGTGTACATGAATATATTAGTTGGAGACAACTCGCATAACTTCATAGCGATATTGAAAGCGCGAATATCCTCTTTTAAATTTCGCGATATTATAACTCACTTTTTTTTATTCATCTTGTAAATTACTCAAATATTTAGCAGATTCTTTCTTCTTTAGCTTTCAACAATGGAAGGAAATCACGTGATTAATATTTGATAAAATAGTAAAAGCAGTTTCAATTTCACTACAACAATATAATATAATGTTACAAATTAAACAAAATTAAATAAAGAGCCAAAATTCGACAAAAAATTTGCAAGATTATTAAAGTGGTATTATTAAAGAGGCAATTTTTTTTAAAAATATTGAAACAATCTGGTATTTATGTTTGTGCTGCAATAATTTCGGAAGTTATTTCGGAAAAACGCAAAAATTCAGTTTAATTTTAATTTGTTAGAATTTCAAAAATATGGTCTGCAGAGTGCAGACACACGTACATACATCTTTATTATTAGTAGAGATAAACTACACAGATATTAAACAGAATCCTTCTTCTTTAGCTTTCAGCAATGAAAGAAAATCTTGCGATTAGATATTTAATGAAACAATGAAAAGGGTTTGAATTTCAAAACAACAAAGCCATGTATTTTAGAAATTAAGCAAAAAATATATTTCAAAAACTGTCAAAATTAAAAAAATAATGTGTGCAATTATTTATTTGGTATCACTGAAAAGTAATTTTTTTAAGGTTATGAAAAAAGCCTTTTTGTACTATAGTAATTTCTGAAATTTTCTCAGTACAAAAAATCAAACTTCAGATTAATTTTTATTCATTTATATTTAAAATAAAATTTCAAAAAAGCATTTTGCTTTAAAGTGCACATTTCCTCTCTTATAGGTAATTTATGTTAACTTTGTTAACTATATGTGAAACGCTGTAGCTTTAGAGCGTCAACACATCCACATTCATCTTTATTATTAACTAGCCGGCTTTCGCGACCAGCCGCTTCGCCAGTATTACCGCTCGCTACAATTTTCAATTAAATATATTAAGTAACTGGTCTCTTAAAGGATTCTCAAACAAAAAATTTTTATCTTCAAATTTTGATAGTCATACTAAACTTATACTGTTTAGATCGTTTCGTTCAATTTACTATATATATTTTGCTAATTTGTTGTCATTTCCGGCAAAACTTCAACTTTAATTTAAAATGTAAATGATGAAATTGCAATTAATATTAAGATATTTTTTAATAAAACCAAGCGTTTTATTTTATTTATCATCTTTATTGTTATTTATTATTATTATTATTGAATGTGAGTATTGCAAACAGAATCGCTCGGTATTTAAGTCTTATGTGAATTACAAAATATTTTTCATAATTCATGTAATATCTCAAAGAATAATTCAACAAAAACTTCTCAGATTCAGCATAAAATTCAGTTTTTAGTTTTGCTTTCAAAAGGATTGAAATGAAATCAATAATAATATTTTGTTCCGGCCTACAAATATATTTCAAAAATTATGAAGTCTAAATTTAATGCAGTAAGGTGTAATATTCTGAGAAATATTCTGGACACACCAAATTTTAAATAAATGAATGAATATTTCTATTTTCCAAGATCAACTAAGACTTATTTATGAAGTTTTGAATTTTAAAAATTTAGAAAAACGCAAATTTTCATAATCTTAGGCCAATTAATCTTGTGAAACCTGTGCGCTGATTGGCGTATTTTCTTTGAAACGATCGATGCAAAATCTAAAATTATCCTTTTTTTATTGAATAGTGATTTTCAAATTTTCATAAATCAGTCAGTTTAAGTGATTGATTTAGTTGATTGTAAATTAACTCTTTTTATTTAAAATATTAGTGTTTCAAGATTTTGTTCATCGTGATTTCCACAGCAAAAGCTTTATGTAAAATTAAAAATTCGTTGTTTATTAGAGCATTTATTGAATCAAGTTACATAAAATATAATCATTTTCCATTTATATCATTTTAGCAGATCTGTGTCTTACTAAAGGTTTACAAATTAGCTGTGTGGCTCTGATTTGAATGGATATCCTGTTCATATTAAACAAAATTTGCCTTAAAATAAAACTGATTAACTGTATTAATAATATAGAGAGTGTAAAAGATCATAAAATAATTTTTCTTGAATTTATTTTTTAGAAAAAATAATATTTCATATATGTTTCCTTTCCTACAGACACGTGCCGAAAATTATATTTTTGTAGATTTTATTTCCAAAAAGATTTAATTTATTTTTAATTGGAGCTTTAATCAATGTGATGGCAACACTTTGAAAAAAGCTAATTTTTTCCCATGAATACGAAACGTGCTCGAGCAACTTAAATTTTATTTTTATTTTGTACGAAAAAAATTGTCGAAAAATATATTTAAAATATTTATTTAAAAATTCATTAAAAATAGAAATTTAATTTTAAGGTTAAAACATTGGTATCATTTAAAAGATAAACTTTTGATCTTTAACTTCATGTAAAAATCTTTTTTGTGCGGTAATATTTTCGGAATTTATAGAAGAAGCACGCCAAAATTTCGCTTAATTTGTAAATAAATAAAATTCTAGTTAAAAATTCGAAAAAATAACCCCCAGGTGCACATTCCCGGCATCCAAGGTATACACGTGCCAAATTTGGTAGCTGTAGGTTGAATGGTCTGGCCTGCAGAGCGCCAACACACACACACACATTGAGCTTTATTGTAAGTATAGATAAAGATATTGATTAAATGTCAATGGGGATCAGCTGAGTCACCTCGAATACTGACTATAATTAATTCCAAATAAATTTCTTTGCATAATTTGATGTTCATAATTCCATTAACAAAGTGTATAAATGTGATAAATTGTGAGAGTCATTAAAATCATGTTTTTCTAAAAGATTTACTTTTTATATATTGACATATAATCTTCTGTTTATTTATGTGTATGTAATCTGCCTAATGGAAGATTACATCAAATACGATGACATAATGATGTCATTAGAAATTTAATTTCATAGGTAATCTATTTTAAATTTATTATCTTTATTTTTTTACGGTCATGATAAAAATTGGTTCAGCAAATAAATTGGTATCATTAAAAAAACAATTTTTTAAATTTGAAAACAATATGAAACTTTGTTTAACCAATTTATATTTTTGGGATGCATCTAGGATAAACACAATGCTTTCGCTTAATTTTTAATTAATTAAAGATCTATTTAAAATTATAAATCCTACCCATATAATATATATCTACCAAATTTGATCATTCTTTGTTACATTGTTTTTGTCCTGTATAGCCCTTCTATACACACGTACATTCTCCTGCATTATCAGTAAAATTTATTATTCATAATTTTTACTTTCTCATAAAGGGATTATACAAAAAGTAAATTTAGAAGCTCAAATATTCAAATTGTTGCTCAAAAACACCACAAGCTATTCGTATGAAATTCGGCCAATGATTTTATTACTAGAATCATAAATAATTAAATTTTGTTCCAAGTTCTTCAATGACCCATTGTCTCTAGGCCGTTTAATTCAATAATAAGTGAATAGACTTGATAGGATAAACTAAACTATAGATCCATATCAAATTTTTGATCAATGAAATACGAAAGAAAAAAAAATTTGACAAAAGAGTATGACGTAAGAATACTAAAAAGTAAAAGAAATAACATTTCCACTGATTATTTAATATATTTATCCATGGTTATAGCAATATACTTCCTTTTAGAAGCTAAGTAATTCATGTAAGTGAAGACTTTCCGTTTCTTATTAATTCCTTTCTTATTTATGTATTAAATGAAGCTCCGAAAATTAATTCGTAAATAATAAATTCCTATTGTTTCCATGTTCACTCTAGTATCACTTTTACAAAAGAATTTTCACTGAATGCCAATCTTCCATTATTGGCTGTTGTCTGCCAATCAAAACAGCCTATTTATCCTCACGTGACCAAAGTACTTCATCAATAAATGTGGCATAGGAAGGTGTTCGAAAAACAGAAAGCCTCTCTTCAGAAATGATATTCTTTTGTAAAAAGACAGCTGGTTCTGTTAATTGATTTTTTTTTCAATGGCACTTGTGTTCTAAAGTAGAAAGTTCACTTTTTTTTCCTAAAAGTTCTCCTGAGTTTGGGCCACTCAATGTTTGGTTTCGTTTGCCTCGGAAGCAGAAGATAAACTTTCTTCCGCTTCATTAACATTTTAATGAGTGTCTCGGAAATGCTCGTGCTGTTAATTATGCAACAGAAGTGGAGGAGTGTTATTTTAGTGGACGCTGACCCGGAAGGTAAAGATTGCTCTTTTCTTTTCCTTTCATTTTGTTTAACCTAATGTTTGTTTCTTTAATGAGAATACTTTTAATAATGGAAATTTGGTAGCTAGAGGGAAAACACAACCATTTAAAAGAAATAAGATGAAAATAATAATTTCAAATGCTTTGGAAAAAATATATATATTTTAATGTAAGTTAAAAATCGCCAAGTCTCGCCAAAACTTTTTTACGTGCTTTTTACTTTCTCGTATACTTAGTACAGAGAAAGTATGGTAATCGTAAAACATTCAAATTTGAGATTTTGACGAATCTCTACGTTTTAGATCTCCCTGAGTTCGAAAAACACATTTTTGAATAATTCCCATCTATGTGTCTGTAACAAAGATAACTCAAAAACGCTTTGAGCTAGATGGTTGAAATTTGGTATACTGTCTTTAGATAAAATTTCCAGATTTCTGTTAAATTGTGAGCAAAATCCGTTCAATAGAAGGCTGTCTATCTGGCTATTCGAATATAAGTTAGCAAGATAACTATAAAACGAAAAGAGCTAAATAACTAAAATTTGGTACACAATTTTAACATCTTTAGAATAGATGCCCGTGAAGCGGGAATAGAACCTTTGAGCGAAATCCAACAACGAGTTGACCGTCTGTCGTTCTGTACTTTCAGAAACATGTAAATGCGATAACTCAAAAATGCAATGACTTAAATATATTAAATTTGGTACGAGATTTTGCGACTTTAAGTGTAGTTTTATGACAAATTTTTGTTTCAATTAGTTGGGAAAAAGGCGTCTGAAACCTAAATTCTACTTTTGGATACCCTTGACTGTGTGCCAGAGATTAATCATCTAATCATTCGTCAAGAATTAATCAATCGATTCAGTAAAGATGCTAAATTTGCACCAAAGTTTAATATTTCTTAAAAATTGTTGACCAATCACTGGGAAAACATCTTTATTAGAGAGTAAGCTAGAAAGTTTTGGGCAGACTATTCCAGCTGTTTTTTATGAAGGAGTTATATCCCTTCCCCCTCAAAAAATTTGGGGGGGGGGGGACAGAATATAAATGCCACATGTATTCACATGCTTATTTCAACACAGGAAAATTGTCTACGTTTCAGAATACTAAAGAAAACTGGTACTTGTGTACCAGTTATATGACAAAGGACAGAAATACTCATGAAATATTCGTGATAAAATATTTATCGTGAATACAGTGATTTTCTTCAATGAGGTTTATGATTTCTGACGATTAATCGCTGAGATGCAAGTATCAGAAAATCGAATATCTATTTTGGAAAAAAAATTTCTGAGTGACTGAAATCAAAATTTGACATAAAATTGTAATTACCTTATTCTTACGTAATTTCCTTTATTAAAATCATTACGTGTTTTAGTTACCACGTTTAAAAGCATGCAAAAGTACAGACCAATAGATACTCAATTTCTTGAGCAGATTGGGTTCCAAATTTGATACGAATCTTCAATATAGATACTAAACCAAATTTTACTTACCTAGCTCTTTACGTTTTGTAGTTAACGTATTCACTTGTACACGGACAGCTGGGCAGACACACTTCGCTCGAAATTTGATAGAAATCTATAAATTTGCTGTACAGACCATATACTAAATTTCAGCTGTCTAGATCAAAGTGTTTCTGATTAAATGTATTCATAGACAGACAGACAGACATAATTATAAAAATTTGTTTTTTGAGCTTCGGGATTCAGGGATTTAAATGTTTATCAAACATTAAGTTCGAAAATTAGTCTCGAAATTTATATAATGTCGGCTCGTTATTTAAGCGGTATTCTTAAAACCGGATTCCCATATGACATGGAATGAAGAAGTGGAAATTTAAAATGCATCACTAGATTCTGATTACATAGTTTTTATGTCGCATGGAATAAAAAATAACGGAAAGTTTAAATATAACAAGACATTCTAAAAGCATGGTTCCATAAAATATAGAGCAAAAAATATGAATCGAAAAGCTACACTGTGGTCTCTTAATACAGTTACTATCTAAGTCAGCGTAAAATGGCAACAACTGATCTATAACATATATTCTGATATCATTCTTACTGAAGATTTCTCTCCAAAATTGGAACAATTAAGTCTTAGAAGGAATAAATGAATGTTAAGAAACATAATGCTGTTTCACTTTCTTTCATAAATGGATTAAATAAAGTAATAATTGTATTAAAATTTTTAAAAATAGAAAAAAAAATTGTTTCGTCGAAGTTTACTGATGCGTCCAGTTAAAAGCAACGTAAGATGGAATCACATTATTCTGGAGTAGACAAGATTTTGACTTATTTCCATATTTCTAACAGCCTTCATCCCAGAAAATAAATTTTTGAAATTATGTCTGCCTGTGAACAAAATAACTGAAAAATGTTTTAAGTTAGACCAATGGAATTTGGTACATGATATTTATGACAAATTTGTAGATCTATATTAATTTTTGAACGAAATCTATTCAGAGAAAGTCTGTCTGTGTATTCAAGTATAAATTAGCAAATAACTATAAAAATAAGAGAGGTAGATGGATAAAATTTGGTACGCAGATTTTAAATCTAAAGATTTAAAAACCAAATCCATCAAGGAATTGACCATCTGTCGATCTGTACTTTCTGAAGAATATAAATTTGATAACTCAAAAACGCCATTATTTCAATATGTGAAGTTTGATGTAGTATTTTGTGACTACAGTTGTAATTTTATGTCAAATTTTGGCACCAATCTGTAAGTAAAAACATATTTAAAATCAACAATATGTTTTCTGGTATAGATGTATTAACAGCTTCCCAATTATTAATCGCTAAAGATGACCATAACAGGCTCTTTTTTACTATATTTCATAAATGTCATGCATTTAATAGTATAATAGTATTTAATAATATATTAGTAATTATTAGTGAATATGCTAGAAACTTTCGAGGAGACTATACTTTATGGTTTTACTTAATATTAGCTACCTCTGTCTATTCATGAATTTTGATATTCATATTATTTTCAATCATTTTAAAAAATGAAATTGTGATAGACTTGCCAGTCGTGTTATTGCATTCGTCTTAAAGCAGTTTCGTTTATTTTATGTTTTTGCACTTTTATCTAATGAAATTATCTTTTGAAATGGCATAAAAAATAACGTCCAGTATCAATCTAGCATTTTTTTAATGTAGGGAGATCAGGAAAATTCTATAATTAGAAGGTAGTTCCGCAATAGTAAGTTTAATAATGATTTTATATGGTAATGAAAAAAAGGAGATATAATGATGCTGTCAAAAATTGTAAGTAGGAGCATGTTGATGAAAAAGCAAAAAATAAATAGTTTTCCGCATATTTCTAAAGATGAAAGTATTATGTTAAAACAAAAGAAAATAATTCGAATTTGTTATCAATTTCATCAAATTTATAAAAAAAAAAGGAATCATCCATTTTATAAAAAAAGGAATAAAATTTATTCAAGAAAAATATAAACACAATCCGTGCAAAATGTAATATCTAAAGCTTTTTAGAGTTGGTGATTATAATCGAATTAAAAAGCCTTTCTTCCTCTTTTTATTTTCCTTAAAAGCTGAAGACAAAAGTAGCACATTGATTCAAAAAAGAAGCTTTTATTACGAAATAATGGAGAAAAATTCAAAGATTAATTAATACAATAGAAACAAAAATGCAGACTGATTATATTCATGTATAAAAAAATCTATAGAAGGAAAAGCGCAAAATGATACTAAAGTAAAAATTACAATGATAAAGTTTTATTTTTACATTTTCCTATATTAACTATAGTCTTGTAATTGATAAAAAGAACTAAATTTCGAAATATTGATGAATTTCGAAGTGTTAGACTTCTTTATGAGCGACAAAACAAATTTTTTAAATTATGCCTGCGCGTTTGAATCTTTGTTTGACAATATCAACAGCAGATTGTATGATTTTTATTGCAAATACTTTTAGTGTCATTATACGCTAAATATTTTTAAAATAGTATACGTAATATTGTAATCGTAACAGCATGATTTTTAGTGTCGCTGTAAGCTTAAAGCTATAAAAGGGGGAAATTTCTAGCATTACACTTTTTACGAATAATGCCTTATTTTTTTTAAACTTTACCAAGTAAAACTGGAAGTTTGTGGAATTTTTTAACAGCAATTCCGCCGAAAACTCATAATTTTGCATTATGTTAATATACATAAAAACGAATTTAAAAAGTAAAAAATTAAAACAATAAAAACGAATTCATTAAAACAAACTTTAAAAACATGAGTAATTTTGTTTTTAAAACATTTATTACCCAGAAACTTCCAAAATTCACGCTAAATTAATATTGATTATAATAAATCACTTCTGTCATCAAAAATATCTTGATATATTGTTTATTTCGCATTTAATTACCGAAAAGTACCTTATTTTTTCTTTTACAACTTCTAAATTTTTCGTGTCTACCTGCTTCATTTATCTTAATAAAAACTAACCATTTTGCAAAATAAAAAAAAAAATGCTTCCCTTCTTTCAGTAAAAGGCCAAACAATTTTTTAAAATTATTTTCTCTAACAAAAGCAATTATTTATGTTTAAAGCAAACGATTTACCTATGTCAGTTTATACCATAAAAAATAATCCATTATTTTTAATTTCCAAAAGTTTTCCAAACTTGAATGGCAACCAGTTTTTGACAAAAAAAGTGTCAGTAGCATGGTTTTCGCTGAGATAAGCAGACAATTCATGGAGTCGGAAGAACAAAAGAAATCGATTTAAACGAAAGAATTAAGAGTAACGAATGTTCTAAAGTCGCCTTTTGTGTCATGGGAAAGAACAGATGTTTCTGCAGATGAATTTTAGACTGATAAAAAAAAATGACAAAATACGGATGTGTAGTTATTCTGATCAAGCGTTTGACGAGCTTGATTGTCACTTTGGTATAAAAGAGTGAAAATGTGATGACAACTAAAAGTTCATGGATTTAAAAATGCTTGAGTGAAGGGCACTTTCGATGTTTTTGATAGACTTTACTGATAAATTACCAATTCATTTTCTCTTTATAAAGCGAAGTCTGGGTAAAAGACAACAAAAGAACAAGGAAAGTTTCTGTCATTTTTAGCATTTCTTACACTTCTAAATGATATCCTGACTTCTTTTGATACTTTAATACATCTCTTTTAACGTAGCAAAAAAAAATATTCTGTCATCAAATATATGGTTTGTATGGCAGTTTCTGATGAAGTCCTTACTTTATTTCAAACAGAATTGATGAAAATTCTTGCCAACTGTCAACCGTTACGAAATTGCAATTACTGGTGAATATGGATGATTTTTTCGTAAAGAATCATTCAAAGTTATCTGTAAAGTGTATTACGATTTTTTTTTCAATTAAACCCCTAAGCAAATTTTAAGCATGAAAGAAGCATTTTCAATATATTTTTCTATTAAAAATTATTGTTATGGCTGCTTTAACTTGAAATGAATCTACAGTTTGAAATTGAAATTTAGATAATTGAACAAACAATACTCAGAAATATTTTCTTTACTTTCTGTGTTTTAGTAATTTATTTGAACATATCACAGTTATTTGCTTTTTGTAATTTAAGAGATCTGCAAATGTAGTGAACAATCAAAAATTATTTTTAATTTGTACTATATATACTTATAAGCGCATTACACTTTAATTTTTAACTTCTCGTTTTCTTCCCACCAACAATATACTGAATGGATTGCAATTTAATTATCTAAGAATGAACTGATTTCACTAAAACTAAATTTTCACTATCAGTTTATAATATTTCTTTTTACAGCACGAAATAGCATTCCTAAAGTCAATAGTTAAAAATGATTCAGAACTTTGACTCTGAATCATTAAAACGAAAAAAATATTGTTCGTTTCTTTTCAGAAAATCAGTTTGCTCTGCATTGAATGTGCTGAAAATTACAAGATGTTCAATTAAGCATATATATATTTGTATCACACGGAAATGACTGACAAAACGCAAAGAGAAATTAATGTTTTATTTTTAAAAAATCTAAATATCACATTAATTAGATAAACACCCACGCAATTTGTTGCACTTTTGTCATTTTCCTGGGAATGAGATGTCCCTTACAAACCCTTCCATGGACATGTCAATGTACCATCTGCAAACAATTACCCTACAATGTTTTGACATATCGCAGCAAACCTTGTTTCGTTTTATAGTACACTAGCCGCCTTTGGCGACCAGCCGGTTCGCCAGTATTACCACTCGCTACAATTTTCAATTAAATATTTTAAGTAACTGGTCTCTTAAGGGATTCTCAAACAAAACATTTTTAATCTTCCAATTTTGATAGTCATACCAAACTTATACTGTTTAGATCGTTTCATTCAATTTACTATATATATTTTGCTAACTTGTTGTCATTTCCGGCAAAACTTCAACTTTAATTTAAAATGTAAATGATGAAATTGCAATTAATATTAAGATATTTTTTAATAAAACCAAGCGTTTTATTTTATTTATCATCTTTATTGTTATTTATTATTATTATTATTGAATGTGAGTATTGCAAACAGAATCGCTCGGTAGTTAAGTCTTATGTGAACTACAAAATATTTTTCATCATTTATATGATATCTCAAACAATAATTCAACAAAAACTTCTGAGATTCAGCATAAAATTCAGTTTTTAGTTTTGCTTTCAAAAGGATTGAAATGAAATAAATAATAATATTTTGTTCCGGCCTATAAATATATTTCAAAAATTATGAAGTCTAAATTTAATGTAGTAAGGTATCATATTCTGAGAAATATTCTGGACACACCAAATTTAAAATAAATGAATGAATGTTTCTGTTTTCCACGATCAACTAAGACTTATTTATGAAGTTTTGAATGTTAAAAATTTAGGAAAACTCAACATTTTCATAATCTTTGGCCAATTAATCTTCAGAAACCTGCGCGCTGATTGGCGTATTTTCTTTGAAGCGATCGATGGAAAATCTAAAATTATCCTTTTTTTTTATTGAATAGTGATATTCAAATTTTCCTAAATCAGTCAGTTTAAGTGATTGGAAATTAACTCTTAAAAGTCAGTGATTTAGTTGATTGGAAATTAACTCTATGACCACCATAAAATCTGTGCTTTCTCTTGTGGTGTATGCATTCTCCTTAACATCCGCTCGAATAAAACATCACATACAAAAATACTACATAGAACAAACACATCAAAAGTAAACATAACATTTCAATAGTTGCCAAAAACAAAAGAGAGAAAAGCGCAATTAATAAGAAGACGATATTTAGAAAAGTACAGATATTTAGACTGGAAAATGAAATTATCTGAAATTAATCACACGCGCAGACGATATTTACAAAAGTAAAAATATTCAAACCTGAAAAGGAAAATATGTGAGTTATTCCATCAATAAATGCCATAAGTTTGTTTATATCTTCATTATTTTAGGAGTTATTAAACATCAAAATGGGTCCGAGACTAAATAAACACCCTGTATAGAGAGTGTAAAAGATCATAAAATAATTTTTCTTGAATTTATTTTTTAGAAAAAATAATATTTCATATGTGTTTCATTTCCTACAAACACGTGCCGAAAATTATATTTTTGCAGATTTCATTTCTAAAACGATTTAATTTATTTTTAATTGGAGCTTTAATCAATGTGATGGCAACACTTTGAAAAAAGCTAATTTTTTCCCCATGAATGCGAAACGTGCTCATGGAGCTTAAATTTTATTTTTATTTTGTACGAAAAAAATTGTCGAAAATTATAGTTAAAATATTTATTTAAAAATTCATTAAAAATAGAAATTTAACTTTAAGGTTAAAACATTGGTATCATTTAAAAGATAAATTTTTGATCTTTAACTTCATGTAAAAATCTTTTTTGTGCGGTTATATTTTCGGAAGTTATAGCAGAAACCCGCCAAAATTTCGCTTAATTTTTAAATAAATAAAATTATAATTAAAAATTCGAAAAAATTACCCCCAGGTGCATATTCCCGGCCTCCAAGGTATATACGTGCCAAATTTGGTAGCTGTAGGTGGAATGGTCTGGCCTGTAGAGCGCCAACACACACACACACACACACACACACACACACACACACACACACACACACACACATTGAGCTTTATTATAAGTATAGATGGAATATTATGCGACTGCTTGTAATAATCAAACTATACACGGCGTTCAAGTTGGATGCTGTAAACAAAGGTTAAATACATCATTTATCTCTATTGCTGTATTTGTCAAACTAATGGAACACAGTTTTCCCCTCTAATGGTTCTTGGAAAACCGCACTGCTTTGGTGGTAAAATCTCGGCATCGTGCCCGTAGGCTCTAAGTTCCGAACCCGATTTCACCGAAAAAAAGTCCGACTACCCACTAAACTTCCGGGGAGGATTAAATGTCCACCCCGGAAGTTTGGATAGGGAGTTGCCAACTCAAGTGCCGTCCTCGTAATGCGACCAAGTTCAAAATTACAATATTCGTTCCAAAAGAGCTCTAGCGTTGCTTTAAAACGGGGCATTAATATAGCTAATTAAAGGATGATGTTTGGTCACACATCGACACGATGTGACAATGGGCATCACTTCCCAAAGCATTTTCTTTCACACACTTTTTATTATCGCCAGTAAATAAAATTCCATCTTTTTCTATTTAAATTGCATCGGCATTGTCGGGAACAATGACTGCATCTGAATTTAAAATGAATCATTATATATTTATTAAATTAAGAACGCGACTAAATGTAAAACTAAATTATTCATTTATTAAAAGACTTATTATCAGTCACAGCTTATGACTCAAAAATGTCTAAATCCGCCATTGCCTTTGATGACTATTTTTCGATGTTTGGCTGTTCTATGGAATTTGTCAATCATTTATGTATGTAAAATAGTCGCTCCTTAGTAAATAGTCATTAATACGCATTATTTTTGTATTTACCTCTTGTATTTTATTTCATAATTACCTGCTTCTTTATATTCCCAGAGAGTGCATCCTTAGTGAATTCCTTGAATGAAGGCGGTGTGCTCATTGCCAGCGTTTCCGTGAATGCGATAGACAGATATCGTTGGCCTGAGAAATACAGTCTACAGCCATCGTTCGACGGATATATAATGACTATTCGTATACAGAACACGGATGAAATCTTTGGAGATCTTATTCATGCGCTAAAAGTAAAATATTTTTTGAATTTTAAAAATTTTTGAAATTTTGAGCTAATATTCCAGCTGTTTTTCTATTTTAAAGAGTTATAGCGGGAAATATAGACACAACCTCAAAAGTAACGTAACTGGATATCAATAATATTTGAATTGTTTTAAATATAAAGATAGAAAATAATTTCATATTCGTAACATATTTTTCAGCCACAACTGAGTATTTATTGTGTTTATATTTAACTAAAAAATGTATTCAAATATTTAACCTTTAGCTGAAAATTCTAATAATTATAGACGAATGTTGTAACTTCATATATACTTCAACATAATTTGAAATAAATTGAATTGAAAAACTGTAGAATAATATCCGATAATGATATTCTTAAATTTTAGAATAATGATAATATTAGTTTTTATAAGGTTATATAATATGAATAAGTATGTAGTTCTTGCTAGGAAATAACTAATTTATTTTATTTTGTATTTATTTATGGAATAATAATAATTAGAAAATGAATTAATCTTTCATAGCATCTAATATAAGTAATTTTAATAAATAAGTAATTAATGGTAATCGGTTCCACCAACAAATCTTAAAGAAAAATTATTATATTCAAATATTTTATATTTAAATTATGATTATTATATTATGTGATTATATTTAAATATTTTTCTATATAAATCTATACAAAAATAAAAAAATTTCTCAAAGCCCATTATTTTTTTCTTTAATTTATGGATATAATTCATTTATTAGAATTTGCTACAAAAATATTACTGAAGTCAAAAACAATTTCTTGTGTCATTTTTAGTTTTCATATTAAAGTTCATAAAACGATAAATATATATTTAAGAAGCGAAACTTTTCAATTCCTTAAAATTGAGAATGAATGCATTTATTTCAGAGAAATTTCCTTTTCGGGCCCCATCAACGTTGGATCATTGCAGTAAAGGGCTGTTTGAAACTGGACAAAGCTCTTCACTTTTTTGATGAAGGAGATAAAATAGTAATCATTGCTTCTGAAACAGTGGAGAACTCTGCGTGTCAGTCTGATTTCCATTCGAAAGTAAATGTCCAAATATAACGTTTCTTAAAATTGGAAATCAGTCCATAAATATTTTCAGTTAGTTAGGATATTGTTTCTTCAGAATTAAAATTATTTCTGCAACTGAAAAATTTGTTTCATATCAAAGAATCTATAATTGATATGAGCTTCGACTAAATGTGTTTAATTAGCTTAGTGCAATCTGGCTTAAACAATTTTAAGTGTAACTCAGATTAAATGAGAAGGAAGAAATTGTATTTATTGCTATATCCTTTTCCTTTTATATTTATCTGTATATTAAATCCAAAGACTTATAGAAGAAAATGTCAATATAAAAAAGTATTAAAAAAAGATAGGCAATTGTTTCCTTATTTTGAAACAATATGTCACTTAATTACATACATATGTCATACAATTAGTTATGATATTTCAATACGTCTTATATAAACAAAAGTTTTCCTTTTTAATTATACCAAATCTGATTTATTAGACTCCCCTTTTTTTTGGTTTGAATCGTCCAAGAAAAGGCAATGAAAAGAATTATATGAGAGGAATTGTTATATGAATACATGAATTATGTGAATGTTATATAAGAGGAAGAATTTAGATGTTACTGTGTGACTGATATTAGATATTACGAAATGATTGAAATTTCGTACTCTTATATTCGTACAAACATTTATCACATGCATAAAAATTACAATACTTTTGGATAGTAAAAGCAAATATTTTGAAAATTATCATGAAAATAAACAGGATTTAAAAGTGGACCCATCTGATTAACTGTTATATTATTTTTCTATCATTTAACTTCCACGATTTGAAAATTTAGAAACACATTGAGATGATATTTTTTAAAGTAAGGAGATTTCAGTCAACTAAAATTATAAGAAAATGCCATCGTGGGCAAATAAAATATTACGATTTTAAATAATTAATATGGACATTTAATTAAATCTCTTGAAACTAAACAAGAAAAAAATCACACATATTTTTTCAAATTGACGTTATTTTATTTCTCATTCGATGATATTATTTAAACTATTCTATTTTTTCATTTCGTGAGATAATCCAGTTAAATTTTTGGTGTCAATATACTAATATTCCTTTCTACGTTTTCTAAGCAATACAGACAAAATAAAAACACTGTTGTTTTCTATACAATAAAAAGAAAGAAATACAAAAAGTCATAAAAAAGATGAAGAAATACTGCCTTCAGGCAAACGAATTACTTTTTATTGTACAGATTTCTGAATGCAGTATATATAAAATATTAAAAGATGTGAACTATCATTTTAGAACCTTTTCTCATGAATTTTACAGAACAGAAGAGAAAATATTTATTGACTGATCCAAAAATTGTATTTAATGCTGTTCAAAATAGTAAATATCTGATTACTAACGTATTCCTAAAAAAATATTAATTTACATTGAGTACAGTTTATTATAAGATTTCATAATATGATTTCATTTTTTTAGTCAATAAATAGCACGTCAAAGAATAAAATTATCTCTTTTTCCCATTTCGAAACAATTATTCTTATTTATCTGCTACTTAGAAGCATTAGCCCAGAATTCTTTTAGAAACATTAGTAAAAACTTAAAAATAGCTTTGTTTAGAAAATTATTAATGAATCTTTGGAGGTTTTCTGCAGCGAAATTCACCAAACTTTGATTGAATATTTTATTTGACGTAATTTATAATACTTAGAGAATATATGTGTCATTTTCTTTAGAAAATGACATAAAAATATTTATTTATTTTTTTAGTATTATTAAATATTAGTTTTTAATTGCTAATCGAAAATGACTTCTGATGCAAAAATTTGTGAATTAATAATCGCAAATAAATGCACTCGGCAAAAACAATTCAGCACAAAATCATCCTAAAACTAGAATAACATGTGACAAAATTTTTGATAATTGTAAAAACCTTTTATTTTATTATACTTAAAATTTAAAAATATTAAATATCTTGTAGCTTGAAGAGCTAATAAAAAAATATTTTTCATTATAAATAGCATCTCAGAATAGATTATTACCAAGAAATAAATAAAAAAAATTATGCGTAATACTTATAAATGTTATAGAATTAAACTTCTTATCTCTGCATGAATTTTATATATACATAGTTAAATTTAAAGAAAGAATATTTTGAGAAAAAAATCATAAAACTTGTATATTTTAAAGATATGGGTTCTTATTGTTTACTTCTTATAACTCACGATTTTTCTGCATATCAGGCCTATGCATGATGATTACATATTTCAATAAATGATGAAATATCCTCTATTTTTATAAGGCTAAAACTTAAAATTCGATATTTTGTTTATATGAAACATTCCCTTTTTCATGACAATGTTTCAGTCTTTGAAAAAAAATTCCTTTAAACTAAGAGACCAAAATAATCGACATTTTTAATTTCGATGAAAAAAAGTAATTAAAAAAACAAGCAAATGATATGAATGTGTTATTCTTCCATTCATTGTTGGCATGACAACCGACAATTACTTCACTATACTTCTATTTAACCATAGGTAAAATAAATATCCCCTCTCAATTACGATCTTACACCGTCTTTATTAAGAACAAATGTATCCACCTTCTGTTATGGGTATAAAAAGCCATTATGTTACGATAATACAGAAGAAAATCGACATAATTTAATGTACATTGATTGCATATTATAAAACATAAAATGATATTTCTGATAGCCACGCAAATTTATTTAATCGTTATTAAGTTCTTGGACACAAATATAAAAATTTAATTAATAGGGTAGGAAGCAGCTTAAAACTTCTTAATTTAATTCATAAGATGAATGACCTTTTATGCATGCGATTGTATGTTCATCGTAATAGAAATCCACAAAATCTCTTTTGTGATTTATACTACTTTTAGGTCTTTGCTACTTTTAATTAGAACTGCATTTAGAAACGCCTTAATTTACCGAATGAAAATAAATGGTGAAGATTTTAAAGTTTAATTATAAAACAAGTTTTAGTTTAGATATTTGTCGATAAATTTATATGATGAATTTGGAATGATTTTAATCAGTTAAGTTTGAAATACTGCGAAGTCATAATAAAGGGCAAGGAATTAAAATATAATAATTTGTATGGCAAACAATAGATGTACAGTACATTCTCAAATATCCGGTTCGCGACTATCCGGCCTAGTTTACTTTTATTGTTATTAAATGAGGAAGACAAAGGGTTGCATTGTCAACATTGCTAAGCCATTAGAAGTAGGCATCTGCTTCGCGAGCAAAATACAAGTTGTGACAGGAAAAGAGCAGCGTTCTGCTCATTGTTCGGCAGTGGGTAACGGATCTCAATCGTTGCGGGTGCTCCTGATTATAACGGCATCGTACATACAGTATTCGTAAATTGCTCTTGGTGCACGTTTAATGCTTTTTTTAAGTGTGCCATAGTGAAGATCACAAAATTTAAGTTAAAATGTGAACAGTTTATATCCTTTAACATTTTTTCTGTAATGAATTCTTGAAATGTGCTGGGCAGTATATGAACATATATAAACTACCAGTACATAGCCTTCTATTTTAAACCGATACGTTACCGAAAATTGCTTCTATGATTCACCGGGGAGCGGCCGTGTTCACATTCTGAGTGGCTTGACATAAATAGAGGGCTTAGAACTCAATAAGAAGTGAAAAAATAAGTATTATAATAGTGAGTTTTAGTATAAAAACTTTGTCTTCTAGGTGGGCAATGAAATTTCATAAAACTCCGGTCTACTCGGCATTTTTATTACTCGTCCTGCCCTTCCTCTACATTTAGCCGGATACTCGTGAGTGTACTGTAATTTAATCGCATTTCATAATTGGAAAAATGACTTTTTCAATTGCGCTTATCTTTAAAAGTCTAAAAGCGAAAAGGATCAACAATTTTCATAGAAATTAAATTTCAAGCGATATTTCTTAAGAGTAACAGATTAAATGTAAAATATATATATGTGCTTATTAGATTGAAATTTATTGATGAAGAAGCTACACATTTAAATAAAATTTTATGGTTTTATTAGAACCAAGTCAGCGGCTCGAGTTGGTATGAAAATATTTATAGTAGTTTACGCCTTTGGTTTAGGTGAAACAATGTGGAAGTGGAATTCGTAAAAGACTAGGCATAATAGCTTATTAAAGATACCAAAATAAATAAGTATAAGATATTTAACATGTTAAATTAAAACGTTTCTTAAATGTTGGATTCATTTATAATCTATTGTTTTTGCTTCTTTACAGAATTTCAAAATATGGTCCTTACATTCTGTTGGAAATGGGAGCACGTTTTTCCAGCAGAAGAATCTCTCGAATATTCTGATAGATACAGGAGAACAGGAAGAGCAACTTTTTGACACGCTCTTTACGAATTTTGGTGGCCGCATACTCAGGATATCGTCTTTAGGGGTTTGAAATAATTTCAGGTTTTTTTTTGCAATTAAAATAAATGCTTATTCTGCATGTTAACATTAACATAAAAGTTGACAAAAATTAGCACTATTATTTGTATATTTTTTAGTCTCAGATGGTTAATTTAGGAATTGGAAAAAATTGTTTTTAGAATTACAAATTTTGTAATTTATTTCACTGTTTACATTCTAAATTAATGGAAGTTGGACAAAAAAAAATTTCTCATAATCAATGCAATCCCCATAATCAATTAATTATACAGATTTTAATTTTATATTGCACAGTAATTTATAATCTATGTTATACATTATTGAACATTATTGTTGCATTATTACAATATTAGGATTATGACGATGTTACAAATCAAATGTCGTTTGGAAAAACTAAATCATAAATGCTGTTTAGCACATTTGTTTTATTTGTATATTTTTCCTTAGTTTGATATTGTTCTTTATATAACAAATTTCGTTAGTATAGTAGTGTTTGCGTTTAAATGATTCTAAAAATACTTTTTTGAAAAAATTTGATAGAAACTTTTAATAATTATTGTGTGGTATGTGTTTTAAAAATAAACAAGAATTTTTTTTCCACATTAAAATTTTCGTGCTTTGTGCAAAAAAAATATGATGAACAATTTATAGCATTTTATATTTCCACATTTCATTCTAAAGAAAATTCAGCATAAACATATTGTTTTCTATTTTAAATTTTCGTTGATCATGATAATGAATACAACTTTCAAAATTAGTTTTAGATATTTTTAAATAACAACTCTAGTGCTAGCAGCCTGGCATAGGGGTAACGCGTCTTCCCCGCGATTTGCGCAACCCGGGTTCGAGTCCTGGTTTGGGCGTGGTTGTTCTTCTGTGTTCTATCTGAGAGGTGCGTGAATGTATTGTCCTATAAAATGAGGTTGTGTAAGCGAATGTGACGCATGAAGTAGCTAAGTCGTACTCTTGGTTCTATTTGGCGCTACTGAGAAAATAAAAGACGCTCACTCGGCTTCAATCGCTGATAGATAACTGCCAGTTGGCTTATAAAGTGCCTCAGTTACAACAACAATTTTGTACCCATGTACTGTCACGAGTCACTAGAATCACAACAAGTCACAACAATTCTAGTGACTCGTGACAGTACATGGGTACAATTCAATAATCTCAAATTTGAAGCCCAATTGCATGAAGATCCTTACTAAATGTTAATAGCATAAATATCCTGGAAGTACTCCATACCGTTATGTTCTGACATAAAAACACTTTGTCATTATATAACCAACAGTTAAATTATTGAAGCATTTCGATAGTATATATTTTCGCACATGCTATATTCACCAAATATTGCTGCTTCGGTTATCATATGTTTCGATTTATACCATGCAGTCTCTCTGGAGTCACCATTCTGCTTCCAATTCTTATACTATTACTAAAAATTGACTTTATAAAGGACTTAATTTCCTCTTCACGGAATCCATTTACTGTTTATTAGATGATTGAATGCTGCCATTTCCAATTAAAAATAAACCAATCTTTCAATTTAAAGACAGTCAAATGTTGATTATGTATTTACATAAAATCATGAATTAATATTCATATACTGAATATTTAATGCAAAAATAAGTCTAAGAATAAGTTCTTGTTTTCATTATTCTGTTACGAAGGAATCTTATTTTATATTATTAAACTTCATTTTTACTCTGCTTCGGTCATTATCAAAATTATATGTATGACCTTTTAAAATTGATTTAAAATAAAGTCTCATTGAATTCCAATTTCTGAAAATTTTTATCCAGTAATTAGAAAAGATTATTGTACGAGAGCTTTTTCACTTCCGTTGCAGGAAGTTATGCTTAGTTAATTTAATGTAATAAACGCTTGCGTTTTGACGTTATTTCCAGTCGGCAGGAAGCGCAATGCATTCTCAACTTAAATTGGAGCAAAATGCATTACCTGACTATGATTGTTCTTCGTTACGCATTATGTTAGCGAACAATTTGGCTACATCAATCAATCATAGATTGATCCTTTTTCTGGATCTTTTTTTGTATTTGTTTAATTCAATTACATTGTAAAATTTTTGGAGCAAATTGAAGGCTTTTTATAGGTAAGATTCATAATTTTGAACCTTAGTCATCTTGATCTTTGAGATAAAAATAAGGAATATCTTTC
>JAPMOR010058647.1:28959-53765 GCA_026543865.1 Argiope aurantia | reverse complement strand
TATCTAATATAGGAATGAAGTATTCGATTTGTGGGGTACTTTTACTACATGTTGGGAGAATCATATTTTAGTACGTACCGCTATTTTGGTAAACATTAAGCTTACATTAAGTAAACATTATGTTTAGAAATATTAGCTTTCGTTTTGAATCCCCACGAGGACTATGTCTGCAGTAACTCGTAAATTTTAAATCTTATAAGTTAAAGACGAGGTCACATCAGGCATCCCCCTCCAAATTTTCACACTACACTGGCGATTACCTTAAATAATGTTTCTATAGTAGGATCAGATTTCGAATCTGAAGATCTTGAAGATAAATACAAATAATTTTTTTTTATCTTTAAGAAATGCAAATGCTTTCTGCCGTTTTAGAATTGATAAAAAAAATTGTGACTTTCAGCTAACAATAAATTTTATACAAGATATTATGCTAATTCGAAATTTTAAAATTACCGTTTCAAAAAATAATTCTAATAAGAATTCCAATTTCTTATATTAATTATGAGTGTAATTAATATTCCCATTCCATTCTCATTTTTTCCCCATTTTCATTTTATATTAAATTTTTAACTCGATTGTAATATATAATATAATAAAAAGGGTTATTAAAAATTATATATGGAGTTGCAATGATATTTTTTATCAAGCTGTCATCTATTAATTCAAAAGTTTTTAAAATAAAATTTTTCATAATTATTTTTCAGAAAATTAATAAATTGTCCTCCAAATCATCACTTTATAATTTTTATTTTGGCAAATTATAAATATTTTAAATAGTTTATTAGTCATTTCAAAATGAACAGCGTACCTGTTTTTCATCTTAAATAATTTTTCTTTCGTTTAACTCACCATTTTATGATTTCAAATTCAGAAGTTTAAAAAAAAAATCTATTCTCCGTCATTTATTACTTTCTAAGATGACAAAGTTCTAAAAGCTAAAATCTTTTACTCAGAAGTGAAACTTTCACATGAGTTAATGAAATGTAACAACTTTCTTCTTGATAAATATTTCACATCGTTCGTTGAATATTTCCTGCTTTCATCGCAACTTTGCAGAAAAACCAAACTTTTCGACAAAGCTGTGGCAACTCCAGATTCTTGCATAATATATGTGTAACTTCATTAGTTATGAATCCACGTTCAGAAGATGGTTTTGGTGATAAAGCAGTTTATCTATTGTGTTTAGCGAGCAGCATAAATTTTTCCCGTTAAAGAGTTTCGTCCTTGGAATTGGTTTTAAAATTTAAGGCAAACGTGGATGTCATAAGTCGAAAACAAGTTTCAATTTTTTTTTCTAGTATCACTTTTGCTAGTTTTTATTCTATATAGGTTTTCCCACTAGAAATATTTGCACATATGGCTGCCTGCAGTCTATTGACATGTAGATCAAGTTGTCATAATTGCTATGCATGCATACTGAATGTTTAAGTGCTAAATAAACAAAACTGAAAAAAGTGAGTATGCTAGGAATTTTTTACTTCCATAAAAACCAAGATCAAAAGTTAGTTAATGTTAGGATTTAAAGACTTTGATTAAAAATTAGTAAACTCAATTCTGCTCAAAAATTTCCAATAAAAGGAACACGTATAATAATCGAAAAGATTCAAGACTTATTAATTTTTACCCAGTCATATTTTAAAGTTGATTTTATTTCCTTAACTGCAGCTTTTTCTTTCTCATTATTATAAAATTCACGAAAGACAAATCAAAATTGTTTCGTTTGTCTCCACTGACTCTTTTTTTCGTCCAACAACTCCGAGTTGACATTCTCGCTCAACATTTGTACCACGGATTGAATTGTCAAATATGCATTTGCATAACTATATTAGGTATAATTTCATAATTTCTCACCAATATAAGCCTTCAGAACCTTCAAAACCAAATTAGTTAATATTGTGTTATTTTAGTGCATTTGCTTTATTGAATATTAAATGAACTTTCCTAATATAATCAAGTCCTATGACATCATAACATTGTTAAACTGTTCGAGTAATCTATTTTTCTAGTTGCACGTTGTCATTCCCAATATTGTAACATCACTTTGTTTTCTAAACTGCGAAGAGATTTCTTCATTAACTTTCAAAATGGAAACAAATCTAAAATTTTTGATAACGATTTGAATTTCAATTCAATACTGAAAGGTATTGTTGAAAATTACGCAAAAAAAATAGTTTTAAATAATTGTTTAAATTTCTTGAAAAAATTACATAGTAAATAAATTGACTTCATTGGGATGATAATGTTTTAAAATTTAAAACTGTATAAAAGTAATTTTCCTGCAATAATGCTTTCGGAATTTATCACTGTAAACGCCCAAATATCCTTTAATATTTAAGCAATAAAAAGTCTTCCAGTGGTGTGTACTTCCAACTTCCAAAGTATATTTGCTCTAAATTCGGGATCTGTAAATTTAACGATCCGCCATAGAGAGTACCAAAATTTCAGATGCATGCACAATCACACATGCACATATTCTCTTTCATTATTAGTAACAATAGAGATAGAATCTCAAAAGTTTGAAAAAGGTACTATAAAACTTCACGTTGTTGCCACCAAAGAGCATTCTTCAAGGTAACCATAATACCAAGAGAGGGAATAATGATTTTGTTCTTAAGTGATTTGTTGGTAAATAAACTTTAATCGTAAACCAGTTGGAATGGTCTCCCCAAAATTTTCTCGTATATTTTCCAATAAAAATCTAATCATGTTCTCTCTACATAAAATTGTGGATCTTGGATAAGGCCGCGAAAGCTTTGCATGGCACATACGAGCAACGGTTATGAAATATAGATCTTAGGTGAAATTCTGACATATTTACTGAATCTGTCATGTGAATATCTATTTTGAAAACCTTTCTGACACGAGATCACACATTATTTTGTCATAAATTGTAGCCACAAAATTGCACAACACATTTCACTGGTAATTGTGATTATAAATAATTGCATATACATGCTTGTGAAGGAAGAGATCAACAGATGGGTTTCCTCTGACAAATCTGATTCAAAATTTAACAAAAATCTACAAATTTAATCTAAATACCATGTACCAAATTTAGTGCGCCTAACTCAGAGTATTGTTGAGTTATTGTGTTCTTTGCAGAAAGACAGAGAGGTAGAGGCATAAATCCAAAAATGTGTTTTTAGGTGGGGGGTGATAAATCTGGAGATTCGTCAAATTCTTGTGTTTTGATTTTTTGGCGATTATAATACTTACTCCTTGTATACTTCGTATATGAGAAAGAAAACTGAAGTTGCTTAAAACAAATTAGTACCAGAAAAGAAGCTTGTTCAAGTTCATATTTTCTTTTTGAATAAGAAAAATGGGCTCCAAAATATTTAAAGTATCACACCTATAAAAACTTTGTTTTTTATTAAACATTTTAGGCTCTGTATTCTTAATTAAAATATATTATAAACAGTTAATTTCACTTATTTAAAGGTAAAAGTCATCTACACTTTCACAATTAAGAAATAAAAACAATAATTTTTCCTACAAGTACAAAAATGAATAAACTTTAATCATATAGTGGACGATTTTCATTTTTCTGCTGGTGTTTGGGTAAATCTACGAATCTGCTTGTGAGAAATATAGGGAATATGATTAAAAATTAATTTTGAGTTTAAATTTGTATTGCAAATAAATTTATAAAAATTAGAACATTTATATTAAAAACTTTAATACAGGTTATTTATTAAAATACTTTTAATAATAAGAAAATTCCAAGTTGGTTATTAATATCATCATTTAAGTATAAAATAATTTATTTAATGTCATTTGAATTTTTTTATATAAGACAAAAATGTAAATATTGCAAATGAGCTCAATTTCTACAATTTTTTTCAGTTCCTAGAATTATTTTGCACTTTTTTTTGCTTATTTCTTAAAATATGAAAAAAGCTATCAAGTGTAAAAATATTTATTTTTTATTTTTAAAATTCACAATCAAACTTACCGAATTTATTTCATCAACGAAATATTTTCATTCAAAGAATCCTAGCTTGGCAATCCAACTTTCTCGACTGATTACCTTCCGTTAAAAATGAGTTCTTGCTTTCTTTCTAAATTTAATAAGGAACAGAAACCGAAAACAAGCAAGGCGGGATAAAAACAAAAACATTTCCGTGCCGAGAATGTATAATTCGTTACGCTAGAAAGCACAACACGCTCCGTGAGTTTTCACGCAACCGTTGTGACGTAATACTAGTAAGTCAGCTTTTTATCTTTGCCACTCGTCACACAAATATTTCCTCTTAACTATATCTTAAAAGAATAATTAAAACTTACTACCGCTTTTGGAACTCTCACTTAACCTATCTTTTTCATTCCCTTCTCTTTTTCTTTTACGGTATCTTTTTTTCGAACGATGGTTTTGTATGTTGTTGGGATGCTGACATTTAAAAATAATAAATTTCAAGGGAAACAACTTAACTTCAAATGACCAGATGTCCCAGTTCATTCGTAGGTCTCGGGTTTTATCACTTTGTCCCAGTTTTCAAAATCATACTGGATTTTTTTAAGTAATTATCTCATATTCAAATTTATTCAGTCTTTAATGATTCAGTTTTCATTTATTAATTTCTAGTTCCCCCTCCTTCCATGAATAGAATGTATTAGTTGAGTAATCACATTCGATGTCGTATATTTCCGTGAATATTATTAAATTCAATAAGCTGGACAATGTTGAGATTAAAGTAAATAGTGAAATGACTAGACGCCCAATTTTCGATTTATTGACATGGCTTGTACTCATCTTCCTGATAGGTTAGTCGTTAGTTCACCCTTAATTCTTCTTTGCAAGATTTTTTTTCTTTTTTGTGAAATAAATCAGGGTAATATAATTCAAGCTCTATAATAAAGAAAACATGTTTAAAAAAATCCTAGTACAAATATATAATATAAAATAATTAAAAAACAGTATGATGGAAATATCCATCATCGTGCAAATTTACATGTTAAGCTCAGTACAAGATCTTGAATGTCAATCCCTTCTAAATTTCTCCACTCATTATCACTTTTATCAGCAAAAAAAAATCATATTAGTTATAAAAAATATTCAAGAAATCACACGTTTCTTCCGACCATAACAAACAGGGGAATGACAAGTTCAATCCGTTAAAATGATTGTGACATTTGTTATTTTTTGCAGCTACGTTCCTTATTATGCAATAATCGTGAAAAAAAATTACCACAAGCATCCAATTTACAGTACACTTGTTTTGAGTATAATTTTTTGTTCACCAAAATTTTATGATGGAAATTTCCATCCTCATGCAAAGAAGGGTTAGACTCTTAATACAGATATACAAACACAAATCTTAACACGTGAAGTGCGAGAAATCTCTCAGATCTCTTGAGTTATAAATTTATATTCCTCCTTGAATCTTATTGGCAATGATTTTCCGCAAATTTATTTAATTTCAAAGATCTGTGAAGAGTGGAGATTGACGACGCTTCGTCTTCAATTTCGCATCTATATATGCCGGAAGCCACAATTCCAGTCGCTCAGATCACTGGGACTAAAGTTGTAACTGCTTTCTTTCTTTCTTTTCTTTTTTATAATTATTTACGCATTTAGAATTGATTATTATTATATATGCTCAATAGAAAATGAATTCCATTTGGTTAATGAATTTCCTACTGTAATTAAAGATGATTGACAAAAAATCAACGCAACAAATCTTTTTAGCAATTCTGTTTCTTTTAAAAACATCTCTAAAATGAAAAAGATCTACAAGAAATATGGTAATTAGTTAAGTTACATGAAGGAAATAAAATAACTATACTTTATAAATACCAAAATGAACATTATTTTTTGTCAATTTAATTATAAAAATCCGAGAGCTAGTTGTGCCTAATATGGAACGTATAATTATCGCGTCTAAGGAAGGATTAAAAAGGATTAAAGTTAATGTAAATAAATTATGTTTTAATTGAATGAGCTAAGAGCCTTGGAATATATTATCCATGTGATCGTAACATATATTAATAAATAAACAAAAGGGAATGAATTTCTCAGATGAGTCAATAAACAGAAAGCATTACATTAAATGCATGATGAAAGATTTGTCGATTTATCGATGAAAATTGCTATTATTTTTATACAGATAATGCAATTAAAATGAAAAAACCTTAAAAATGTGAAGTGGATGAAAAGAAATTATTCTAGGAATGGTTCAATTAAATTTTAAGCTATTTACAGACAAGCTAAATTAAATTGTCAAGCATAATTTACATCCAAATTAAAAGAATATATTGTATATTAATAGATCACTTGTTCAGTTTCGAATATTATGATTTACATTCCTTCAAATTTCCAGTGCAACCCCCCCCCCAAATATAATGTTAGTTCTTTTTATATAATGATTCTCAGAATATTATTTATTAAAAAAATATACAAAAAGATGAATATGAGTGAAGTTTTTAGTTGCAAAGGAAGATAATTAATATTACATTAAAATAATTTCTGTGCATTCTAAGAAATACCTGCTAAAGTAAATTATATTTCTCAAGAAATAAAATTCTGCACAAAATTTAGTGTTTATATATCTATGCATAAAACTTATTTCATGTACCCTTTGTTACTGCTAGGAGCACAGAATAATATTAAAATTACGATACGCCAGTTTTATTGAATAACTTACGAAGTTACTTAAATTGGAAAGCAAAAGTACTGCTGAGAATGCAGTTCATTTCAGTTTGTTTTTTATATATGTGATGAGCAAAGTGATTACAAAATCCAGATTAATAGGTACAGTCCAAAGTGTTGCAACTTTAAAAATGTATCCTATTTGCTGTAATTTTGAATCAAATTTTCAATTCATATTTAAAGCGATATGATCACCTCCAGAGTCTGTCTAATTTTCATTCATAACTTCTACTATGCATCCATATATTCAAATAAACAAAAATATTATGAATGAATTAATCTGAAGGAAAACAAAATAAGATAGTTAATGTTTTTCTGTTTCTTCTTGTTTCCTTTCATAATTTTTGCAATTTACTTTTTTTATTAGTTTGAATGTTTATAACATTATAGGCTTGATTTTATTTTTAAAATGCAAAATAAAGGCTTTTACTCAAGATGCAAACATAGTTTAAAACACTGCATAGGGTAGAATGTTGTCTCTAGAGCTAATAAACTTGATTAGTGGCTACTTCTTGGGTCGAAGAACTATCTAAGAAAAGTTTTTCAAAAATTTTGTTGTCTTTTTAATTAAAAGTTAATTGAGTTTGTAACGTTTTCTTAAAACGTCAAACAATATTATTATTCAAAAACCATTTTAAAATTTTTAAAATTAGCTTTAGTTTTATTATTAGTTTTATTATTATTTAAAAGCTATTTTTACGTCATTTTAAAACTTTAAAAATTGATTTTAGAATTATAGCTGTTTTTCTTCACAATATTTCCTTTATATATTTATTAATTCTTAAATACAATATTTTGTAATAATACTTTTCATTATTTTACTTATCGGCGTTTATACACAATAGATCTTACACGACATTAAGTACTTTTTTGCATGCACATTAACCTGTAATTAAAATTGAGTTTTTAGAAGAAAACAAATACAAAAACATTGTTATGCTAAGATGATTTGGAATTAATATTCGCATCGTCTTTAATTTATTTTTTTCCAGCTCAATCTATATCTCTAATACACACACATATAATAGTTGAGTTAATTTTCACACTTCATATATTTCAGTCTGAGCTCTAGACTGTCCCAAAATAAGGCTCAAAAATTCTGCTCATTTCAGACATGAACTGCCAAAGACTTTAATAATTAGGTACTTAGTGAAAAGCAAAGACAACTTCAGTCAATAACTCTAATGCCAACCATCAGCAATTGTGTAATTTAGAAAATTATTTGCATTGGCAAATCAACAATAGAAGATAATAATGACACTAATTGTTCCTGAAATACGCATTTCCGATTATCCGCGGGCGGGTTATCCGCAAAGCGGATTATCCGCGCCTGTCGAAAAAAGCTTTTTTTTTTTTTTTTTTTTTTCGTACAAGCGTAAAGCAAAGAAAATAAAAATGTGTATTTCAAAACTGAGCGAAACGTTAAATTTGCTAACATCTTGCTTATTTATGGCAAAAATATCTCAGGCCTTCTCAGAACCTTCCCCTCAAGCAAACCCAAGAAGCAAACACAAATGACTGATTTCTTCAAAAAGGTGTAGTTTTACAGTTATGCTTTTTTAATTACATAATACATTACAATATTAAAACAGTACATATGTATTAATTTTTCTGTGTATCCTTGACGCCTTTCATCAGTACAAAGCACTTTTCTGTTTTCATTAACAAAATGCATTTTAGGTTAATTTTGAGTGATATACTAAAATATTAAGCGTTAGTTAAACATTTCCTGCTGCTTATTTTACGTTTTATTGTACATAAAACGATTTTTCAAAGTTGGAATAACTGTTTTCTCTTTTGCTATACCCGTTTTTAGCTTTTTTCAGATTATCCTCTATTTTTGTTATCCGCGGATAATTGGGAGTGTACTGAATAATGCAAAGCCATTCATTGAATGGTTGACTAACACAGTTATGGTTGACTAACACAATCAACATTGTTGCATTTCAGATTTGAAAACTGCATTTGACAGTCATTAACTATATATATTAAAGCAAACAACAAAAAGGCAAAGGGTGTCAAGTCAAGCTAATTTTTTACTTTGTTATATACATGGTAATACAGAGAAAATATTACAACTGTCAAAAAATTCAAATTCGTGTTTCTAAAGAATCGCCATGTTTCAAATCAAATGTTCCACGACCGAAAAACACATTTTTCGGCATTATGCCTCTCTGTCTATCTGTGAATATGATAACTCAAAAATGCTTTAAGTTAAACTCATACAATTTGGTATATGGATTTCATATAACATTTGTAGATTACTATTAAATTTTGAAATTTTGTTGTTGTTGCCGGGAACAAGCGAAAAATCATTAAATAATGTAGAATTCCGCCAAATTTGTTACGCCAAATTCGCGTTTGGTTTACAATTGGTGACATTTACGCCCGGCAAACGGAAAAGTATCCAAAATCCATTCAGAAAAGGTCATTTTGCCGTCTGTTCGAATATAAGTGAAATTGATACACGATAATTGCAAAATATAGAACTTCATAAATAAAATTCTGTGCACAGGTTTAGCATCTATAATGTAGATAATATAATATTGAGAACCAAATACATCAACAGGTTGACCGTCTGTCCGCCTGTACTTTTGCATGCATGTAAACACGGTAATCCAAAACTTTAACAACTTAGGTAAATAAAATTTGATTCACAATTTTAGCATCTAAAGTTTAGATTTTTATAAAAATTTCTGAACCAAATCTCTTAAATCTTTAGACTGTACTGTCTCCTGAAAGCATTTGTTAGCCTGTACTTTCTCCTGAAAGTAAATGAAATAATTCAAAAATACCATGACTTAAATTAACGAAATTTGATATGCCATTTTCTAATTACAGTTGTAGTTCTATGTCAGATTTTGCTTCCAGTCCATCAGAAAAAAAAGCATTGAAAATACATATTCGGTTTTCTGGTACTTGTGTATTAACTGCGTGTCATCTATTAATATCCAAATAAAAATTCATTCTAGATTAGTAAAAAAGCAAGATTCCCTCGAAAAAAACTGTGTACCAAACTTTTTGTATTTACCTCTTTGCTTTTTTAGGGTTATAGAGTTCACGTGTAATCGAACAATCAAGCAGACTTCCCGGGAATGGACGATTTTCAAAATTTTTCAGCCATCTTTCTGAAGCAATTTTTAACTATTGTATATATAGACAGATTGGCAATATTATATTGCCAAAAATGTATTTTTCAGATTCAGAGAGAGTTGAAAAGTGTAGATTCGTCAAAATCTCGAGTTCTAATTTTTTAGAGCTTTCAGTACTTCCTTTACACTTTGTAGACTAGAAGGTAAAAAATTCAAATGCGAAAACATCCCCCTCATTTTCATTACTACGAACTTTCACAAATTGACATCAAAGAGTTCATTTGAAATCTGAAACTTTAACAAGCCGAAACACACTCGGCATAGGACAAGAACACTCAAAAATCACGCGCCTCAACATCACCAGCTCCATCGAGCATTGTCAATGCTCGATGGAGAACGAGTTAAAACTGACTGTTCGCTTAAATCTCGCTATGCTTAGCCCATTCAGTGCGCATTCCCGCATCACAACTGATTCAAAGCAGATGCTCTCCCGAGAAGAATTCAAATAATTACGTTTCAGCGCAAACGGCGAATCCTCGTTTATTCGCGAGTTCAAAGAATGTAGGTTTTGGAGCCGTGCCACTCTCCAGTTATCGGGCCGGTGAAGGATGGTCCACAGGGAAGGCACAATGGTTTGTTTCCGCTAAAATGCCCCGACCAGAATCCGTTAATTGAATACAACGAGAATTTGGACGAGGCTTGCAACTGAATGCATTTTAAGGGCTCATTACATAGATAAAGTCATTTTTATAACCACATGTTAAAGATGGTACTGTTATGTGGAAGTATAGGGAAGAATTGAGGTGAGAACATTATCATTTTTATATTTCTAAGCAATTTCAGAAAAAAAATAGTGAAAGTATTGTTCTTATTAATTCCCTTAATGAATATTTTCCCTTATTATTCTTATTATTCTCTTGTTAATGGTGAAAGTATTGTTCCTATCGCCGATCGAATAGGTGCAATATTTGTGACTAACTTACAACTTCAGTGTAAAAGTCACATAATAATTCTTGAGACTAGAGTGTTGCATTTTTTACTTTCTCTTATAGGTACTATAAAGTATAAAAATCGTCGAAAAAAATCGAACTCGAGATTTTGACGAATTTTCACGTTTTAAACCATCCTGAGTTCAAAAATCACATTTTTGAAAAATGTCCATCTGTCTGTGGCAAGGATAACTGAAAAACACTTTGATCTAGACGTATGAAATTTGGTGTCTGTCTTTGTACCAAATTTATAGATTTCTATCAAATTTTGAGCAAAATCAGTCCAGAGCAAGTCTGTCTCTCCATCTGTTCGAATTTAAGCCAACATGATAATTACAAAACGAAGAGGGCTAGATAGATGAAATTCGGTATACAGAATTAACATGTATAATCTAGATGCCTAGCAAATTTTGAGCCAAATCCAATTAGAGATTGACCACCTGTTGGCCTTTACTTTTAGAAATATATAAACATGATAGCTCAAAAACAGAATAACTTAAATATATCATATTTGGTATGGGATTTTGTAACTACAAGTGTAGTTTTGTGTCAAATCTTTGTTCCAATCGGCTGAGAAAAATGCGTCTAAAACACAAATTTTATTAACCGTATGCCAAGGATTAATCCTCATAAATGTTACAATGGATTGAATAAAAATACTCAATTCACGCCATAGGTAAATATTTCATAAATATTGTATGCCACTGTTAATTAGGCAGTTCTCTCGAATGAAACCTCTATTAGATTGTATTTGGGAAAACCAATCCCGCTGGTTAGTTTCAGCATTTTCATACATATAAAAATAAGCATATTGACAGGTAGTCTATCCATTGGTGTTCAATAATTAACACAGTAGTATAATGTAATGATCAAAAAACCGTATATCAAATGTCAATCATCTGATTAACATTTTTAAATATCTTTTTAAAATACTCTCAGATAGAGAGACAAGATGATAAGGAAGATTTGAATACAAAAGGATTCCTTGGGTGATTTTGGTATAAATCTATTATATTTATTAAGAATACACCCAAATTTCATTCATTTTATTGGTAAAGTATTTTTGAGTTGTCATCGTACATGTTACTTTCATATAAACATAATTTCAAGAAACGGCTTTTCCAGAATCAAAGGGCTTTAAAGCTTTAAAATTTATCGAAATATTGAGATTTGACCATTTTTACTATTTCCAGAAACTTCTGCTTTAACAAGTCTCAAATTATACTAATATGAGTTTAAAAACATCACATTAAACGGCAAATTTATTCACAATTGACTCCTGTGTAGATGAATTTGTTGTTGCCAGACCTGCCGAAAAGGGGGGGACAGAGGGCGAATTCTCGGTCTCCACTCATAATGGGGATCATAAAACTGGAACGGGTTAACTAGAACGTGTTGAGTTTACGGGGGGGGGAGTATTATTTTTCTAGAGGAGAGGGGGAAATCTGCTCTCGGCAGCTTTGACCGTATCGAAAAATTTTCAGTCATTTGGAAATAAATTTGCCATAAATTGGATTTCCTATACGAAGGGTTAAAGATGGAATGTTCAATAGCGTAACTAGAGTGAGGCAGGGCAAGTATCCTGGATGTCATGATCAAGTAATTCAAAAATTGTAAAAATTGGATTTAATAAAAAATACATTTTTTTTTACTTTTATCCCTCAGAGCTGAGGTAATACTTCTTTTTTAAAAAATAATGGGATTTTTTTTTATTTTGAAAATTCTATGTATTTAGTTATCTTAATTAATTACCAAAAGCAAGTCACTTTTTAAGTTCAGTATATAAACTCTCACATAGACCAGTTAAACAGACAAGCATAGATTCTCATATAGACCAGTTAGATAGAGAAGCACAGATTTTCACATAGATAAGCTATATAGAGAAGCATAGATTCTCACATAGACAAGTTATATAGAGAAGCATAGATTCTCATATAGATAAGTTATATAGAGAGGCATAATTCTCACATAGACAAGCATGTCATAAACATTTTAAAATATGTATTTTTATTAATAAGCAAAAGACATGATATAAGCATTAATAAGCAAAGACCATCACATAAGATAATCATGCGAATATTATTTGATAACCTGGCCTCAATTCAAATTTAAATAAATAGGTTCAGAAGGTCATATTTCTATTCTCAAAACAAAGCAAAGGCCGATTGAAATGCTTAGAACATTTTTTATTTAATTTGAACTTAATTTAATGAGAAGAACTGGGAATAAATTTCATTAATAATAAAAATGCCAAACATAGAAATTATAAGCAAAAAAAACTTTACTCATTATGGAAAAGACAGGGATCGGAGAACAACTTTTAATTGGATACTGCCGCTGATTTTTGAGGTAGAAATGAATATATTTCGTTATAAATTCGTATCAGGTGAGCCAAAAAAAAAACCTTGATTTTTTTTCATATAATATTAGCGTGATGTTTGAAAATAAATCTTTCAGAGGAATATTTGACATGCGTTGATTTGAAACAGAAAAATATACATCATATATTCAAAAACTTGTTTTTCATCAAATTAAATTTAACAAGATCACTCAGCAATCGATGCCATAATCATTGAAAAAATAAAAAAAGTAAGATTAGAAAATTAATTAAAATTTTTACTTTTTTAAAATAAGCTGAATTCAAATAATTAAAAAAAATCAGAAATGTTTACTTTGAAATTAAATGAAGAAAATGATTTAACATACTGCAATAAAAAATAGAACTAAAAATTCCGCACTAAATTTTAATGAATGGAAATATCTTCATGAAATACATTTTTATTCTAGAGTTAAATAAAATTTTGTAACTGTAGAGAAATTGTTTGATTAAATATTCGATGTCAAATGCTATGCATACATATTTAAAACTATATAACATATACACACGCCATAATTACAACCTGTATTTATACAATGCCCGACTTTTTAAACGCGTTGTACATAAGATTGCGATGTTGCATGGATTGATTGCATTACGAAATACTTTCACTCATAAAACGTATTAAAATAAAGGTAATCATATTTATGTTGTAAAAAGGTTCAAGGCTAAATATAATTATATTTGATCTGTAACTGATAAAAGGAAGATTATTTTATATTTATTGTTATTGGTGGGAAAGAATGTCTACAGAAGAATGATAACAGCTATTGAACATATTCTCTTACACTATTTGAAGTATTCAACTCAAAGAATCAACTTTTGGAGAAAGCTCACTTCAATCACCAAGAAATTTCCTCTTTTAAAATTTTGATCCAAAAACCTATTTTTCATAAGTGCTTTCCTCGACTTTTTCTTCTCTCACTGAAAATTTTTTATATTTATTAATTCTGGACTGTCTGGCATTAGGGAATGACTACCTTTGCTGCTAAAAATCCCAATTTATTCATTTCAATAATCCTAATAATAATCGTAACCACTATATGTATATATACTATATAATAATATAATATAATATATATGTATATATAATGATAACCTATCAAGAAAATAATACTGTAGAATGCAAGCTGCAGTATATTCGCTTACATTGCGCATATGTTTATAATATCAAATAAATGTTTTGTTTTGTCTTTTTAAAGAAAGAAAGAAAAAAAAGAAGATGCCTTATTAATGATTGTTATTAAATAAATAATTATAGAAGAAGTAGATAAATAAATGGCGATTCTAAATGAATAAAATAAAAGGAGGCAAAACAATACAGGTGGAGGAAAAAAAAATCATGATTTTTGAAAAATATAAAAAATAATGATTAAATTCAGAGATATACTGAATATAATTACAAGTTCTTCGACAGAAGACCCATAGTGTTAGATCTTTATCTGTAAGGCGTAATGATATGTTTATCGAAATTCGAAACACGAAACTACAGTTTTTCCTTATTTCCCTAATACCATGCAGAGATGTATGCTCGCCTTACTGCCTGCCACTTGTTGACTTTCTAGGGATTTGACTCATAAGAACTCTTTAATGTTCTCAGAGAAGGACTACGTGTAAGCAATAGAATTAAGATGCAAATGGATATTCATTTGGCGAAAAATGCATGCTAGTGAGACATCCATTCATGTGATAGTTTTTTAAATATACTTTTATATATCACCAAAGAGTAAGCTTAATATGCTATGATTTTAATAGTAGCTTAAATGCATAAAATTGTGTTTTATTACCACAAGATAAATATTTTTGAGATATTTTTTTAATTTATTTATTCAGGCAAAACATGTAGTGATGACAAAATTAAATTTTAACACTGTGACATCTGTGATATTTCGTTATGAATTTTCATGATGTCAATGAAATAAATTTTAGTTCAAAAATCAACTGGAGTGGTCTTTCCTAACCTTTCTTTCAATCTCTCCAGTAAAACGTTATCCATCCTCTTCTCCTCCACATAAAAAAAAACACGGAACGTGGATAAGGAAGCAAACAATGCCAATACGCAGAATTTTATTTTTACGCATCACAATTGTATACTTCGTAGTAAAGAAAATCTCTAAAACCTTACTCCGTACTTGTGTAATAACTATATTGACGAGAAATGATTACGGAAGATCCTGTTTGGTGTGTATCCAGTATATTTTAGATGTTAAGCCTGTGCACCAAATTTTATTTACATATATTAATTTTCTTTGTCTTTATGTTATTTAGTTATCAAATTCACTTGTATTCGAAGAGCCAGACAGGCAGACTTCCTTTGAATGAATTTCATCTGAAATTTAATAGAAATCTATTAATTTGGTGCAAGATCACGTACTAAATTTCATGTCTAAAACATCAAGATTCGGCAAAATCACGAATTCGAATGTTTTTGAAGATTAAAATACTTTTTCCATATTTCATATATGGAAAAGTAAAAAGCTCTTAAAAAAAGAACTTTACTGAAAAATTATTAAAAATATTTTTTTAAATCATCTAGAACTTCATAAATAACCTAGTATTGATCTTTATAAATAATCAAGTATTACTTGATCTTGAAAGATTTCAGGACCAGCAGCAGTAGTCTCGCCAAAACTTTTTCGCATACTATCTGAAATTTTTTTATTACTCAAAGAACGCCTTGCATAACATTGGCGTATAATAATTACGAAATATTTATTTTTGGCGTGAAGTTAGAATTTTTATTTAATTCATCGTGTCGTTCATGGCGATTAATTCCCGGTATAAGGTAGATAGTATCTGAAAATAGAATTTGTCTTTAGACGCGTTTTTACATTGTGATTGAGACAAAAATTTGACACAGAACTATTTTTGTTGGCAAAAAATCAAATTTGATATACTTAAGAATTCGCGTTTTTCAATTATTGCCTTTAGATATTTCTGAATCTACAGACTGATATATGGTCAATCCTTTTTTGGATTTGACTCAAAATTTGATAGGTATCTACAGTATAGATGTCCAATCTATGCACCGAATTTTATCCATCTAGCTCTTTTCGTTTCGTAATTATCGTGTTAATTTATATTCGAACAGCCATACAGACCTACCTGCTCTGAACGGAATTTGCTAAAAACTTGATATAAATCTGCAAATTTGATATAAAGACCATATACCAAATTTCAACAGTGTAGCTCAAACCGTTTTTGAGCTATCTTTGTCACAGACAGACAGATAGACGTACATTTCCTAAAATGTATTTTTTTCGAACTCAGGGAGGTTTAAAACGTGGAGATTCGTCAAAATCTGGAGTTTGAATTTTTTGCCAATTACTATACTTTCTCTGTACTACATATACGAGAAAGTAAAAATTACTTTTCACAAAATTAAAATCCGCAAGATCTATGAGTTTGCAGCCTTCTGGAGACCTCAATGTTTTCGAAAATGTACGATTCTGTCTTGCATGAACAACTTCACGAAGTCTACTTAATTATATGCAAAATCCCAACGGCTGTTGCGCAATCGGAAATGTTTGCAAACACCATGTATAAATAAACAAGTTTGATATTGGGAATGATCACAAATGTTGACATGCGCGTGACAATGCAACATTCCGTTCTGTAATCGCGCATAATGTATGAGTAACTAGCAGAATAATAAATTTAGCAAGAATTCTGCGCAAATCGTATCTTTCAACAACGGCGTTAGGAAATATTTCTTTCGTTGATTAATCATGAATCTTACTAAATTAAATAGCACCCTTTTTGAATTCAAATCGTTCGTTATGAAACACTAAACGAAGGTCTTATAATATAAACATTTTATATTTTTAAAAAAATCAAAGCTTATTCGTGTTATGAATATTATTAATTTGAAATTTATTTCCATTGTTCCTTGCATCAACAACTTTAAATATTTTAAGCAAACGTAAATAAGAAATACATTTAATATTTTTATCTTGTAACTTTAGATTTTTTTGTTTAATTGTTCAAAATACTCATTTTCGTTACTATTCATCTAATAAAAAAGAAATTTAAATATGATAATGTTTATAAGTTAATATACTGTCTATAATTTGCGTAATGAGATATATGCTTCATGAAAAGTCCTTTAAAACGTTCTACTATCCGATTGCTGAATCTAGAACTATCAAACGTAATTTCTTCTTAACCCTTTAAAGGCCATTTTTTTCTAGTCATATTATGTTAAAATATTTTTAGGCTTGAAATTAGAATAAGAAAAGGGATTAATTTAGCTTATTAAATAAATTTAATTTGATTCATGAATTAATTTGGTTGATTAATAATTAAGTAACAAATCAAGACACATTATTTTGTGTAAGATAAAGAACTGAAGCCTCTAAGTTTCTGTCTTTATAAAAAAATTTTGTCAGAACTGATGCCAACCTACATAAATTCATACAAAGATTGATAAATTTGGTGGGAAGCATACATCCCACGACCCTAGAAAGGGTTAAGTTACAACTACTCACTAAGAAAAATGTTTTCAAATTAATCGAAAAATAATTAATTGAAAACATTAATAGAAATTTTAACATTTTCCAGCTCTAATTTCGCAGCATGTGTTGTGCACTATTAATTTTAAAAAAATTAATATGTCAGCTTTATTTCCGTACAACTGTTTTCTCTAATTAAAAAAAAATTATAATATTTTTAAGTACGTTTTCCTGCAATATTTTTCATTTCTTACTTCCTTGTATACAAAATATGTTGAAAGTATTGTAATCGCCAAAAAATTCGAACTTGAGAGTTTGATGAATCACCATGTTACAGAGCTAATTCCCTGAATCTAAAAAACACATTTTTAGATAATCTCTGTCTGTCCATCTGTCTATCAATTTATCTGTCCATGACAGAAATAACTCAAAAATGCTTTAAGCGACGAATGAAATTTTGAAAGCACTTTTTTTCCGAATTTGTAGATTTCATTCAAATTTTGAGCAAAATATGCTCAAAAGAAATCTGTCTATTCGGTTGTTCAAATGTAAGTTTACGCGATTACTGTGATTGTATTTAGAAGTTAAGTTATTGCATTAAGCAAATATAGAAATAGACAGATGCTCAACTTTTAGGTAAATCCTTGACATATTAACCTTACAATTTGATACGAATCTACATTTTAGACGCTAAACCTGTATACCAAATATTATTTCTGTATCTTTTTACGTTTTGTAGATATCGAGTTCTTCGAGTTGTACTCGAAAAGCCAGACAGACGAACATTCTCTAGATGCATTTCATTCAAAATTTGATAAAAATTTAGGAATTTAGTCTAAATTGCATGTTCTAAATATCAAACATCTAGCAGAAATTTTTTTTAATTATTTTGCTCACAGGCGAAAAAACAGACATAATGCCAAAAAATGCCATTTTTTCAGTTCAAGACAAAATGACATAATGCCATTTCTTCAGCTCCAGAACATCTGAAACGTTGAGACTCATCAAAATATTGAGTCCCAATTTTTTGACGATTATCATACTTTCATTGCAATTCGCATATGAAAAAATATTTCCTTTGTAAACTGATTTCTACACAAAATTTAGTGTGATTTAATAATTTCCATAAATTTTGTAAAGCTATATTTGTTACATACATATTGCAACGAGTGATGCTATAAAGATGATTTGAAAAAAAAATCAAATCTAAAAATCTAAATCATCATCATGCTACCATATTTCGAACCAAACATGCAAAATTTAAGTTTTTTTTTTTTCCTTTACAAAAGCATTTTAAAATATCTTAATTAGGTAAAATATGCATCCATCTATTTATATCTCCTCTCCTCTGTCAACTAAACCATTCTGGTATAATCGTGTGCAACTGCGCCAATGTCTACAAAGGAACACTCCACAAAAGGGACAAATGAAGCATATATATTTCGACTCACTGTCGAGATAAGTAATCTTCTGCTAATGGCGACTACAAATGAGATATCTTAGTTTTAATAACGGGAGGATAGAATGTCCCAGCGCCACTTCACTCGACTTCATCAAGCTTTTCAGTAATTACTGCCAAAGTATCCCCTTGGCGGAAGAAGAGTCAGCCTTGCGCTGGTTTGTTTCGAATGATGACGACTGAAGAGGGTCCAAGTACTTTATTTGCTTTCCTTGGCTTGGAGAGTTGGCGAGTATTTCGTGATTAAGTGATTCAAAACCGTCATCAAGTATCAGAGGAATGAAAATGCTGAAAAGTTAATTGTCTGCCCAAGAGTTTCCACTGTAATATGAAAGTGAAATACGCAGAGCGTATTCAGAATTTCTGGTTAGAAAATGATTAATAAAAAACAGGAAATGAAACGCATAAATCGATGCGCGAATACGTCATACGGTTGCCATGACAGCTTTTTAAAATACCGAAAAAAATATTGGAATTAAAATACTTATTAATTTTCCTATAAAAGTCGGATTGTCAAAGGCAGTTAGAACGGATAATGTTGCGATAGGATATTTTTATTTTTGATAAGTTATATTTAGTAAGCAGGGGAATAAATTAGATTTAAATAATTAAAATTATCTACAGAAATCATTTTATGGTTTTATTTTTGTTTCATTTGTTGAATACTTAATCTGATTTTTATTACATATAACATCTAACGAATAAAAAGATTCATAAGAATGTCATCAGTATTTTTTTCCATCTGAGAAAGATTTTGATATCTTTTCCCTTTGAATCTTGTATCAAACAAGTTAATTAGTAAAAATGTAATGAAATAAATATGGTTTATGATGTAATCCTTACAACAAATTGTGACCCATATCAAAATTTCGATTTAAATAAATCAACGGAAAATTATTCAAAATACATATTTGAATAATTTTCAATACCCAATATGTGTTAAATTATGTTACTTAATAACATCAGAAAGATGAGAGAATATATTCGCTGGTTTAGTTCATTGTTTATTTATTTCATATTCTATTTTATTATAAGAATAGCCGCCTTTGACGATCAATTGGTTCGTTAGGATTAATAGTTGATAAAAATTTCAAATGAAGATTTTGTATAAATCAGTCTTAATGGCTTCTTCAACAAAATATCTTCGAAATTTTTTGATAGACATTTTAATTCATACTGTTTTACAAGTCTTAATTTTCGGTTCTTTGTGCTATGCATTGCCCTCATTTTCTCTCTATATTTTTATACATACAGTAATATCTTGAGAAAGAGCAGTAGGATTAAGATATGAATTCATTTTTAAATAACATATGTTATATAATTCTGAAGTTAAATTTTAATTGTATGTACAGAAAAATTAAGAATTTTAATAAAAGCATATCTATTTATCTTGAAATATACCCTTCACATAGAAAAATAAATTGAATCTCTTAATAGCTTGATGATAACTAATGCAAAAAAAATACCAAAAATGATGTATTGGAGCATATATCAATAAAATAAATTGGATTTCCTTACAACGAAGAAATATATTGCTGTAAAATATGTTTAGTATATTTTAAAATTAATTTTAAAAGAAAAAGACCATAGAGCAAAAAAAAACTGATGTAATTAAAAAGATAATTTACTGAATTTCAAGAGGATGAAAAAATAATTTTTGTGCTGTAATATTTTCTAAAATTGTCGGTTAAAAACGTCAATAGTAGCGTAATATTTTTAAATTAACATTTTAATTAAGATTTCAAAAAACTCTATCTGTGATGCCCACTCCCAGCCTTCAAAGTATGATGATGTAAATTTGGTAGCTGAATGTCAAATAATCTAGCCTGTAGAATGTCAATATACACACACATATTAATCTTTATTATTACTAGGGATACAATTTTTAGAAGTCCTATATTAAATTTATGAAAACTGATTAATGAACAATTGAAGTAAGGAGTGATATTTTTTAAAGGCTCAATTTTTGTAAACTAATAATATACTGTTGTTGTTTTATATATATATTTTACTTCTTCAAATCAATATTAGTATTAAATTATATTCTATTAAAAAATTAAAGAAAATTCAAACTCCTAAAAGGAAACATAGTTGTATTAAAATGTTATAGGCTTGATTTGTTTATTTTTATGTTATTTTAAAATTTAGTCTTTTGTGTATCTGTAATGTGCACACAAAAAGTGTGTATAGTAATGAAGTGTATCTAGTAACGAAGTATTTATAAATGTTTCTATAAAATAAAGTTTAAAATATTTTAAAAGTTATACTGAAATTACGAAAAACATTAACGAGAAACATAAAATAGGTATCGCTGAAATGCTTATACATATTTATTTATTGGTTTAGCTTTAAAGTGGTACATAAGGTGTTTTGGGGACTATTAAATGGTTTTAAGTTAATAACAGAATACATTAATAACTTTCAATCAATTAAAAATCTAATTATAATTTTGAAAAATCCTTCTTTAAGGGAAACTTTCTTTTTAAAAATGATCAATATCGAATTTTATAGCTGCAGATCCAAACGATCTTCTCTATAGAGTATTTTGTACGATTTTTATACATGTTTGTAATATTTCATAATTTTCAGATACTAAATCCTTTATAAGCTGTTCTTTTACCATTTTGAGTGCACGATTTTCCTTTTGAAGTAGTCTAATTTTTTATCGTCCATTCAACCTTGCTTTTGGCACATGTCCTATTGTGGACCTCATGTCAAAAAACCCTCACGATACTATCACTATTACTACCACTTATAAGCATTATCATGCAAATAAATATAATACATTATTATCTCGGTCGACTACAAATGGAAACAGTTCCACATGACATAAGTTACTTTGCTGTTTATTAATTATCCGACTTATCATAACTCAAACATTCGAGACATGAATGTAAACACATTTTTCTTAGAAAACAACTACAATGTTTTCCTACATAACAGCTTTCTTGCTAAGAGAGGACATGCTTATCGCTTTAGATTATTTAAACCCTTCCTTTCTGACTAGATAAACATGTCTAGCAGACTCTAACTATATGGTTTGCAAACAAAAATATCCATATTTCATCTATATTTAGGATAAACTCGTAGCTGTTTGACTTCTCAAATGATTTATAAACACAGGTTTCTCAACAAAAAATAAAATAAGAAACGAGAACTTCGTTGTTGCACCTTGCGTGATGAAGACAAAACGTTATTACTTTTCACTTCTCTTTTCAGTCTATAATGAGTAGAATTCTGAACAGGCTAGTAACATTAAACTGGCTGATATATATATTTTTTTATTCTATTCATTTTTTCTTTTGCAAATTATGCAAACAGAAACTATTTCCATCATCAAAAAACTATATTTTAAAATTTTTATGAATCACACGTTTCAGACCCCCTAAATAGGAAAAAAATATCTAATTATTTTTTAATTATGCTTGAAATTGTCTTAAAAACGAGAAGGAGATAGACAAGTGAAATTTAGTAGGTGTTTTTAGCACCAAAAGTCTAAATTCTTGTCAAATTTTGAATGAAATCAACCGGAGAGAAATATTTACATTTGCATGTGAACGCATTAAGCAACAATTTGGAGATTGAGATCTAACGTATGGATTTACTATTGAATTTAGAATATATTCCTGTCTTTTGAAATAAAGTAAATGCATATAAAGGAAATATTTTAAGGAATTTTGCTTAAAAATTTTAGACTATTTATGTTAAAAAAGATAGAATTAATAAAAAAAGAAAACAGTATCAATAACATAAATCAGTAGGAATCGTTAAAAATTTTCCTATTCCTGAAACAGTTAAATATTTTCTTTTAAATGGTATATATGTTCCAGCAGCAGGATTATTAAAATTATCTTAAACAATTTTTAATAACCTGAATATGCTGGAATATTAAACCTTTAGACAAAATCATTTTAATATAAAGAATAAATCCTAGTAATAAATTCTTTTTTCAATTTTTCTCAAAAACTAAGACACATGGAATATTTCAAATTCTTATAAATGAAAAAAATATAGTTCGATAAAAATCATTTAAAACAAATCTATAGACTTACCTTTAATGCATGCTCTTTTGAGGCCAGAAACTAATTATTTTTAAATAGTTGTTATATACTAGATGACGCAAAAAAATCATTTATCTTATTCTTTATTTGCAAAAACATTATTTCAAAACAATATTTATTTTATTTTCCTTATTACAAAATCTTCACCAATAAACCTTTTTAAGTTTGTAAATAAAATTTCTAAATAAAAGAAATCATTTATCACATATCGGATATGCAGTGTAAAAATCGTTTGAAAGCAAGTAAAAATAGCGAAAAGCAAACAAAAAATTGATTTATTTATTCCTTTTTTTTATTATTTGTTTTAAAATTATTTTTGAAAAAATGTCAAATATTTGTAAAGTAAAATCTACTTTTGTATGATATATTATAAAACACAAAAATCTTATCATCTGCAATCTAATTTTTAATTAAAAGAGAATATCGATTGAACAAATTCTTTTTTACATTTCATAATTTCTTAAAAAATTATAAACTGTACCAAACGATTATTACCGAAAACTATTTTTTCTCCGATAAATTATTCGTTTAAGAATGTTACAAAATTTAATAAAAAATTTCCGAATGGCAAATTGGAGAAAAATGTTTAAAATAAATATAATATCCTTTATAATAAGAATGGTAACACTAAAGAAAAAAAATTATATATGGAAATATAGTTTATAATCAATGAAAGTAGTTAAAAATGACATGAAACCTAACTAAAATGGCTAAAACCTTCATATTATTTGTGAACAAAATTTGAAGAAAGGTTACTGTCCGGCCTGGATTTCCATGCTGCACAAAATTTTCCTGAATTTTCGATTTTTCATTAATATTAGATTTTGGTGACAAAAAATTAGAATGGAAGATCGATTTTGGTAAAATTGAAAATAAAAGGAAACAAAACAATCATACATTATCTCTTTATATTAATATTAAATTAATAAGTTTAATACATGCGTTCGATACGATTTTTTCCATAAATATATTTTTCAAAACTGCGGCTAATCAATAACCTTAAAAAGAAATGTCCTCATTATTTTTAATAATGAATATTTTATTAATATTAATATTCGTAATGTTTCATTAAAATTCTTAAAATTTCAAATTTTTAATAATTTATTTTAAATTGTAATTTAAGTTAATGACAATTATTATTTACTTTTATTTTAAATTGTTTAAATATTATTTAAGCTTATAGAATGGTGTCGCTTAAAAGTGTATTTCTTTAAGGAATAGGTTAAAATTTTATTCATCCTCGTTTGAAAATTGATGAATTATAAAAACGAAGACGCTTAATGAAGTTTTGTTTGTAAATTTTTTGTAAATGATATAAATTTCTTTTTTGTAAATGAGGTAGATTTTTCCTGTTATTTAAGTTAAATAAAATGATAATATATTGATTTTAAATTAATTTAACAAAAAAATGACTACAGTTATAAATTTAAGAACTCATTTTAATTTCAGTTAACGTTAATTATATATATGTTCTTCATGTCGAAAAAGGTCAAGTCTTGGAAAAATTCCTTAATAATTATTTTAGAAACAATACTAAAGCTATACACTGGAATGATATTCAAATAAGTAATAAAACTTTTAAAAAGAGGATTAAATTTTCTTCTTCTTGAATATTATTTTTAAAATTGCAGGCCATTTCATAAAATATGAGAGTCATAGTTATTTATGGATGAAAATTTCCCATATATATATATATATATATATATATATATATATATATATATATAT
>JAPMOR010058647.1:0-28467 GCA_026543865.1 Argiope aurantia | reverse complement strand
TATATATATATATATATATATATATATATATATATATATATATATATTGATATCTATATTTATATATATATTCATTACAAATACAAATATCCCATGCTACTCGTGTAAAAAAAAAATTCCTTAAAAGAATGCATTAACTATCTGTTTTATATGAAAAAATTTTAAATACTCAACAATATTGTTCAGCATTTAAAATTTTGTTTAATTTTGAATTTAATTTTCATACTTATACATCAGTTCAATATAAAATATGCTTAGAATTTTAGTAAAAGTATAGAAATATTATAATATACTTGATGTCATAATCCGACTTCACAATTCAAATAATATTATAAAGTATCGTATAATATTAGGCATTATTATATAATATCATACAACATACTTCACAACTTATGGTGAGTTTAAAATACGTATAAGTAAATGTATCATGTATAAATTTCTGCTTCTTCATTATTAATTTTATTATTATTCTTTTAATGTAAGCTTTCATAACAGAACTTTGATGAAATTTAATACAAAAAATAAAGAAGACACCTATCAGTTCTTTAAGTAATAACCCTTTGACTTTTTAATTGCTATTGAATTTCATTCATGAAATTCAATGGCAATAAAAAATAAGCCAAATCCTCTCTTTATGTGATATTCTTTGATTTTTTTATTCCAATTGAATTTCATGAATGATTTCTTGTACTACCAACTAAATGAGCTCTGAAAAAATTAATACTCAATTTCTTGCATTTTATAGCATATAGAAACTCATTAGTTTTAAATTTATATTTAAGACACAGAAAAAAAATTATTAGTTAGTAAGAAGTGTATAAATGGATCAAAGTGTAGTCAAAGATTATCTCAATAAAATTATACATAATTTTAATATCATATACAGTCTTTTCCTAGGAACTGCTAAATTTGGTCTTTACGCATTTTTAAGGTTGCAATCTCTCTCTAAGAAAGGATTTTGCAAAACGTTAAATATAAAATGCTCGAAATGTTATCGGAATTCGGCAATAAGATCTCAGCCACTGGTTGGAAGGCTCCAAGTTAAAAACCCATTTCCATCGAAGAACTACGTAAAAGATTATTACGCAGACCTAATATTTGCCAAACCAATCAAGGCCAAATACGCTCTCATTGATTAGGCACGGAAACAGAGAGAATATGCTGGACCAGATGTAGCCCTCGACATCTAACCATGCCTACCAAATATTATGCTCATGTTGCTTCGAAATGTAATGTAAATATTGAATGGTGAAATGTTAATTATAAACTAAACAATGTTCAATAGTCCAAACATTTTTTGATAAAAAAACTAAATTCTATATTCGCTTTTATTTATTTGAGCTATAAAATTTTTATATATGTTATTAATTCCCTTTAATTCATCTGAACTATAAAATTTTTATATATGTTAATAATTGACTTTAATTCATCTGAGCTATAATATTTTTATATATAGTGGCTCAAAATATTGTGAGAACACCTTACTTTTAGTTGATAAATCCGACTTTCAATATAAAAACACATTACCGGGAAGTGCAATCATGTTTTTAGTTTTACACATAACAAATGGTTTAATTTAGAGTAAAAATAAAGAAAAATAAACGAAAAACTTCTAAATCGAAATGTTTCAGAAGCATTTTAAATAAACATACGCAGAATTTTGCCTCAAAAAATTGAGAATACACCAATTAAATTTTTGCAATATCACGCATAGAAACAAAGTGTCACTATTAAGTTGCATGCCTTTTGGCTCTTATAATGGCCTCTAAACGTCATGATACCGATTCGACCAATTTTTGATGGTATCTGAAGATATTTTACCCCATTCTTCTTGCAGCACTTGTTTTAAATGGGTTTTGTTTCTAATTTTGTGTTTTTGGACCACTTTTTCAAGTATGGCCCACGAATATTCAATGGTATTGATATCGGGGTACTGTGATGGTGTGTGTAACTGCTGTTTACAATGAAAAAGACACCATATTTTGACGTTACGTGCATTCTGTTTGGGGTCGTTGTCCTACTGCAAAATGAAATTTTCACCTAAACCCAAATTTCTAACACTTTCTTTTAGATTGCTGCGACCATATGGTTCATCCAACTTGTTACAGAAACATTTCAAATCATAGGCAGAAGTGTAAATGCTGAATCTGTGCGAAATGCCATTAGACAAGCTGGATATAAAAGTCGTATTCTTAGACAAAAGCTGTTCATCAGCTTGCAACTTGATAAAAAGCGTTTGAAGCTTGCAAAAACTCATCAATTGAAGACCAATAACCTTTGGAAGAAAGCTATATTTAGTAATGAAAGAAAATTCAACATTTTTGGCAGTGACAGCTATCGTACTGTATGGAGAAAGTCTAATACTACTTTGGATCCAAAACATTTACCTACTAAAGTTAACCATGATGGTAACTCTGTCATGATTTGAGGTTGCAGGGCTTCATCCGGGATAGGAAATTTAATTTTTATAGATGGCATTATAAACGATATGGTTTACTTGGATATACTTCGCAGCAATCTAAAAGAAAGTGCTAAAAATTTGGGTTTAGATGGAAATTTCATTTTCCAGTTGGACAACGGCGCTAAACAAATGCACGTAACGTCAAAATATGGTTTCTTTTTTTTTTTCATGGTAAATAGCAGTTATACACACCACCACAGTATTCCGACATTAATACCACTGAATATCTGTGAGCCACACTCGAAGCAGTGGTCCAAAAACACAAAATTAGAAACAAAACCCATTAAAACGTGTTGCAAGAAGAATGGAGAAAATATCTTCAAATACTAGCAAAAATTGGTCGAATCGGTACCACGACATTTAGAGGCCATTATAAAAGCCAAAAGTCATAAATTAAATACTGACAGTTCTTTCTATGCGAGATATTACAAGAATTTCATTGGTATATTCTCAATTTTTTGAGGCAAAATTCTGCATATGTTTAATTAAAATGCTTCTGAAACTTTTCAATTTAGAAGTTTTTCGTTGATTTTTCTTTTATTTTTACTCTAAATTAAACTATTTGTTATGTGTAAAATAAAAACATGTTTGTACTTCCCGGTAATGTTTTATTTATATTGAAAGTCGTATTTATCAAGTAAAAGTAAGGTGTACTCTCAATTTTTTGAGCCACTGTATATATTAACAATTGTTTGGCAGTTATTATTCAAAATGTATACACTTTTTTGGAACTCGCTGTTTAAGAATTGGTTGCAGTTTAAAACATCACTTTAAAAAAAGGATTTGTATTGTACTGAAAAACTTGGATGTGAGTTTTTGTTTGCATTTTGTGTATTTGAATTCTTTTATAACCGTTAGTAAAATAACAGGCCTAGTTATTTCTAAGATTGTTTTCTAATAAATATTTGTAATTATTCGCTACAATTTCCACACTGTTTATTTTAAATAATTGCGTATGTAGGTTCTTGGCTCCTCTTTGTCAAGAACATAAATAAGTTTATATTCTTATCTTACATAAGCTTATAATATAAATATCATTTTTAAAAAATAATAATAATAATCCAATCATATATATTTTATACATATATTAATTTTAAAACAGCGAGGCATCGACAATCTTTCTATTCTTCAATAAACTACGAGTTAATTATGAATTATATCTTTTAACTTTTTTGCCAAATACAAAAGTCGAGAACTTTCAAAATAATGTCATTTTCATCCCTTTCTTTCATTATTATTTCTGAGAGAGCAAAATTTAATTTAATTTAATTTAATCAACTCAGTTCTTCGAAACAAAATATGATTTAAATTTGGCAATATGAAAAGTAATTTATTTTAGAAAAATGAAGAAATTTGTTGTTTTTTGACATGGCAATTACAAAATATCTTGGTTGTTTTTTTTTAATTCATAATCTATTTTATTTTACCGCTATGTTTTGTTCTGAATGTCGAGTGAAAACAGTTACAAAATAAAACTCCAAATCATAATTTATGAAGTAGTAATTCTTTTTTTTTTCCTTGACTTCCATGTAAATGTATTTGTTAGCTTTAATATGTATAAATACAGCAGTTTTAATAAACAAGCGTCATGAAAAATTTAATGACATTCCGTAACATAACCTTTCTTATTTAATAAAGTATCATTAGAAAAGTCATTTTAATTCTGAATATTTTTTTTATATTTTAAACATAAAAATTCATTTACGTCAGAATAAATGATTTAAATATCTCATTATTTTAAAGAAAAGGTTTTATCATTTTTTTAAAAAAGTTACACAATGTCCATGTTTTATATTTAGATTCCACTGGACTAAGAATTACTTTTAATTATTTTAAGTAATTTCCATTTTTTTATCTTAGTTTTATTATGTTTTATCTTTAAAAATGTTTTTTTGAAGATAATTATTCAATCTCCAAAAATCTTCATATTTTCCAATTCAAAACAATGAGCAACAAGCCATTTTTTTTTTTTTTTTTTTTTACAAATGGATACATAAAAAGTAAGAGAGAAGTATAAGTTTCAATTTTTCATTTACTGAAAAATTTATAACTAAATGGTACTAACGTTTCTTCGTTCTCAGGAATATTGTCGATTTTTATTCCTTCAGTTATCTAAATAAGTGAATAATATGAATAATTAAGTGAATAATTATAAATAATTAATTGATTTCAATATAAAATATTTTAGTAATACATTTTACTAAAATATTTATACATTTTGTATAAACATAATTATTTTATAAACATTTTAAAGATAACCTTGGGACTGTGACGTTTTATTTCCTAAAACGTAAAACTATTTAAATCTTGCTTACCAAAATAACAAAATGTATGGATCATTTCATTTTCTTTAATGACTTAAAATTCTTTAAAGTGATGTAAATTTAAAAATTACTCCATATATTTATGTATATTGCTTAAATAAACCTCTAAACTATTTGAAATCTCAAATCCATAAGAAAATTAGTTCTTCATTCAATGTTGTTCATCATTATGTTTAATAATTACAAAGAATAATAGGAACTTCAAAGCTATGCGAGTATTCAGTGGTATGAAAACTAATGTTTAACCTCCAAAGACATTTTCATATTTTTATATTTATTCGAGAATAATAAGTTTATCAAATAGTTTATTTCGTCCAAAAAAAACATCGTACTTTTAGCAGCGATAAATATTATAAAATATAAACCAATAAAAATCAATATTCTGTGTTGCCGATTGATAATTAAAAGAATATAAAACTATTTATGTATGCATTAAAGTCTTTTGCTCTTAAAAAATTTTTCTGTTTTAAATACTTATCATCTGTTTGATAAACAGAATTTATTTTTTATCCTCATTTCAAACAATTTTCGTTTTGTAATTTAAAGAATCGTTGAAATTAGAATTCTTTAGAATATCGTCTGAGTAAAAAAGAAATTGTATGTTCTTCTAACATTAGAAAAAAAAGAATTTCTACAAAATTTCTAAATATAAAATCTATTTCAACAGCTATTTTTATATAAAACAAAATAGTTGAAAACTATATGATATATTGGTAATGCATATGATTTAACAAGATATTAAATAATTATTTTTTGTTACAACAATTTTTAAACATTTCAAATTAAGCAATTTATATCAAAAATGACAGCGGGACAAATTAACATAAAATAAATAAAATATAAAAACTAAAACAATTAAAATATTTTATTCTAAATCAATATCCAAATAGATATATTCAAGGCAGAGATATATTTTAAACTTTATAAACTTTTCTAATATATACAATCTATAAAGACATTATAAACTCTGAACTTCTTTTTGCTCAAAATGTTAAAATCAATTTATTCAGGTGTCTTTATGAATAATACCATTTATTAACATTAAGATTTAACCTTCAAAAGAACATTCACGGCGTTAAATATTTTTCATTTCATCGATTTTGCATTCACAGATAATGAGCAATGAAATCAATTAAAATATAGTATTCACGATTTCATTCATAAAACACATTTCACCATCAACAAATCAAGAACAAACAATTCAATAAACACTCAAGAGAATTTCACATACCCGAATGAACGTTCAACTAGTCCGGTTCCAACATTGAGTGTGAGGAAGTCTTTCTTACAATATTTTAAGAGAAAAGTCACTGGAGAGCCTTCGATAACATCACTTCCCTAGGAGATAACCAAGAGCTGGATTCAAAGTCCAGTTGGGTACTGAGGTATCGTCCTTTCGTGAGACTGTGCTGCGGTGGTAAAGGCTTGAGGATCCACCAATCAGGGGTCGCCTGGCTCTGACGTATGCGCAGTGGGTGCGGTTTTCAGTTTTTGGGGCTTTTCACGGATTTTCGAAAGTGGATTCTTTTTTTGGAAGGCTTAGATGGAATGTTCAGTTTCGGAGCGAAGATTCTTTTTTGGCCTGCCGAAGAATAGTTGGTTTTAGGAGCATATTTACTTTAGATTGGTATTGGAAAATCGGATTTAGCGTCAAAAAGATAATACATATACAAAAGAGCTAATAAAAATTGAAATCTTTTATAAAAAATGTGTTGTAAATCCCACGAACCCTTTAGTGCTAACACTTCTTTACCTTAATAATATAGAAAGGGTTCAATTGATATCAAAATAAATTTAAATTTAAAAAAATTATCACCTTGTGATTTTTTTAGTTTTATTGATCTTTATATCTTCTATAGATAACAATAATAATATTTTATCCGTGCATGTTAGCTGACATTCTGCGGGGTCATCCTGTGAGGGGTAGGATCTTTTATTTCGTTTCTGTTTTTATTGCTACTAAAAAATTTTTATACTTATATGCTTTTTGAAGAGCATTTTCCGTAATTTTATCTTTATTTAAAGTTAAATTTTATTTCAACCAAAATTTCGAAATTTCTTCCAACATAGTTATTGTACCAGCGATTTTTAAAGTATTTTAGAAACTAAGAAATGAACTTGAAATCATTTTTCCTCTTTTTTACGATAGGAAAATTATTTTTTCGATATTGCCAATTCCAATGCTACCTCTTTTTTTTTTTTTAATTTTAACAGATTTTTGAAATAGTTTTTTTTTATCTAAACTGTAATTATATTTTCCGTTGTTTAAATAAAATTTAAATAATTTTCATCATTTTATAAAATTGATAATCTCGAGCTTTTTACTCTATCCATCACTCCCACGCGGCGGGGGTACACCTCAGAAATCAGTGTAAGAAAACCCCTGTATGGTGGTTGGTTCTAGCCATCCCTGTGGGTACATGAAAAGGTGGGGTTGGCTCCTCTTATCGATGCGGAACTTACTTCCCACGGAAAGGGTTGTACCGGGGCCGGTGATGGCCCTTAGAACTCAATCTTACTTCCTGCCAGTATTGCTGCCGCGGTGGTCTGGTCATTTTCTGTGTGCCTTGGAACAGACCGGAGTATCCGGTTAAGATTAAGGTTATTCCATCTGCCAATTAAATATTGCTTTCTTTAATAATTTTATTTAAAGAAGTATTTCGTGTACGCTTTAAAAATCAACAAATGTTAAGGTGATTTGGCAGCCATGTCTCACCTTTGGAGTTGGAGGGTCATAGAATCGAAATTTAATCTCACCATAAATTCGATGTGTATGAGGACTTGGTACTCATTTAACTCGCAAGAATCAAACTTACACCTGATGATACGTCTAGGAATTTCAAAGAAAAAAAATGCCAGGTTGGGTTTCGTTAACCTTGTCAACCGACTAACGCTCAAAATGACTATATCGCCTTAAAATAACCTTTGTATAGCTTCCTTAAAGCGCTAATCTAATAAATCCAATCAAAAGATAACTAATAAATATATTATCAAAATAGAATTATGCAAATAAAATGAGACTCTTTATCAGACTTCGAAAAAAAAGAGGAAAGAACTCATAAGTGCAAGAATAAAAATGATTGTTCAAAAACTGGAAATTAAAGACAGAAAGAACTGTCATTTAATTGCCTATATGTTATGCAGTATTACACATTCCTACTCTAATTACAAAATTCAAACTTGATTCCAGCGTTAAGATGTTGCGGCGTTTTTTAGTTGCATTATTTGAGCACACCCATCAAAATAACAGAAGGAATGAAATGCATTGGTAAAATCAGGGGAAGAAGTTTTCCCGAAACTAATCTCGCATACTCTCTAATAAAAATATTATCTTCGCTCTTTCCCTGATTAAAATTGTAGTTCTTGGGCAAGGATGTTTTATTTTTGTTTTCATGGTGTTGTTGTTTTTTTGAGCATCCTATTTTCATACATGAATATGTAAGGACTAACAAGCGGCCATCCTTTGGCGCAATTAATTCAAAATATGACAAAAATCTAACACATCACATGCTGAAAATAAATATGAATTTTCTTTTCTAACCTTCCAAGTTGATGTGTTTTGATTCTTTATTCAAATTTATTTGTTTTTCCGTTATCGCATTTATATGCATAAGAGAGTACACATAGACCGACAGTTAATCCCTTGACTATGTGGGGAAATAGGCTCAGTTTAGTATTACATAATAGAATGTGACGAACTCAAAGAAATTAGAGGAAGACTCATTATGGATAATAATTTTAACACAACATTACAATACCCTGAAAATTTAAAAATATTAAAAGAAAGGATGGAAAAAATTTCTAGTCATTTACCAACAATTTGAAGATTCTTTAATCTTTTGTTGGCCGTTGTTTTCTTATGCAAAAATTTGGATAGTTAATGTGCATAACAGCTACACACAATAATCACTGTTTATAGGGCTTAGTTCTATGGTAATGGGATGACTGGTTGTAATTTAAAAAAAATAATAAAAAGTTAATCCCTTGACATATTGAACTGAAAATTAGATATAGACTTACATTTAAGATGCGAAGTCTGTATAAAATTTTACTCGTCTTGATCTTTACGTTTTATTATTATTGTATTCCCTTGTACCAGAACAGTCAGACAAACAAATAGTTTGTGAATGGATTTTATTCAAAATTTGATAGAAATCTACAAATTTGGTGTAAAGGCCATATAACAAATTTCATTTTTCTAGTTCAAAGCGTTTTTGAATTTCAAGATCACAGAATGGCAAACATGATTTCCAAAGATATGTTTTTCAAACATAGAAAAGTCTGAGATTTCTTTCAAAATTTGATAGAAATCTGTAAATTTGGAGTAAAGATCGTATACCAAATTTCAACCGTCTAGCTCAAAACGTTTCTAAATTATCTTTATTACACACAGACAGACGGACTATTTCCCAAAATATGTTTTTCGAACTCAGGGATGTCTAAAACCAGGAGATTCGTCAAAATATTGTGTTCGAATTTCTTGACGATTACAAAACCCTTCTCTTCTACGTATAAAATAAAATATAAATAAAAGACAGCAAATATTATCATTTATTATACCAGATCTTAATAAATTTGGTGTTTTTGATGGCAGATTCAGCAAAAATCTGATAAAAAAATTAAGTAAATGCAAACAAATAAAACAATAAATAGAATAAATCATAAATAAATGTGAATAAAATAAGGAAATAAGAATTCATTTAGGCATTGCCAAAGAATATGAAACGATAAATAGAAACCTCTTCTCTTTTAGCAATAGAACAAAAACACAGAATTAGATATTTGTCAAAAATCGATTAAGTTTTTATAATAATGGAAATTTGAAATTATTTGAGTTTCATAACAGCAATAGAAATAATGATGTAAAAATAACTTATCTCGGAAACAACTTTAAATGTTAATTCAAATTAAGCAAAAGATTTAAAAAAAGATAGATAAAGATAGAATTAAAAGATAAGAATTTAAATTTCAATCATTGAAAATCTATTTATTTTTTATTTTAAAGGATATAAATTTATTTCTATGTGGTAATATTTTCAAGCATTTAAAAAAACTTAAATTTTACTTAATTTTTAATTTATTAAATTTTTAATTCAAAATTTTTGAAAAATTGCTCCATAAAACGCATTATCTTTTTTAAAGGAATATTTGTGCTAAATTTGGCCTCTTTAGATGCTGTTTTCAAAAAAAATTCTTTTCCACATATAGAGAACGTATATCGATTTTATTAGTAAACAAACAAGTTCCCCTGTTTCAATTCCTAAAAAGAAAACAAATGAAATTTCTTGAACTAGAGATTATATCAATATAAATAAATAAAGCTTCAATTTAATTTTGCTATCCAGTGATTAAAATCAGAAGCACAAAATATATGAGAAAACCGAAGGGAAAATATCCCTAACTTTTTTTTATTAACATTCAAGAGAAGATAAAAGTATAAATGGATGGTTAAAGTGTTAACAATTAAAATGCTTTCTACATGCTTAACACAAAAGACAGCAGTTATAAAATATGTCTTAAGCATTAGATTTAGTTCATAAATGGGTAATTTAACACTTTGCTTGTGTTTATGGTAAAATTTTCTTCGAAAGATGATGTAGTTGTCAGTAAAGAAGTGTTTACGCATAATTTCTTCCGCACACAACACTAGTTTCCAAAATTCACAACTGAAAACACTGTTTTTACTTGTATGCGAAATACAATGAAAATAATCCTCAAAAAATATTTGAACTCGATATTCTTATGAATTTTCACTTTTCACATTTCCCGGAATCCGAAAACCACGTTTTTAGCTTTACATCTGTCTGTGAAAAGGATAACTCAAAATCACTTTAAGCTAACTTCTGAAATTTGAAATTTAATATTGCTACAAAATTTGTAGATTCTATCAAATTTTGAAAGAAGTCTGTTTGTTCTGGCCCTAAGACTACAATTGAACTCGATAACTGCAAAACGCAAAAAGCTACTCTGATCAAATTTGGTACATAGGTTTAGCATCTAAAATATACTATATATTTCTCAAATTTTGAACTATATCTAACATTTGGCCATCTGTTGGTATGTATTTTTTCAAGCATCTAAACGCAATGACTTAAAACAATGAAATTCAGTGTGTTTCATTGTGATTGCAACTGTAATTTCTGGTCAAATTCTGGTATCAATCGGCAGACAAAAAAGCGACCAGAATATATATTCTTGAGACAGATTCAGAAAATATGCTAGATTCTCTCCAAAGATTTTATTATTATACATATCCTTAACTATTGCTTTACATTGCCATGCAAGGTATACGCATCCTTATGCAAGGTCCTCATTTATATGTGGAAGAAGGGGGTTACACCTTTATTAGAGAATATGTGAGAAAATTTGGGGATGGGCCGTGTCCCTCTGATTACTGTATATTTTTCTTTACCATATTTTTAATAATTGGTTCGATTTTATTTGGAAACAAAATTTAGTTAATTAGAAATTTTATCAACCATTCGTCAATGGAGTTTTCTTAAACTATATAATCACGAAAATGGAACAATTCGAACCATTAAAGGCTATCAGAATTGTCGCTAATCAAGGACGTGGGACATGAATTTTAGCATAATCATACGAATCTGCAAGTTAACTTTTCTGCAACGCTAGTACCATCGCTGAAAAAAGAGATCTACAGATATTCTTAATGAATGGATCTGTTCTTGATGACCATTTGGCGGTTTGGTGACAAATTTGGCTTCAAAAACGAAGACTTGGAAATAAAGATAATTATGATGATATTTCTATTCGAAAATAAATGTGGAAAATTTTGTACCAATCGAAAAATTTGCATAAACGTTAAGGGTTAAAGAGAGTTTATTAAGTGAAATCTTTCTCTCTCTCTGGAATTGATTGTGAACTCTCTAGCTGTACATTCTATGATCTATTGCTGTTTCCTAAATAGCAATTTTCTATCTGCTTGTTTTGTGAGTTTCTATCAGTGTTATTTTTTGCATACGCCTCCATTTTTTTATGCTACCTGTGTTACGTATCCCCCGGGGGGGGGGCGCATCTCGAAATGAGGATGAGAAGCTTCCGTAATGGTAGTTGGTTCTCGCCACGCTGGAGGGGTACACGAAAGGTGGCTCATCCCATCGATGACGAGACGTACTTCCTTAGGGAAGAGTTGTACCGTGGCCTGTGATGGCCCTTAGGACTCAACCACAGTTCCTACCAGTGTTAATGGCGCGGCGGACCGGTCATTCAGTTTTATTATCCGTGTGCCTTCGGGCGGGTGGGAGAGCCAGTGATATGACTACCTGTATTAAGTATTCCTTTGTTGAACAAAGCATTGTTAATCGTCATAGAAAATACTGAACGTTCCTAACAATATGATATTTACAATGATCTCTGAGAAATCATTTAAAATTCTCTGTATTTTGTAAATTTATGAGAAAATTGAAGAAATAATACTTTTCTGCCTTTGGACAGCAGAAATCCTTTTTGTCTAGTGGTCATATAACTCTCCTGCAAACCCAAACGTTGCGAGTTCGATCCTCGCTATTACCAAATCGCTATAATTTGAAACATGGAGATTCGTCAAAATAACGAATTCGAATTTTTCGACGATTCCAATATTTTCTGTATTCAACGTATAGAAGAAAGTAAAAAAAAAGGATTTAATTTTAAACAACTATAAAATTGAACTATAAAATTATGAATTACTTGCGTAGAAATTCATTTCCTGATAATATTTAATATACAATGTGTTCGAGTGTAAATGTATATTTTCTTATCTTTAATCCTTTAAAATATATCTTGTAGCCAGTTATTTCTTTCTTATTGATTCCATCTAACCACAGTCAGAAGAAAAATATGCCTTTAGAAAATATTTATTTAAAGTCCACTCCTAAGCGAAAACATAAACGTCTCAACACTTAACTTTTTCACTTGCTCTCCGTATCAGTTCAAATAACAATAGTACAAGAGCAAAAGACTCATAATTGCATTTCTAAAAAAATGCTGTGAGGTTCGTTTTTATCTTGAATAAACAGTTTAGTCTTCGAATGGAAATACATTTGACTTGTAAAATGCAGTAATGATGTTTAAACGATCACAAGAGCGCATTATCGCGAGCATTTTACTTAGCTAAATGGAGAACAGTTTTTTCAAGGTTTTCGTTACGAGAATTGAATGTCTTATGAGATTGCATTCTCTACAAATGAAATACTGAAGTACTGTAAATATAAAAGCAGCTTAGCAGAGAATAAATATGCTTTAGTCGCTTTCATATAAATTACTTTTGTGCAATATAGCATTTGATTTTGAGATCAAAATAGTAATTCGCCATTTCCTCTATGATGCTTAAATTTGCAGATTATAGATTATGTATTATTTAATGTGGATGCTACAAAATCCTCGTTACTATGCAAAATTTCCATCAAACGTTTTTCATATTTGTAAAATTTAATTAACTTTTTAATTTATCAATGTTTATCACCTGTCCCGCTAATTATAAATTATAAGATGAAACCAACGAGAGTGATCTCACCGAAACTTTCTCGCGCACACTCTAATAAATGAACTTGTGTATTGTGAACCGCATTCCATTGTCAACAATAATTACGAAAGAGCCTATTAGCTTCCTATCTTGATGTGTAATAAAGGGTGTTCTTAAATTAACACAAGATTTGAATTTGCCAGTATCTGTGCAGTAAAGTGTAGGCAACCCTATTAAAAAATCATTTTGACAGCTGATAGTTTAGGATTAGTAAAAATGGAGCGTTATACGATAGAACAATGTGTCAACGCAAGATATGAATTAAATAAAAAACACAGTTTTTTCCTTTAAATTGTTATATTTTTATTGAATCGTAAAGTACACAGGGTAAGGTTAAGTATGTAAAAACAAATAGGGCAAATGGTCTTTACGGTTTTACTGATACATGCGCACTCTTTTGTCGAAATTTTCCATGACCATTTTGCATAAATTAATTGAATTTCATCCTTCAATACACGCGAGCTTATTGACATAGACCTCTGACTTCAAATAACCTCATAAAAGAAATTCAATGGTATTAAATCACACAATCTAGGGGACTATTTCTCAAATTTTCGAACTATGGGCTCCAGACTTTCATTACTTTGAAATATTGTTCAACAATGAAATGTTATTCCATCCTATAACACTCCATTTTTACTAACTCTGAACAATCAGCCGTCAAAAGGTTTTTAATAGGTTTGTCAACACTTTATTACACGAATGGTGGCAAATTCAAATCTTGCATTAATTTTGGGACAACCTTTAGCTGGGATGCGGTAAATACAGAAGTAGCAGAAAACCAAATGTATATTTTGGACGACAGTTTTTTTTTTTTTTTATTGAACATTTATAAATTCCCCGTGCACCACAAAGTATGACACGGGACTTACAGAAGTGAGTATGTAACACATTACAAAAAGATAAAGAAGAAAATTTAACAGTTATGAAGGATTACAGATGTCAACAATAAATTCACAGAAATTTTCGAAAGCACTACTAGTGGAAATAAGTTGGTGAAACTCTGGAGGCCAATTTATATTCATGTCCTTGAGAGCCAGTCTTAGGATCTGTCTTTCTTTGACAAACTTGGAACATAGAAGGAGCACATGTTTAACATTTTCCTCCCCACCAATATTACAATCGCAGGAAGATGACGGAAACAAATTGAATTTGTACAAATAACTTTTAAAGTTACCATGACCAGTTAAAAATTGGGTTATTTTGTAATTAGTATAAAAATGATGGCATGACAGTCTCTTATTAATGGATGGAAAAAATTTCTTTGTTAAGCCCCCTTTATTTTAAAGGAGATATTCTTGATTCCAAGACTCCACCATTTTTTCTCTCGTAATCTTCTTATAAAAGGATTTAGGAATATTAAAGTCGATGTCGATTTTGCGCTTAGTGGCAGCTTTTGCAAGCCAATCGGCCCGCTCATTTCCATAAATATCCGTGTGTCCACGAACAAATGCAAAAACTATTGAGATATTTTTATCTTTCAGGCTTTTAATTTGCTTTTGAATTTCAGCGATTATGTTGTTAGACGAAGAAATACACTTCAGAAATACACTTCCAAGGATCATAGAGAATCGGTACAAATAAGATTACACTATTTTGTTTAGCGATCCATTTGATGGCGAAGTTTAAACATAAGAGTTCAGCTACAAAAACTGTGCATTCATCACGAATTCTGAATTAAAAGTGCTCGGATTCAATACCACTTCTGAAAACAACAAATGCGAAACCAACTCTACCATCAATTTTATTGCCATCAGTATAGCAAATAACAGGAAAAGCATCCTTAGTTTTATCACTAAATTGAATAATATTGATAGCGGTTCTCTCTGAGGGATGAGGGAGAAAAGAGGGAGACAGAATATAATCATAATTAGAGATGTAAGAAACAGAGAGATTTTCCTTATAGGCAATATTATGGAGAATAACGATATCAATTGGAGGGACGACTGTTTTGGGATTGATTGAGAACAAAATTTAAGACAGAACACAATTGTAATTGCAAAATCACATATCAAATTTCATATAAAGTCATTATGCTAACACGCTTGTGAAAGTACAGATAGATAGACGGTTACCTTTGTGACAAACATAGTTCAAACTTTGACAAAAATCTACAATTTACATATTGAGTTGCAAATTTCATTTATCTAAATTGTTTTGTTTTCGAGTGATCGCTCTTAAATTCATACAAAAGTATAGACAGACATCAGTTCAAACCCCTAATGGATTTATTTCCAAAATGTGATACTCAACACTTTAAATGTTGAATTTATACATCAGCTTGTATACATCCAGCTCGTTCTGTCTTCATGTTAACTTATATCTGGATTTCCGAATAGGCAAATACCTTAAGAATGGATTTCACTCAAAATTTGATAAAAATCTGCAAATCCAGTTCTAAGACCATATATCAAATTTAATTCATCTTGCTGAACGCATTTTCGAACAATTGTGTTCACTTACAGATGGATAAATACATAACATACTAAAAATTCGTTTTTTAGACTCAGATATCAAAATCTTGAGTTTGAATTTTTGAGGATTACAAAACTTTCTCTTTTTATCTTTGTATGCGAAAAAAGAAAAATCATACAAAATGCACTACAGTGTGACCGTTGTATTTTAACATATAATCACTTCTTGTGCAGCAAATGCACACGACGAAAACAGTTTTTAATACTGTAACTGGAATTTTAAATAAAAAGTAACCAAAAATTTAACCTTTTTTTTTCTCAATAACTTCAGACCATATAAAAGCCATTTTACATCAATTTAAAATTCCAAATATAAGCTTTTCAATTATACTAATTTAATTTCTGGACAATTTCTCCACCATTTTAAATTCTTTTTTATTTTCTCATATATAAAACTTAAGAGGCAGAGTTGTAATCATCAAAAAAATTAGAATTCGAGATTTTGACGAATCTCCATTTCAGACATCCCTTAGTTCAAAAAGCACATTTTTGATATTATATTTCTCTTTAAAGATGATAAATACATTTTGAACTAGACGTATGAAATTTGGCGTATAAATTCCGAGCCAAAATCCTAGATTTCTATCAAATTTCGAGCGAAATCCATTCAAATGAAGCCAGACTGTTCGAGCACAAGTGAACTCGATAATTACAAAATGTAAAAAATTGAATATTAAAGTTTGGAACACAATTTTAGCATTTAAAATGTAGGTTCCTGCCCCATTTTGGTGCAAATTGAATTATCTATGAAAGAATTGACCGTCTGTAAGTGTGTACTTTCACATAAACGTAAAAACAATACCTTACAAAAGTGAAAATTTAAATCAATCAAATTCGGTATGTGATCTACAGATTTAAACGGCGTGTTATAATTTGATTTTAATTGATCGGATAAAAAGGATACAAAATACTTATCAAAAAAATAGATACAGTAAGTACTAGATTCACACCAAAGATCTATATTTCGCAACTATTGGTTTCCAATACCATTTGAGATATTCGAGGCTTTGCCCAAGGTTCCCAATTTTATACAGGGGAAGGAAGAATGAAACTTTTACTGGAGAAAATGCCAGAAAGTTTCGGGGAGACCACTTAAACTGATCTTTTTTATACAAACATGATGTTATGTACGGATAAGACGTACGAACTGTTTTAAAATTTGCAGCAATTGTTAGATGTGTGTATGGTTGCGTGTATTCGAGATGCGAATAAACAGACTAAAGGGCAGTCAACCAGTCAAGAGAGATGGTTAAATTTTCAATTGACTAAATCAGTTAAATTTTGATGTTAGTCTAAAAGTTTGGTATTCAAATTAGATATCATGTTTATAGTTTGTTATTGTTTAGAGTTATCGCATTCAGTGAGGCATGATTCCAAAATTTATTTTTAATTTCTCGTATAAGTAATATAAAATCTAGTTATCGTTAAAAAAAATCGAATTCAATATTTTGACGAATTTATAAGTTTTAGACCTCACTAAGTTCAAAAAGCACATTTTTGGAAAATATCTGTCTGTCAGATGACAAATATAACTCGAAGCTGCTTTGAGCTAGACGATTGAAATTTAGCATGTCATTACACCAAATCTGCAGATTTCTATCAAATTTTGAATAAAATCTGTTCAGAGGAAGTCCGTCTGACTGACAGTTTCAAAAAGAATCAATATAATAATTACAGAACGAAGAAAGTTAGTAAGATAAAATGCGGTACACAAATTTAAGATCTATGATGTCTGTCTGTCTGTCGAATTTTGAGCCAAATCCAAACATTCGTTGATTATCTCCTAATCTGTATTTTCAGAAGCTTGTAAATGCAAAAATTCAAAAACGCAGTGACTTAAATATATCAAATTTAGTACATAATTTTCTGACAGTAAGAGCAGTTTTGAGTCAAATCTTTGTTTCAGTCGGTTGGGAAAAACGTGTCTAAACCTTAAATTAAGTTTTCGGACAACATTAACCGCATGCCAGTAATCAATTGCCAAATAACTCGCCAAGAGTGGAATGATTCAGTAAAAATATTAAATTCACATTAAAAGACAGTATTGTCGCGTAGATATTCTAGTGTTGGACTCAATGACGCACACAAGAAGCAGAGCTAAACCAATTTATTAACTCAACTCTGAACTGAGAACAAAGTAACTGACAAATCTTCTGCTTTTATTCAAGCAGAGATAGTTCCAGAATACTCTTCTGGAGACAGTAAGAAAAGTCCAGAACACTTGTCTGGTAAACTAAAGAAATGTCCAGTATCTTCTGGAACATGAAATAAAGGAATTAAGTATTTACATATACTATTAATCGCATTGTCTCTAGCGGGATTCGAACCCAGGTCTCTCGAACATGATACTAGTGCCATGACCATGCGGCCATGGAGATTCGACTGTCTTTCTTCAATGCGGCAGTATTTTGTGACTATTGTACACCAATGCAATGTAAGGCTTATATGACAAGTTTTTAAAAAGTATGCGAGAAAGCTTTGGGGAGACCATTCTTGCTGGTTTCTATCACAATGAGATTTAAAATATAATATGCATAAATTTAAATTGTTACGCTGTGTTAGTGTAGTTGCTAAATTTCAACGTTCGATTTAAAAATAGTTTTCAAAGCCATAAAATACATAATTTTAAAATTAAAACTTACGCACACTTAGGCAAATAAAGTACTGTAATAACTGCTATACAATTGAATCAAAATCTCACCTAGACAGAAATTATTAAATTAGTAGAAAACAATGAAACTTTTTTTCTAATTCTATCATTAAAAAATAGAGATTTTTTAACAAAAAAATTTACAATATTTTTTTCAGAAGTTGAATATAAATGTCTTAAGATTCCAGGATTAAATATTATTTAATGGAATAAAGAAATTAATAAGTTTTTCAAGAAATACCTTTCTATCACTTTTAAGAATGTTTTGCAATTCTGAGATTTTTTCCGGAATTTATTCACCGACAAGAATTTTTAGGCGGAATATTTAATTCGTTCTTCTTTTAACCATGTCTAGAATTTTACAAAGTTCAACTCTTTAAAAAAATCCAAATATACTTTCTGAAGTATTTGATAAAATATATATAAAAAAATTTATGAAAAAAAACTTTTTTTACAACTAAATAGATTAATTTAATAAAATTCATAATTTTCAAATTTTTGTTATGTTGCAAATTAAATTTGCGAATTAATCAAATTAATGGAACTTTGTTTTATTTTGTTGAAATGAGGATATACCTATAACCTGTCTGTGCCTTAAAACTAAAAAAAAATGTTAAAAAAATAAAAGGATAAAAGAAATTGTAAAGACAATTATTTGTTTAAAAAAAAGGTTGTTTAAATAATTTTCAAGAAACTGAGTTATAAAAGAGGAATAAATAATATGAAATAAGAATTTTCTTATTCTTACCGGTTTTACTTAATCTTATTTCAATATTTAATATTAATTATTTTCTTTTTTACCTTATGATTCACTGAATGTTTTAAAGGAAGGTTATTTATTTACTTTGTGATATTTATTTAGCGGCAATACATCAAATAACCTTGCTACGGAAAAGTAATTACTTTTATATTACATAATAAATCCTGAGGTTTTTTTCGCTAATATTTATGTAAACATTATTGAATGTATGTTTAAGATTTAAAAGTAAAATATTTGAATACAATATCTTTATTAAAAATTTCAATAATTAAAAACTAAATATTACAGACATTTTTATTAATAATAAAAGATAAAGAATTTTCAAATTTCTTATCTGTAACGTTTTAGGATATCGTAGTAAGAAACATTATTTATTTTATTGTCTGCATTTTCATAGCATTGTTTCGCCACTTTTTTCTAAATTAAATGTATTGCTTCATAAAATTACATCAAAATTATACAAACAAACTCCGAGGTATTTCCGTTAAATTTGAAACAAAAATACGCATCCTTGAAAATTAAATATATTTGAAATGTAAATTGTTTTTTTTAATTAAAGCTCATATTGTGAAAGCCGATTCCACAATTAAATAAGGAATTAAACATTGTAATTGCGAATAAATGGTAAAAATATTTTGCATTATAGATTCCGAAAATTCTTTTAAACTTGTGGAGCAGATTTCACGGAAATAAAATCGCTACGATTGAAAATTTAATTCTTGAATAATTTTGAACTGATATTTTAAAATGGGCACATGCTTCAAATTTATTGATGGAAGTTTTTAAAATTTTAATTGACATTAATTCATTAAAAATATGAATTTTGTAAACTATTTCTTAATGCGCATCTAATTTTCTAAGAATTAGGCTACGTGTCAATAACATTGTAATTTCTAAAAGATTTCGATCGATTTTACAGGTAATTTATCATCCCCAAGAATTTAGATTATCAAAATATAATCTTTTGTGCAATCATTTGACTACTCTATAACGTAAGTACTGATAGATAAAATTTTCAAGTGAATGCGTGTGATGTTTTTAAACAGGCCACAAGATTTGCTGGGCTTGAGGTCGTCTATATATTTTATCTGCCACTTGTTAAAATCGAAGCTTCTCTGATTAATGCTTATGGGCTCGATAAAATTTCAAATATCCTCTTAGGATCAGTTTCATATGGACAAATGCTGGTCACAAAGAAGCTCAAGTGACTCCAGAAAACTCACCCTCAATCGATAATCTGACATGAAGAAATTACCCATATCCGAGGAAAAAAAGAAAAGACAATTGCAAATCATTTTTCAATGCTCAAGATCTGTAATGCGCAAGAATGTGACACTAAGTACAGAATATTGATAGTAAAATTTAGTAATGTCATGTGACTTTACGTTAATAATCTCTTGATAACAAAATCTTAAAATAAGAAAATACTCTTCTCCCCACTCTTATTTGCAAGTCATAAAATCTGTCTTCACTTATACATACAGGGTGTCTCAAAAATGATTGATAGATTTTTAAAATCAATGAAAAAAATGACGGAATGCGATAGAAATGTACTGTTTGCTGCTTTAAGGGAATTTTAAGGGAATAAGGGAATTTTATCCCACCTAATTACAAATTTAGTTAGCATTGTCACCGACAGGTGGCTATGCACTACATGTGAGACAATTCCAACTAGCATGTTTGCACGGATCTCTGGAAATTTTTGCTTTAGACCTCGCTACATTATTGCTACAAAAGGGACTTACATTGAAAATATCGTTGTTTAGGTTTTTTTTTTTTTTTTTGTAATAATCTTTGCAATATTTTCATAACAATTTTGCTGTTGCTGTTTTTCTTTCTTTATATTACAGCGCCATCTTTTGGTGACAATATTAACTAAACTTGCAATTTGGTAGGATAAAATTCCCTCATTTCCCTAGCATAAGGCCACAGACGATACATTTCTATTGCATTCGATTTTTTTAAATTGATTTTCACAATCCATCAATCATTTTTGGGGGTACCTAATGCATATTTAGTTTCAAACAGGATAATATTAGAACACAAAAATAAAATATAAATAGATGAATTTTTAAAAAGGGTTAATCTCTAAATATTAGCAAAAGAAGTTCAGAACTTGAAAGAAAAAATTTTACTATTACAGCATGTGTGCTTCCTTTAAGAAGAAAAAAGGTTAAACCAATAAAAAAACAAGATTGTTAAAAAAAGCAGACTTCCAAACATTAATAATAATAATAATAATAAAAGCCAGAAAATATATTATAAGATTATTCTCACAAAAACATGCTCAAGATATTTTATCAAACTATTTAAAAGAATATTTTTTTATCAGTACATAATTCCAAAATAACTTTTAAAGAAAAATGCTTAATGCCATTTTTAGTAAGTAATTAACATCATAACCGCAAAAAAAGTTACGCAAAAAAATATGATTTAACAGAAAAGATGATGTAAAAAATTTAATATAAATTTGCTTATGAAAGGGCACCCTTCATTTAAGACGTTCGAGTGGGGGACTTTCTATTAACTAGAGAATATTTTTCAACGTCAACGCAATTCGACACACAAAAGTTTTGAAAGGGTATATTTGTAGTTTTGAATAAATAACGGTAAAAAAAATATTCAAAAGTTAAATAAGCGCGAAAAAGTTGTTTTTAATTGAACCGTTAATCAAAATTGCAAAATAATATAAAAATGATGACCAGAAAAATAATGAAGTTTTTAAATAAACGATGAATTACTTCATTCATACATGACTTTAATTTTTTTAAAAACTTGTGATACATCAACAACTTTTGTAAAATTAATGATCGAATATTTAAAAAAAATTTATTATTTATTTATTCACTCTCAAAGAGAGGCACTATTTGTTTTTCCATTTACTGCTTTTGATGCAGGGAAAATCGTATGACATCAGAAATCTCATTTTTTTATCTTATACAAATTAACAATGCTATAATAATTATTTATTATTAAATAACTTTAAAGTACTTAATTAGTATTATTTTCTTTCTATTTGTGTTACTAACTTATTACTATTTGACTCATCGCGTTTCTGTGCTTGAAAAAATGCGTATCGATAAACATACAACCCCCTGATGGATTTGATATGTATATACATTACAGATGCTAAATTTCTGTATGAAATTTTATCTATCTTGCTATTATAGATAAGTATTGTATTCACTCCCATTTGGACAACCAGACTTGTATAGACTTCAGATGTTCTAAATGGATCTTGTTCAAATTTAATAGAAATCGGCGGATTTGCTTTCAAGACCACATACTAAATTTCATCCGTCTAGTTGAAAGCTTTTTTTAGTTATTGTGATCATAGAAAGAACTCATAAAATGAGATTTTTGGATTCAGGGAAGTCCGAAATGTGAAAATTCGTCAGAATCTAGACATTGATTTTATTTAATGATTACAATACTTTCTCTTTTTATATTTACATTAAAAAAATTAACGCAAATATGTGTACATTCGCAGGCAATTAACAAGCCAAACTATTATACCTAGAGATATCGAATTCAGCACATATATGATTTAGAAAAAGAGAAAATCCATCAATTATTTAAAATTTAAGTATAATTTTGTCGTTTTTTCAGCAGTAACTGCCAAAAAATATTGTTATAAATCTGCAATTTAAGAAACCTGTTATTAAACCTGTAATATAAGAAAGTCCGTTTTACAGTCATCTGTATTGGATGCCGTCGGATGCCGTCGGATGCCGAGCCAGTGATCCCAGTTCTTGGTGACAAACTTGGCGACCATTTGGCGATTTGGAAACGACTTTGGCGACAAAATGGACAATGCCTTACACCCACCATCAAAAGAACCCGGCGGTGAGGAAACTCCGTAACAATATTTATGCATAAAAATGACTTTTACACCATTTTAAAATAAAAAAATAATAACTTTTTAATTATAACAATTTATATGTGGTATATATTTTCTGAATCTTGCTAATTTAAATCACAGGAAATGATTTCACATATTCTCTAGTAAACTTTTCATGCCTTATAAATCATTGGCGTACAATAGCAAAAGAAAATATTAACTTTTGGAATGAATTTAGCATTTTTATTGAATCTATAGTGTTATTCTTGGCGAGTTATTTAGCAATTAATCGCTGGCATGCGTTAATAATATCCGGCGTTTTAGGCACATTTTTCTCGGCCGATTCAAAGAAAAATTTGATACAAAACATCACCTGTAGTCACAAAATCACATACCAAATTTGATATATTTAAATCATGGCATTTTTGAGTTATCGCGTTTACATGTTTCTGAAAATATAGACCGATAGACAATCAACTCTCCGTTGGATTTGGCTCAAAATTTAGCAGGTGTCTACCTAATAGATGTTAAATCTGTGTACTGAATTTTATCTATCTAGCTTCCCACGTTTTGTAATTATCGAGCTAAATTGTATTCAAATATTCAGATAGACGGATTAATTTTATTCAAAATTTGATAGAAATCTTCAAATTTCGTATAAAGATGGTGTATCAAATTTCAGCCCTCTAGTTCAGAGCCTTTTTGTGTTCTATTTGTCACAGACAGACGTACTTTCTCCAAAAATGTGTTTTTCGAACTCAGGGAGGTCTAAAACGTGGAGATTCGTGCAAAATCTCGAGTAGGAATTTTTTGACGATTATTATACTTCCTCTAAACTACGTACAGTACACGTGAAAGTAACATGAAATTTTTGCATAATTCTTAATTATTTTTCTGCAATGAAATTCAAACCATTTTCATAGATTATCACGTGAGTTTCTCCAATTCTTTGCTTAATCACTTGGATTTTTTTTTCTATTTTTTAAAGTTAAAGAAAGAACGATTATATTTATTATCAACATAGTTTATCTGATGAATAAGAAAGTGATGCTAAATAACATGAAAGGTAACTTGGCCTTAGAAGATAGATTGCCCGGAATATTACAATTTTAATGCCACTATGATGTCATGGGATTAGACTCCATTAGGAAGGTTCATTTACAGACTAAATAGAACAAATGTTTGATTACTAGAGAGTGTCTGTAACAATTTTTTTAGATGTATATAGACTTTTGAATATCAAAATTATGAATAAGAGATTGTTCGAATCTAAGCACAACTGATATTCCAATTGCCGTACTAAATTTGATTCATTTAATTCAAAATATTTGCTCATAGAAAGATAAAATCCCAAAGATGTTTTTCAGAACTCTGGGAGATATGAAACGTGAAGATGCGATAAAAGTTTCGAAACTGAATTATTTTATGTCTGCAATACTTTCTTGTACGAGGGGTGATCCAAAATAAAAGTTTACAAGGCAAAAGAAAATGTTTTATTTACAATAGACTCAGGATACAAATGGTAACTAAGAGATATATATGTGGCAGTCATTTCTCTACATAATCACAAAACCTGATGAAGCATTTATCACATTGCTGGACAAATTTGTTTAACCCGTCTTGATAATAATAGGTATCTGGCTAATGAACCAGTTCTCGGCACCTTTTTGAACATCACCGTCTGATACGAATCTTATTTCGGATAAGTTTTTCTTCAATGCCCGGAAAGGGAAATAGTAAATGGGAGCCAAATCGGGGCTATATGGGAGGGGTGGCTCCAGACCTCCCACCTAAAAGTTTCCAGCAATCTCTCTGCTCGCTTCAAAAGAATCATACCATTTCGCCACCTGTTGTCTGATTGCTTCGCCCGCGTACACTTCAGCGATTTGTCTGTGAGTGTCCGATGTGCACACATTCTTAGCCCATAGAAATCGTATCACGACTTGCACCTCTGTGCGAGACCACTTCTCTAGACGTCATCCCATTACTGCCGCTGTTTCAGGTCTCAGTATTAACACTGTCTGCTCGGACGAAAGGTCTAAGACAACTAGCGCCATCTGTCTCCACTCTTTGTAACAATATTCCCATCCACAATTGCTACTTTCCAAATACTGCTGCTTGTAAACATTTTTTTTTTTGATAACCCCTCGTATATTTTGTAAATTAGGAAGTAAAAAGTACAAAACAAACCAGCGGGATTGTTCTCTTCTAAACTTCTTGTACGTAAGTTCATTCAGTACGATGTGTTTGATGCTTCACAGTACAAGGAAAACCAGCGGGAATGATTTTTCCCTTTGGCTTTTTCATATACTCTCTAATAACAGCATTTCTGTTTTATTATCACCATACCAATTGGCTAGCAGTTACGAAAGAGTCTATTAGAGTCTCATAAATTCCTGGAGATTTTTTTTTTTGCGATTATACCGTTGTGATGTGGTTAATACAGGAGTACCAGAAAATTGGATATGTATTTTCGACTCCCTTTTTTCCATCCGATTAAAATCAAAGTTTGATACAGAATTATAATTTAAGTCACAATATTACTCACCAAATTTCATATATATAAGTCATTGCGTTCTTGAATTTTTCACTCTTATGAATTACAGACCAACAGGTAACCAACACTTTGACAGATGAGGTAAAAAATTTGATGGAAGTCCTACATTTTAGAAGCTAAATTTGGGAACAAAATTTCATTTATGTAAGTTTTAAACCTATCGCATTTATATGCATTCAAAAGAGACAGAGGGTCAATCCCATGGTAAATTTTGTTTCAAATTTGATACATATATACCATTTAGATGTTAGATCTATATACCAAATGTTATCCAGCTAATTCTCTTCTTTTTGTAGTTATCGTGTTAGTTTATATTCGAAAGACCATGCAGATTGACTACTTCTTTATTAATATTGTTCAAAATTTAACAGAAATCCACCAAATTTCGTCCATCTAGCTCAAAGCGTTTTTCATTTATCATGCTCATAAACAGACAGACATAATTCCAAAAATGTGTTTTTCGGACTCCAGATGGAACCCCTCTCGATTACAAATGGGTTACAGTTGTAAGAAAGATGGAACCCCTCATGTTTTGCATCGATTATAGGAAATTAAACAAAGTCATTGTAAATATTGTAAAGCCTTAAATTTCCCTTTCCACTAATCGAGGATATATTGGACAAATTGCAGGAATAGTGCTTTCTTAGTCCTATCGATCTCAAAAATGTATTCTTCCATGTTGATGTAAACAAAGTTATAATTATATCTTGTTCGCCATTCATGAAGGTCAGTACCAATTTCCCAAGGTTCCTTTTGGCTCTGTAATTCTCCGGTCGTGTTTCAGAAGTACATAAACTCTATTTTTGACCCTTGATTAATGATGGTATTGTTTTGACCTGTGTGGACTATATTATGATTTTGACTTCCTCATTTGAAGAAAGAATCGAAAATATAAATTTGGCGAGGAGGAAATAAACTCTTTCAATCAGGTAAAGTCACTGTTAGCTGAAAATTCTGTATTAAGAGTTTACAACCCTGGATACGAAACTGAAGGGCATACCGATGCTCGTTTACTGGGATATGGAGCTGTATTAATGCAAAAATTCCTAACGACGAAAACTTTCAGTTCGCCTGTTTCATGGCTAAGAAAACAACAGAAGTCGAAAAAAAGTATTATAGTTATAAATTTGAAGCTCTTGCCATTATAGAAGCAATAAAGAAATTTCGTTATACTTATTGGGAATGCCATTCAAAATTGTTAAACACTGTCCCGCTTTCGATAAAACTATGCAGAAGGAAGATTTGAATTCACATTGCACGTTGGGCTGTATTACTACTAGAATTCGATTACGTCTTTGAGCATCGTTCCGATGAACGAATGGCTCATGTTGACTGCTTAAATAGTTCTCCCATTGATGAATTTTGTGTCTCATTCTAAAACATCTTACCAAGATTGAAATCAGCCCAAGATAATGATTAGGAAATAAAACCAATCAAAGAATTACTAAAAATTTCTAATTAACAATTGGAATGGAATAAAGAATTATCAATTGTGCATGACAGCAAGCAAACAGAAATTGTAAGAAATGCACGTGAAAAAGAACATACTGAAATTAAATATACTGAGAAGCAACGTCAAGACTACTATTTCATTCCTAAGCTTAGATGGAAAGTAGAGAAACTCATATTATAATTTGTTCGTTTCATTCTCGTAAATAATAAAATAGGAAAGAAGGATTCTCTGCTGCTCCCATAACATAAAGAAGACACACTTTTACACATATATCATGTAAATCATCTCGGACCTTTATAGGATACGCATAAAAAGTATATAATTTCGGGCCTTGATGCATTTATCCTGCAAAAAGCGCAACATCTACCGAAGTAATAGCATAGTTGGAAATCCAAAAAGATGTGTTTGAAAGCCCTTCGCAAATAATCTCCGATAGAAGCAAGATTTTTATTTCTAGTGACATTTTCGATTATTCCGGTAAAGAAGGAATAAAATATCATTTAATTACCACTGGTCTGCCAAGAACTAATGGACAAATGGAACAGATCAATCAGACTATCATGTCAATTCTTTCAAAATTATCACTGAAAAATCCAACCAAGTGGTATAATCTCACAAATGAACTGTGGCAAATGATAAATTCCACCTATCAACGAAGCATAGACCTTTTGAATTGCTTTTAGGAAGAAGATAAATGTTGGAGGCCTGTAAAAACTCCAAGAAATGGTCCAAGCTGAATCACAGACCAATTTTTGAAACTCAAAGACATGAACTGAGGCATGATTTCAAGATTCAATACGAAGCAGATTTTCAAGATTCAATACGAAGACGTACAACTTAAGAATGCGGGAAACAAAATGTTATAGAGTTAGAAATCTTGTCGCCATTAAAGGAACTCAGTTTGGAATTCAGGTGGGTTTCATACGGGTTTAGTTTTTCCTAAAACTAAACCTGCATCTAAAGCTAATGTCAAAGTATTTAAGGTCCTACAGGGTCACTAGAATGAACGTAGGAAATACCAATGGCATTATCAAAAAAGGAAGCCATGAAGGACCCAACTGCACAACGACATGTACCGAGCACCTGAAACCTTGGAACACGATGTCGGAGCTCTAATGTCATGAATACTTCTTTTTCAGAACTCTGTAATATCGAATTTTTGCTGTTTCCGAATTTTTGCTGTTTTGTGTTTTATATATTTGTAATGTCGTCTAGAGGAACAGCCGAAAACAGGAGGACCGAACTGTGGTACCAGAGTGACGTCCTGATTGGAGAGGTGTTCCTGCTCACCACTGATAGACTCGACCAGAGCTAATGAGTTGAATGCCAGACTCATATACTCCAACATTGGTTACCCAATAGCACTTCTTACAGATATATTACATATAAGGAATATCCACAAATCATTGAAGAATGGATATTT
>JAPMOR010058642.1:10357-34359 GCA_026543865.1 Argiope aurantia | reverse complement strand
AAGTGAAGGAATGTAAAGAGTTTTGGAATATATAAGTGAATTTATTTTAAACTGTAGATTATTTCGAATAACTCTAAAGTCCATGTCCCATGAGAATATAGGAAACTTTTTTCCTCTTCAGATAATAAGCAGATGAAAATATAAAAAGATAATGCGAAAATTGACTTCTTTGAATGTATATATGGAAGCAGTCAGCTTTCAGAGTTAATCTCTTTCATAAATGCACTTATTCTTTCTCTTTACGGAATTTTTTTAAATTTCATTATTTTTGATTTTTGCATCCAGTTAACGCTATTTTGGATACTTGAATTATTGCTTTTTGGAAATGTAATGAAATGTAATTGGAAGTGTAATGTAAAATGAGTTAACTAGTCGCCTTAAGCGACCCCCAATTCGATGGGAATATTGATTACATTTGATTTTATTTAAAGCTTATAGATATAATTTCCTATTATTGATTATAAGAAATTATCAGAGACTAAAACAATGTTACTTTAATTGTTTTACATACGTTTTTTTTATTGTGTACATGAAATTTCCTATGAATTTTTCCAATAGACATCAATTCCATGACATCATAGCCCTACTAAAATGTAAATGTTAGGTTCATCTGTCTTCTGAATTTCACGGTATTGTATATTCAGTTATTTTGATCGATATTCTATATTATACAAATATTAAACAAAATGCTTTCTTTAGTTTTCAACAATAGAAGAAAATCATTCGATCAAATTGTTGATGAAGCAATGGAAATAAATTGAACTTAAGAGCAACCATGTAATCTGTTGTTGGAAATTAATCAAAAAAATATTTTTTAAAAATAGTCAAGCTCCAGCAAAAATTTGCATGATTATTAAATAGGAATCATTAAAAAAGTCATTTTTTTTAAATTTTGCAACATTTATTTTTTATGATAAAATGTTCAGAAGTTTTTGCAGATAAACATGAAAATTTAGCTCAATTTTTAATTAATTAAAATTTTTAAAAATTTGCTTTGAGATGCATATTTCCTCTTTCCAAAATATATATGTGCTAAATGTGGTAGCTTCCTCTTCCTATATGCAGTCTATCATCTTGCCACCATTGAATTGATAAATGTGGTAGCTATCGGCCAAACGACCGAGCATGTACAGTCTGGCCTCTACATTTCCCAGCACACACATTTATTCATCTTTATCATTACATAAATATCCACTTATCCATTCGCCATGGTATCTAAAGATAGGTGGATTATTGTCTTATATTAAGAATTATATTAATATTTTGACTAATTTTAATTTTGTAATCTCTGAATTTATACTTTGAGTCGATTCTACTGTACATAGTCATGAAGAAACTAAACTAATCTGTAATGGATAATATCTCCATGGCAGAAAGATGATGATAAGAGAAGAGTCATTTAGGAAAAGAATAAGAGCGTGTAATCCCTTAACGCTTTTTCAGATTGACACAACTCATTAAACGGAAATGCGCAAAGTCAGAAACAATTTCAATTTTTTTCTTTATTCATATGTATTTCCTTTAAATTATGAATTAGGATGTATTCACTTCACATAATTCAACATTAGGTGCATAATTCAACCTAATGCATGATTACTGAATGTAGTATTCCTATTTTTGTAAACAATGTTATATCCAAGCTAAAATTACGTATTTTAAAACATCATCTAAGCATGTTTCCTTTTCTTTAACTCCAGTGCGAACATATCATGGTATGAGACCAATTTTAAGCTACAACTTCTACTTATTATTTGGATTACATTCTTATGTTATCCCTGATATTTGACACTAATGCAGTACTTAGTGACAACAAGTTTTACATTTCAAACATGGTGACCATTTGATTAGTTCGAAACCATCATAAACTTGTTGAGATCAGACGCCAATGTTAGCTATTAGTATGAGCTATTATATATGCTAAACTATCATCATTATTTATAGGCAATTAGCTCCAAAAGTTTACTTTGCAGTGACTTGCGCCGTGCTAAAGTAACATTGGAAAATGCTATATCTGTATAATGCATTACGTAATCGATTTCGCAAATTTTCCATTCAATCAAATTTTGCAAATTTGAATAGAAAAGACTTTAACTGTTTTGATGCTATAGTAAGTAACAGTAAGGAAACACTTAGATTTTCCATATTGAAGAAAGAATTAAAATTTTAGTCCTCGAGAGGGATATTTAAATTGAAAATATCTACGCTATGTTTCAGAGAAGAGGCCTGATGAATTGGCCAATAGAAACTCCACAATCTTCAACTGAAAACAATCTTCAACACTTTTTACAATAATCTCCAGTTACAATCTTCAATATTTTTGTAATATCCTTATATTTATCGAATCCTTACAAATTTGGTGTTAATTTAAATTACTCAAGCGGATAGATTTGTTTCAATCAACAAACTATCCACTAGAATAATTAATCAAATAATTAGTTAACCGAGTTAATTAACTATTATCTCAATGTTTCCCCATTATGACTATCAAGATTTTTTTTACTGAATTGATTTTCTGTCAAAAAATTAACCCTCCTCTTAAATGTTATGGAATTTGATGGAAATTTGGTGAATTACTAGGTTTTAAAAAATAACAATCTCAATGTTAAATAAGTTTTATAATCTTTAGATGGTACCATGAAAACAATCATAAATTTCTCAAATTATATATTTCACGCAATAAAAAAAATTATTGCATTCCGCAATATCATCAAATAAATCCATAAATAATACATACTAAACTAATTTTTTTTATGATTTTTTAAACATGAATATGTGGAAAATTTAGTTGTATAATTGAAAAATTTTTCCATGACAGCAAAGTTTACATTCTAATATACCGGGATTTAAAACAATTATGAAGATATCCCTAATAGCTTCACAAATATTCACAAAAATTTTATTCCCATAGTCGATTTGGAAAGCCCACTTTTCGCGATACTGTATATTAAATTTATTTATATTTAAAGATCTAAGTGCAATTAGAGGTTCAATGCCCAATATAATATCGATGTTGGGTAAATATTGAATTTATTTTCAGAGCAGATGATTTTAATCTAACATAAAATTTGCTTTATTTTAAAAAATTCAAAAAAAATGTAAGATTTAAAGCTATATTTTATAATTAATTTATTTTTAAATACTTCAGCTTTTCATCTAATTAGGTGAATTAATAGAGCTTAAAATAATATAAAAATAATTGCGTTTGCCTGAGAATTCTGATTTCTATTCTTCTACTTTCTCTATCATTTTACATATAATATTTTAGATATGGTAAAAGTCACAATGGCTTTCTATTCGCTTTTGTTAGAATGCCTTAGAGATTTAGTTTAGTTTAGTTTTATTGAAGTCCAGTTTTTAAAGCAACACTAGGGCTATTTTGGGTCCTCGTAATTCTGAACAATCGTCAGATGATGAGGAAGTCACCGGAACTAGTATCTCCCTCTCCAAACTTCCACTCCTCACCAGCGGGAGGGTGTTGGCTCTGACAGATTTAACGAACACCAGAGTCACTTGCAAGATGGTTCTACCATGTAATCGGCCTCCAAATTGAAACGCCCTGTTTCCGAAGCCGAGATCTTGGTACATCATAGATAATTTTTTTTTTTGGAATACATTTTTAAAACTTTTGTTTATGGTTTTAATGCCATGTCTCGCTCTATTTGTTCAAAGTACCAATTATATTAAAGCAGGAGAGTAGTTATTCATGTATTTCAAATTTGCTTAAAGATATTGCTATAAAAATTCCTAAATAACTGTTTATTTTCCCGTTATTCTCTTCCAATAAAATTCCAAGGAATTATTTCACAGATCATTAGTTTCTTATTTCTTTGAGGCAGACAGTGCATCAATGGATAAATGTCTCATTTTAGAAAGAGTTCATGGGCCATGATTTAAATGGATTCGAAGAGCTAACAGATGTATATGATGAGTGAAATATATCCTCCGGGGAGCAGTTGGAAATCTTTTGAACATATATAGACGTTTATACGATTTTTGTAATGATATCACTTAAAGTCCATCAATACAACCTTTATTATATGAATCTTGCATAGGAGAAAATATTAGAGTGTTATATGCTTTCATCAGAAATTAATGTGTTTTGAAAATATTCCAAAATATTGGAAAAACGAAATTGCTACATTGAATTACGTTTCCTTTGAATGAAGCCTAATTGTATGCATTAGTAGTTGATTTAAGAAAATGCGCGATAATTGAATATCCTTTGCAAATGTATTACTACCTCAAACTATTGACTTTTTAGACTATTCAATGATTAATACGGATTGAATTTTTAAAATTAACCTTGATATTTTTTACGACTGAAAAACATGAAATCAAAAAATGTTTTGAAGGAAGAGTTTGAATTCCAGTATAAAATTTCAAAACATTATGCATCAAATTGATTTAAAATTAATATTAAAATCTAGGTGTGAAATGCGTTGCAATGAAATTGATATAATTAAAAATATTTTTTTTTAAATAAGGCAAAGACAATTTTTGTAACCTAATTCATTTGAAGTAATTTTCATGAATTTATATAATAAAGTCATTATTACCAATTATCAGGCAACTCTATAGCCTATTTTCAGACTCGATTGGTTTGTTTGAACTTTGTTTGAAGTCAGTTTTTATTTATTTTATAACTTATTTCCTTTAATTGAATTAAACGCCTAGACATTTCCAGAATACTTATAATAATACTCTGCCAATTCATTAATTTACTCATTGAAGCGTTGAATTGCAAGAAGTTGAAGGAAACAAGCTGAAAGTAGTAAGATAGTTTGAGTAAGGTTTCCTTTGCCATTCGTCAATAAGTAATAAGAGCGATTTTTGTACTTCGTACGTTGGCATTTTATATATTTTTAAATATATCTGTATTATTTTCTTGTTTTCTTCAATCAATTTTCTCCTAATTTTAGTATTCATCTATGCAATCATTTATAAACACAGGTGCAAAATATTTGAATATCGTTTCGTCTTTTCACACAAATATAAATTTATAAAAGCATTTGTAATCATGTCAAAAAAATTATACTCGTATGGAAAAAAAAAGAATAGATAATCACTTAAAAATAAAATCTATATTAAAGTCATATATTAAATGCATACAAAATTTCTATTTGGTAAGTTTTTTAACATCTTTATTTGGTTTTTCCATAATTTCTCCCTTTTTTTTAGTTTTTTGTTATCTTTCGATACCATGATTCGAAAAAAAAAGTTCTTACATAAGAAATTAAAGCACGCCCGTATTTTTGGAAGCCAAAATAAAAATTATTAGCATAGTTGTAATTTATGTTCTTATTCTAAAAATGTTTTACAAAAGGTTTATTTTGATCACTAGTTTACGGCTTTTTTTTATACAAATGATTTATTTTTAGGTGAGTGTTAATTTTATTATTTTATTATTTTTTTAACAATTCAAAAATTTCAATTTAACAATTTATTTTTTTTAACAATTCAAAAATAATTTTCAAACAATTCAAAAATTTTATTATTTGAATTGTTAAAAGCGGCCGTTTTCTCGTTTTAAGCTGTCATTTAAAAATTTTAATAAATTTGTTTAATTAGTAAGAAAATAAGTGTTTTTTGTTTTTTAAATATTTTAAAACTTTTGAGTAATAGTTATCTAGTCTAATCATCACCCAATAAATAGTTTCTTAATCATTAATGATATGCACAATTTCATTTAAAATATTGCCCTAAATGACATTATTAACTATATTTTATTTCCTTTGAGTATTAATAAAGGCATTTTTAAAAATTATGAAATTTAGTCTTTATATAGATCTAATATATTATATAAATTATATATATCGAAATATTGACATGAGGCAGTAAAATTTTATATAAAATCGTCTGTAATTCTGCTTTCAAAACTGTTTTGAGTATGCAGCTCCGAATGTCATTTAATCAACGGCCGCTTTGAGTTTAGTTTTGTTTAGCTTAGATATATTAACGTCCCGCTTTAAAGCAACACTAGGGGTATTTAGGGACGGACTTGGCTCTTTTGAATCACGGTCAGAGGATGAGGACTACACCTGAGTTGGCACCCGCTCTCCAAGCATCCGCACCACACCAATAGGAGGAGTTTGGTTACGGATTTAACGAGCACCAGACCCGTTTACACGACGGGTCTTCGGTAGAATCGGGTTTCGAGCCTGAAATGGTCGCCTTGAAATATTGTCGTACATTTATTTGCGAATTTCCCTTTTAGCTACCACTGAGATGATCTTACATATTAACATTCATAGCTTAATAATTATGTTAATCCTGCTTTCAAAAATATTTGTTACAAATATTATTATTTCTAGAATAATTTAATAAATATGATTAATATAATATTTCATTTATTCATTCATTATTGTCTGAAGCCTTTTTGTTTTAAAATTTTTATATTTATTGGCTGAACAACTTAAAATATTTCTTAAAATATTTTATTAAAAGAATTTCATCAATTGAAAGTATATACCTATCTATAACAGTTAAGAAATTAGCTAATCAACCAAATTTAGACTAGACATACTTCATTTTATTTTAAGAAGAGTTTTTTATCAATCCAAATATTCATATTCTCTATATTCATTTTTTTCTTCTTCTTTTTACTAAAATAAGTATGTTTAATTTTCAATGACGGTCGTACAAACACCAACTTTTCTTAAATTGAATAATTTTCTACATAAAGGATCTTAAAGATTTTCTTAATTTTTGGAATGTAAATGGACTTCAGAAATTTTCAGTAGCAAATCATTTTATTTTCATCATATTATTATATAAAAAATAAGCTTATTTCATGCTGGTATATTTTTAACAACAAAATGTTGTATAATATCCTTAAAATACTCTATTACTTAAATTTATTTTATATATCACATTTTAGATAACTTATGTTTATAGTAAGTCCATACTTATTGAATTACTTTTGCAGTGTTTTAACCCTTTTACTTCTGCTACGACCCAACCGGTCGTGCAAATTCTATTCAGGCGGGTTCCCTTTTCAAACTGAAGATGCAAGATGTAAAGCTAGAACATCCTTCTTGATAGTTCATTTTACATCTGCATCTCTCGTTTGAAACAGAAATTGGTCTGCCAGGCAAGAATTTGCACGACCGGTTGGGTCGGAACAATAGTGAAAGGATAAACTATAACATTTTACAAAACTTATCTAGAAAACGTTTTACGTCACAAATAAATCAGTTATATATCATCAATCGGGACTGTTTGTACGAAAAAAGAAATGTATGTATTGAATATAAAAAATGATGGTTTTAAACAGATAAAAAGATATTTCTGAATGTATTTCAACACTTTCGCTTTTTACATTGCAAATAGAACTTATATGTGTGTAGGAAATACCAAGAAATTGGCATTAACATCAGTTAACAAAATTATAATAAAATTTAAAAACCATCAAATGGTAAGAGAAAAACTAGTTAGAAAATCTAGGGATCAAAGCAAAGGATTCTTCCGTCATAAATGATATATTTAATCAAATTAATTTAAAATCAAAATTTAATCCCGTTTAAATTTATTATAATTCAACTGTATTATATGTATAAACCTAGATATTTTTATCCAACAAATAATTTTATGTAAATAAGTACCACACAGTATATTATTAAGATACCAAACGATATCATAAGTGTGTTTTTACACAATAGAAAAATGAATGATTTTCTCGGAGAAAATGCTATTTTCATGTTTACAATCGATATTTGCCAACGAGTAACTGAAGGTTCAAATCTATCCCAATTTGAAACATTACATATTCAAGATGTTTTTATTCTAGCATCGAAATTACCTTGGGCTAAAAAGCTTTGTGGGAAATAATATTTTTTTCTGAAAAAAAAAGATCAAACTCATTTCGATTTCGAACTTCATTTTGAAGGCTATTTTTTGTTTCGTGAATTTGAATAGAATTTTGTTAACATTGATACTTTTTTTTTCTTATTTTAATTTATACTTCTTCTGAGTGGCAAATTGTGGACTGAAAATTTGTTTCGAACACAGTGCTGCTTTTTTATTTTTATCTTTTATTTATAATCAGAGTAGCTCTAATATTTGGATATTGAAAGAATACATTGATGCGTCTTATATCTCAGTTAAGGAGATAAAATAAAATATGAATATTATTTTGATAAAAATATTTGAAAGCATTAGCCTTTAGTTTCCTTCTTAATTATATTTTCAGTTTTCTTTTTAAATCAATGTATTTACTCTTATTTAAAACATATTTAAATATATTCAATCTTGTTTAATAAGTTTTGTAGAACTTTTTACAATGTATCTGTAAGAAAGAATAATTATAATCAAAATATAATTTTGAATATAATTTTATATTATATATAAAGATAACATATCATTTTATATTATATATAAAACGATATTAAAATATCACAACATTATTATTAAATGTAACACATCATATATGTTATACATTAAAAATAACATCTCAACTATTTGTGTACCTGAAATTACAGCCTTAAATCAAAAACTTTTGGGTGGAAATATAAAGAAACATTTAATTTCTTTTTTTCCAAAGTCAAGTATGTCCTAATTGGAAATTTGTAGCATTAGAGTTTAACAGCTTTCAGCTTTGAATGAAAAGATTTAAATTTTTTTGAATGAGACTGAAAACATTAGCATCTAAATAAATATTTTATATTAAGATCGTCCCATTTGCTTGCCTATATCCTGTTACAGAAACATATTTTTTGATTTTTAAGTGAATGAACTTTTTCTCATGAATCCATTTACTTTCATCAGAAGTCCATTAGTGACTTTTTGATGTTTTCACTCTATTTAAATATCTTAGAATTCTAAAACATCTTAGTATCTATTTTTAAAGGTTCCATTTGGATTGAGATCAATATAAGCTCATTATTTTTCATGACAAACATATGTAAATAAATATATAATAAAATATTTTAAAGTTTAATTCTATGGTATGATTATTTGCTTATGATCTATTCATATATGCGGTTTTCAATCCTTTATGATTAAGATGTATTCATTTATAACACTAAATTCAATTTCAAAGATTTTTTTTTTAATTTTAAAAACTTATCATTTCAAACAAATAATTCAACATCAAATACACACTGTATTAATTTTATCTCTAGGTTTTTTTTATTGGCTTGTGATTATTTGAAAAAGATGGAGTGGCTGTGACTAACTTTCATATTTTATTTTTAATTTTCGTTCAAATATTGATAATTTTGCGTAAAAGATAACAAATAAAAGAAGGTATAAAATATTAATACTCTTCTATTAGCAGTTTAATTCCATATACACTTGCAAAATTTAACGCATATTTTAACGGGAAACATAATCTTTCATTGCAATATAAATAAATTTACTATACAATGTAAATAAGTTTCTTTTTAATGGTCATTCCTAGAACTTCTATGCTTGTTAACTTCTAAGCTTGTTAAACTCACCCATTGTGAAGAAATAGAATTATGTTAATTCTAGTAACAAAGGTTAATAGGTTAAAAGTTAAATTTAAAAATTATCTTCATAGGGTTTAGGTTTAAATTTTAGATATACATGGTATCAAGTTTAATTGCAAATTACATCTCGTTAGAAGTTAATAGAGAACAAAAAATTGTCTACATAAGAATGGAGGAGAAAAAAGATATAGCAGGTATTCAATCACTGAAATATATTTTTTATCATAAAACATATGATATAGCGATAATGTAATCGGTATTATTATATTTTAAGATATAATATAATCATTAATAATTTGGTAATCAGTTTTGATTATAATGATAAACAGGAGATCCCTAAAATCAAGAAATATAATAGCACGGATGAGATATCAAATAGAAAAGTGATTTTTTATTGATTTTTTTCTGTTATTTTTATTCTGTACTTTTCGATATGAACCGACTTTATTTTCATGATAATCTTGGTATTTTGATGGTTCAGGTAACTCTTGACGTTAATTCGGCTTATGTAAGCCTTCGAATTTTATATGTTTCATGAAAAGCTTTCTATTAAAGTGGCATTTTATAAATATAATGTAATTAAGCGTTCATAAATAAGAATACCATACATGATGTTGATTATAAGTGTTGGCGACCAATAAAAATTTACGTAAATTCAACCACAACTGTTGGGGTGAATCGGATCGCTTGTTTGATGTAAATGTCTGCCTCTGTGTAATTACACGCAGATATAGTTTCAGTTTGTTGTCAGCATGCAATTGTTTGAAATGATCAAGGGTGTAAACAATATTTTTGTGTAGCATGCTTATACTGTTTCGTATTATTACTATATCACTTTAAATAAATAAATATTTTATTGTCTATAAATTCGATTTTATATCTTTTCATTTTATAAATACTAATATAAAAATTAGAATACAAAGTTAAATACATTTGGACTTTTAAATTATAAATGAATGAATACGACACATTTAATATATCAAATTCTTTAAAATAGGGAATAAGATTACCAAACATAAAGAAATTCCTTCAAATCCACTGTTATTAGAATTTGTATACTCAGAAACACAGGGTACTTGGAAATGCACAGTTCTTCCATGTAGGTTCCATACTCCAAAAATGTGGGGTAAGTTATTGTACTACCTTGATATATTTCGTATTTCAGGAGAGGATAAAAATGAATTCTTATAATTGTGTTGAATGAAAATTTTAACTGTTATTTTTTTTATCTCTAAACACACACGTATTTAAAATACAACGTATTATATGAATAGTAGATATCATCGGTTTACGAATACCATTGATATTTATTATCCTACAGGTAAGAAATTTTCTGAAAAAAGAGAATTTTATTTTAAAGCTGTGACATAGAATTTAATGCTCCTGAAACAGGACATAAATAATTTATTTTGCTGCTTGAAACCATCCTTCCTCGATATTTATAACGAAGAAAAGAAATTTCAAATGAATGCTTGTCTATTGTAAAGAAATAATAGAAGTGTTTGTAAACACAGAGGAAATTACAAAAAAAAATTACTTCTCTGATTTTCGTGCTTTTGCAAACAAATCAAAAATTTGCGTGCTATTATTTGAAGTGTATCTATATTTTTCAAAAGAATTTAGGTTTTAAATGTAGTGTTGGAAACATGCTTTAACGCAAAATGTATCTTTTTTGCAAAAGAACAGTGTGTTACTGCTAAAAGAACGTTAATCAGGTGATTAGAAATCTATAAAAACTATTGACTATAATTCTTTCCACTATATGACAGAGACATGCAATTCAAAACATATCAGAACAAATATTAATAAAAAATTTGGTAAAACATTGTGGTCATGTGTTTAAATTGTAACTCTCTTTCTGTTTTAATATCTGAAAAGCCAAGCTTCACTCAGCAGCTTTTTTTTTGTGAAATTATACTTTTTTGTAGAAAATATTAAGATACAAATAAATACTGAATACATATGGATATTTTTCAATCTTACTTACATATGAACTAGATATTTAAGTAAACAAAAATCTTGAATGCACTTAAATTAACATGTTATTCGAATCAATATGCTATATTATAGCATTCATTTTACAGTTTATCTATCATTACTTATATGTTTTGAGCTTACACTCAGTTTTACCATGGTGAAATCAAGTCCGAGGTGGCGCTTATCAGCATAAGAGTAGATAGAAGAGGTTCTAATAGTTAGTAATAAAGAAATAATCTTTTTTGTGTAAAATCGTGTCTTTTCAGAAAATACACCTATTTAGATAAACTTAAAAATCAAAACCTTATTTAAATATAAAACTTTATATAAATCGATAGAGCCATTTCCGAGATACACGAAATAAATTTTTATATATACCAGAATTGCTAAGTTTAAAGTTATAAGATTAAGAAATTCTGCGCTTTTTTTTACATTATAGGAAATTTATTTCATAACTCGTTTAATCATGGTATCCAATCACCACCAAAAAAATTATTAATGTTCCTCTGAAACTATGACGAAAAACTATCTAGATCTCAGATTTCTATGATGAAAAATAGCGACACTTTTATAGCCATATTATAACTAAGTCGGTTTCTTCCCGTTATTTGGAGCAACGGAGAGCGAAAGAATGTTTTAATTTTCCCAACTGAGTCTTTATGATGGTAAGCAACATATGTTTATTGCTGACTCGGCCACTCTTTTATGATTTTAGTTTATCGTACCACGCATTTTATGGGCAGTTTTATCAATGTACTTTACTTGGCTCGTGACACCAGATCCCTTAATCAATAGGAAGGTTTCGGGCATGTTGCAGAAATATCGACCTCTGCTGTAACTGAGAGAGGTGTATAATTTCTTCATTATATAGATGTAATGATCCATTTGGATTGTAATATTAATGAGAAAGATGACAGCAAAATAAAAGTAGTCAGTTTCATTTAAATAAATAAGTACGTTGTAATATAGACACTCGATTTGACATAAGAAATTCTTCATCTTAATTTTATTTACACATAAACTTTTGATAAAAAAAATAAAATATATGTTTTTCATTATTGTCTCTCAAATGTTTATCAAGTGTATCTAGTTAAAATAATATCTCTAATTGAATATTTGCTTATACAAATAAATAAGATCCCATTAATAAATTAAGTAAATAAGTTTATTCTAGTTTCACTTAATTTCCAACTGTTACGTTTGTCACACTTTTGATAATTTTTAAGGAAATAAAGATTATATTTATTTCAGAAAACGTTATATTTCTTATAGTATCAAAATCAAAAAAACTGGCAAATAAAATTTATTAAGTCTTAATAAGAACATAATATTTTATTTCATTTTTTTTATATCTGAAGTGATGAAAGAAACTGTGATTATATTTTTCAAAGCTATATTTTTTGTGTAAAATATAATGTTTATAATAGCTATGATATATTTATACTATAATTTCAATATCTTCTGAGGACTAGATAGACTGCGTGCGTATAATTAATGTTTTCTTTGTCTATATCTATACTTATAATAAAGCTCAATGTGTGTGTGTGTGTGTGTGTGTTGGCGCTCTACAGGCCAGACCATTCAACCTACAGCTACCAAATTTGGCACGTGTATACCTTGGGGACTGGGAATGTGCACCTGGGGGTTACTTTTTCGAATTTTTAACTAGAATTTTATTTATTTAAAAATTAAGCGAAATTTTGACGTGTTTCTGCTATAACTTCCGAAAATATTACCGCACAAAAAATATTTTTACATGAAGTTAAAGATTAAAAATTTATCTTTTAAATGATACTAATGTTTTAATCTTAAAATTAAATTTCTATTTTTAATGAATTTTTAAATAAATATTTTAACTATGTTTTTCAATAATTTTTTTCGTCAAAAATAAAAATGAGGATTAAGCACGTTTCGCATTCATGAGAAAAAAATAGCTTTTTTCAAAGTGTTGCCATCACATTGATTAAAGCTCTAACTGAAAATAAATTAAATCTTTTTGGAAATGAAATCTGCAAAAATATAATTTTCGTCACGTGTCTGTAGGAAATAAAACAAATATGAAATATTATTTTTTCTAAAAAATAAATTCAAAAAAATTCTTTTATGATTTTTTACACTCTCTATATTATTAATCCAATAAATCAGTTTTATTTTAAGGCAAGTTTTGTTTAATATGAACAGGATATCCATTCAAATCATGGCCACACAGCTAATTTGTAAACCTTTAGTAAGACAAAGATCTGTTGCGACATAAATCGTAAATATTTTATTTAAAAGTAGCAAACGATTATTTTAATAATTATAAATTTTATTTTGTAAATAGTTGTGAAATTCAGATTGGCAACAATGATATTTTTGGAACTTTTAATTTGTTGTTTAAAAACGATGCTAGAATTTTGAATGAAAATAAGTTGATGTAAATTTGATAATATTATTTATAATGTAATAAGATTTAGTTTCATAATAAGTTTGTCTGCATTCTATTTTTGTTGACGCACGAACACAACAGATTTACTAAAATGGTTTAAATAGAAAAATGATTATATTTTATGTAACTTAATTCAATAAATGCTCTAATAAATAACGAATTTTTGATTTTACATAAAGCTTCTGCTGTCGAAATCACGAACAAATCATAACAAAATGCTCTTGACACACTAATATTTTAAATAAAAAGATTTAATTTCCAATCAACTAAATCAATCACTTAAACTGACTGATTTATGAAAATTTGAATATCACTATTCAATAAAATGGTTGAAATCACTATTCAATAAAATTGTAGCGATTTTAAATCGATCGTTTCAAAAAAAATACGCCAATCGGCGCGCAGGTTTCTCAAGATTAATTGGCCTAAGATTATGAAAATGTTGAGTTTTTCTAAATTTTTAACATTCTTAGTCGATTGTGGAAAATATAAACATTCATTCATTTATTTAAAATTTGGTGTGTCCAGAATATTTCTCAGAATATGATACCTTACTGCATTAAATTTAGATTTCATAATTTTTGAAATATATTTATAGGCTGGAACAAAATATTATTATTGATTTCATTTCAAACCTTTTGAAAGCATACTGACTAACTAAAAACTAACTAACTGAATTTAACTAAAAAAAAAACTAAACTAAAAACTGAATTTTATGCTAAATCTGCGAAATTTTTGTTGAATTATTCTTTGAGATATTACATAAATTATCAAAAATATTTTGTAGTTCACATAAGACTTAAATACCGAGATACTCTGTTTGCAATACTCATATTCAATAATAATAGTAATAAATAAATAGCAATAAAGATGATAAATAAAATAAAACGCTTGGTTTTATTAAAAAATATCTTTATATTAATTGCAATTTCATCATTTTCACTTTAAATTAAAGTTGACGTTTTACCGGAAATGACAACAAATTAGCAAAATATATAGAGTAAATTGAACGAAACGATCTAAACAACAGTATAAGTTTGGTATGACTATCAAAATTTGAAGATTAAAGTTGTTTTGTTTGAGAATCTATTAAGAGACCAGTTACTTAAAATATTTAATTGAAAATTGTAGCGAGCGGTAATATTGGGGAACCGGCTGGTCGCCAAAGGCGGCTAGTTTGTAAATAAAGCAAAATAATCCTACGGTATGTAATACCATATCCCAGTTATAAATTTAGGACACCATTCAGTTTCCACTATTAAATTTGAAATATTCTTGATGCACTAAGCGCATTGCAAATCGATAAATACAAGTTTTCTGCTGGATAGATAGAATTTCAAGACTACATGCATATAGCTCGAGTTTTTCTTTTGTTTGTAAATAAAGCAAAATAATCCTGTGGAGCACTAAATCATGAATTTAAGACAACATTAAGTTTCTGCTATTAAAATTGCAATATTCTTTAATCGCTGATAATTAATTATTAATTGAGTAAAATCTATTTGCAAATTAGGCAGATTATTACTTTAAAAAATTCTCTCCTTCTGAGTGTATCAAGATTTTAAATTCATTTAAATGCACTTTTTTATAAAGGATTTGCACTGTTTGCATGGGAAGCATCCCGAAAAATAAATGAGAGATCAAATATTCAATCATATAAGGCAATGTATTAGAAAAAAAATCAAGCAATGTAATATTGCTAATAAACAGAAAAAAATTTGTATATTCATAATTGTTGCTGAAACTTCCACTCGTCAGTTCGCATCGCTGTTAAGACATTTTTTAAATTATTCGAAAAGCAGTGGGAAATACGTTTCTGTTTCTTAATAGATAATGTATTTTCGAAAAAAAAATATGTACACTCTAAAATTAATTAATCAAGTTTTGATAAAAAAAATGAATTTCAGATATTATTAACAAATCCAATTCTGAATTATATTTTTTTTGTTTTGTATTTTGAATTTGTAAATGTAATTTTGTAGTTGTATTTAATTTAAATTCGTAAATGAATGTATACTTTTGGGAGCACTACTATATGTATGTGTAACTGCATTATTGGAAGCCACTATATTAACAACTCATTCTTCGATATTGAGAAACCCATTATAAGTATTACTCTGAATAGCAATTTCTTATTTATATGCATAAATATTTCAGTTATATGTGCTTCGAGATTAAAAGGAGCAAAAATTATTTATCATCCTATGACATCTATCATAATAATTGTTTACTGAGTTTCTAAATTTCCTATTTTTCTATTATCTGTTTATTTATACCATATATAAACGTAAACATCATGAGAAATTACACAGCTTTAATAATACAAATGTTTTCAATATGTTACATGAAAGGATATATCCTCGAAAGATAAATTCCCTCAAATCAGCTTAACCAAAGCGGATTGATTTCGTCGTAATACGTAATTGAAGGAAAGGATTATAGCAAAGAAAACATAGGAATGACCAATTTTACGTCTATTTTTCTACTCACTCTTCTTTTCTCATTTCAACTCAGTTTATATTTCATCCATCGGAATGGATTGGGAGAAAATTTCTTTTCTAAAGGAATCATTACGTTTTATACCAGATTGTTTCTTAGCAATATTTCAGTGGCATTAATGGATTTTTCTGTGTATACTTTCTGTTGAGTGATATATTGAACCAATGAAGCAGTGAACATGTAATGTTTTCTTAACAGTGAAAATGAAAAAAAAATATCAAAGGAGATACATTTTTTCTTTGTATTCAGTATTATTTCAAACTTAATCTTTAATGCTCAGTATATTTTAAAGATGGAGATTAAGGATACTGATTGCTAACTTTGTTTAGCTGTGTGTAAATTTCGTTGATTTAACTACTCTTGCGCTGTTTCTAGCAAAGCAATTTTGAAAACGGTATAGATTAAATAAAAGCATTATTTATTTAATCTGAGCTTTCCTTGTGAATGGTAAATTAATATACTTATGTAATAATTCTTTTTTTTTCATTTGGAATGAAACACATATATAAATCGTTTTGAAAGATGTCATAGAAATAATGAGAAAATTTAATAGCCATTTTGCCCTAAATTGATTTTTATTATTGTCAAATAAAATAATACCTCGTTTCGTGAATACGCATTCTTATTGATTAAACTAATAATCCATCGAATACCTGAAACGTTGTTGCTATCGCTTATCTCCCTTGGATTGTACTCCAATTCAAACCAAGTAAGAGATCGGAAGAAGACGGGCGCATGAGCTTCTGAGGGTAATGACCCCTGAACACCCGAGGGAAGAAGTCTGAATTTAGCTCATTTGAAGATGACATTCAATTGCAGAACCCCTTTTCACAGAAGGTGTTTTTTCATACACGGAACACAGAGTAAAGAACAACCATCGGGGAGTCGAACGAAGGATACCCAGATGACGGGGAAGACGCACTACCCCAAGGCCAGGACGCCGACACTAGAATCGTTTGTGGATTATGTATAATTTTTGTGCTTCTAACATGGCGTCTAAGAAGGATTTAATTTCCTCTTGCAAATTGAGAAACAATAATATAGACGGTTAAAGAGTTAATCAAGAATATTACGGTTAAAGAATTAAATATTTAAGGCACAAGGAAAATATATTAGCATTTTCCAATAATTAACTTGAAATTTACTTGAAAAAAATTATATATCTTTAACTGTTTAAAAACTCTTATTTTATTGCTTACAAAATATAGCACAAACATTTGACTATATTTCTTAGATTACAGAATATTCTTTTACCTTTAGTTTAATGAGGGAGCAAATTTTCATTTTTGCACCAAAAAGAGTGCAATAGATTCTGATTCTTGTAAATTGCCTGAAAAATAAGTTATACACTCAAAATTCAATTTGCTGATAATTATAATCTATAACTATCAGTCTTAATATTGACTAAAAATTAGTAAATTAATATATATCCATCCATTATCTTTGAATGAGACATCCAAATAATAGTTGATAAAGATAGATATGACATGAAATAAAATGCTTAAACAATAAATAATAAAAAGAATGTCGAAGAATTTTTTCTTTCAGAAATTAAAAAAAATCCAAGGATTTATCTTAGCCATAAAATTAATACAAATTCTACAATATTCACGCTAATAACTATACATGCTTAATTCTCTACTTTAAAGAGTTGAAAACTAGGTAAATTGGGATCAATTTCAAAAAGGTTTCTAAAACAGAAAAAAGTCCATATATATAGGGGTAAGTTTTATTTTCCCATTCAAAGAAAATACCCTTTTCTATACATAATAGAATGTATAAAACAATTTCTTTTATCTTCATGCATAGATACACTTACACATTTATAACAGATACTTGATTATAAATTTCCCTGTATCTAAGATATATTTCTTTATGCTTTTCAGTTCATTTTAAAAACATGATATGCTATTTTTTAAATTTAGGTTTGCCTTTTAGGTTTGTATATATGTAAAATTTTGCCACCGATTTTAAACTAACATCCTAATGAGCTATACCTGATAGCAAAATTTGTATCCAAAATACAAGAAAGCGCGTTAGTACTGCACTGTAATCCAGTTCTGAGTTATGTTTAAAATTTCAAATCTCAACCTCATCAAGAAGTTAGTTTAAAATGATTGCAAAATTTCTACTGAAGAGACAAGTAAACAGTCGGACAAGAAAAGGTGTTAATATAGCATTGCCATCAAGTTATGAAATATGCTTAAAGTTCAAACCCTCTAGCTCATTGGGAAACTGATGATATTATTTGATCAGTTGAAAATTGATTAGAAAATTGGTTCCAAACACAGAGATAAGACAACTAGAAAAGAACATTAATAAATCAGCAACAGTGGTCTCGTTGAAACTTTTATTTTCCCTAATAAGCATGTTATTTTCCCTTTCTTCTAATGAAAATTGTGGGTGAGGAATAAACGGTTGAATGCTATGAATACTCAGATTTTTTTTTTCACTCTTCGAATCGCTGGCAGGGGCTCGAGATATATATCACAACATTAGACGAATACTCGTTCCTTCTATTTCCCAACCTCAATTATGATCTTCGAAGTACAGTGAGGAAAATCGTATATACATTTTTGTTTTCTTTCTTACAAAGAATTGTAGCAAAAATTTAATGCGGAGCTACAGTTTTGGTAATACGATATTCATACCAAATTTCATTTTTCTAGATCGATACGTTATTTAGCTATAATATTTCTATGCAAGTAAAAGCACAGTTCAATAAACGGTAAATCCTTCAAGTATATGTTATAAAATTTGAAAATAATTTCCAATGCTTAAACTGTACACTAAATTTCATTTAATTATGTCGTTACCATTTTGAGTTATCAAGTTCTAATGCATGTGAAAATACGTACAATCAACTATTAGACGGATTCTGGTGCAAATTTTGAAGCCATACTTTTTTTAAATCTTCTATAGGAGAAACGCATTTGATAAAACACTCGATGGACATTTGATAAAAAAATAGTTAGAAATTTAGAAGAAAAGATAATAAATAAGTGTGAAAATTTTAATTTTCTTTACTTTAATTATTTACCGTTTTATAATTATAGGACTAGTTACTACTCAGACAGATATACAAACAACGTCCTATGAAGGGGTTTCATCTAAAGTTCAAAAATATTTTTAGAAACAACAAGCGGAATTTGATCCATCGAGAACGAAACGTTCTTTGATTATTGTGCTCACAAACAAATAGACAAGTGACAGATGCTCAGAATTAAAAAAAAAAAAAGGTTGTTTTTCAGATTTAGGAAAATTTGAAAAGTCATAAAACTTTCGAGGAAGAATTTCGAAGATTACGATGCTTTCTTTCTACAATATTTTCTCTTTGTACAAGATTAAAAAAAAAAAAAAAGAAGAATGGAAAAATTTAGAAGAAAAACAGAAATGTTGAATGAGCGAATCATTAATCTGAAACAAAAGGGATTATTATTTTCAAAAAGATAAAACGATTTCCCTTCAAGCTTCGTCAGAACAATCGTCTTTCAGAGACTGTTTTTCTAAGACATAATTGAATAAAGGTGAAAACAATGTTTTCTGTAGATGCACTAATTTAATTATATATATCATATTAACGCTCTTTTAATGTTACTCTGCTTTTGATAGATGCTTCGAGGAAAAATAATATTATTCAAAGGATAATTTGCTTTTGTTTTTATACGTTTACAAAAATATCTTGACAGAGCGTTTATAAAATAATTGATGAATATTCATTGAAAACAAGATTCTGCCCCAAGATTCTCGTATCCCTATCATAAATTATAAATACAATCGCATATTGGAAGAATTCTTCATAATTTATTAACTTTCTATTCTGACTTACATATATTATAATTTGAAAAATATTTTTATATAATATAACCGGTAATCATGAAATCAATTCTAAACGAATTCTTTATACTAAATGCTAGGTATCATTATTGATTCTTAGCTTCATATCATTATAATATTTGCTAGAATATCGTTTTTCGTTGCGGCGTCATTTCATTTATTGAGTTTTTCAAAACAAGGTCAGAAATGATTGATTAAATGAATGAATGAATTCCATGTTATTTGCGCTATATTCCTTTTTTACCATTTTAAACAAATTGTACAACAATTTTTTTCCCTTTTTTTATTATCATTTAATGAAAATTGCGCGATGAATTCTGTGTTCTTTAGTAGAAATACGTTCAAAAATGAAAGTCAATTACATCATATGTTTTGAGTTATGGTGTTATTCCTCATTGTTCCAGTTTGAATTTAACTTCATTTACTCAACGTTAATTGCAAATTATGTTAGAGCTTTTTATTACCCAATCATGAGCAGTTGTTTAAACCGGATGTAGCATTCTGAAATCAAAAAATTTCATTTCGAGATTGTAATAGATTGTAATAGATTAATAGAAGTGATATGTTTTGCTCGTTTTTTTCAATTAAAAGGCATTTTTAATTCCTTCTATCAATTTTTAATGATTTCTTTTATTATTAAATTAAATATTCTTTTCTGAAACGAAGTTATCAATTCCATAGTAATTACAAAATTTCTATGGAATTTCGATTCGAAATAATTTGTGAACATAGTAGAAACGCTAACAGTAAAAATTATTAACTTTTTTTAACTGCTGACCTGATAAAAAAAAGCATTGTATATACAATGCTCAAAAAGTACAAATTCCAGATAGCAGGCTATTTTGGAATCAAACTTCGTGATAAATCTCCAGCTGTATCTACTTCAATCATAAATTCTTGAAAAAAGTTTTGCACTTTGTCATTATAAATTAATATGGCAAAACACAGAAGCTCAAGTGAGTGTTGTCCCAACTGGAAACACTCCGATTAGGCATTGATATTCTCTCTGATCATAATTCTGTTAATTTTAGTTAAACTGGTTTGATATTTGTTTTAAAAAATTAAATAGAACAAGGTTAGGTGTGCTGGGAAGGATCTAATTTAAACATGTTTTACTGGAGCCTTGACAATATGAGGATTGTTGCCTCAGTGAGACAGTTGAAAATACGGGAAACGAAGGAGAGCTTGCAATTTTCAAAGCTATTGAAGTTTCCGGCTACAAACCAGGTAAGTTTTAATACCTTTCATAAGCTGTAAGCATTATTTTGTACTGAATATAAGTTTTTAAATACGCGTTGTTGTTTCTTATGGCACTTGCCATGGACAAACCCTATGTTGCGAAGACAGCGACTTAAGCCGATAGGGTGAGTCTCCTGTTTTCTTAGCGGCACCAACTAGAACCAAGAGTGCGTCTTTGCCACTACACACTTCACAATCCTTTTTAAGGGGCTGACTTCATTCATGTATTTCTTTCACCCAACTACTGATTTTAATTTAAACCAGAATTAGAGAACGATCACCCCTGATACAATAATCCCCAATTGAATTATTCCCTACATGGAGGACTTTGTGACCACGACAGAATTATACGCGCGCCAGCCACCCCACACGCGGGGAATCTTTGGATGGCGAGGCTCGAGCTCGCAACCCAAGGGACGCGACTCCAACGCCCTACCAACCACACTATCCCAGCCTCTTAAATGCGTTTTATTAGAAACAATATTTTTGAAGAAACCTGTCGATCTTTACAAGGATTTCTTAAAATGTTATAAAATTTTGTATGATTGTTCACTATAATATGTTTGAATTTTTGTCTAAACATTAAGATAAATATAGCATAGAAGTAAAATTTGTAAATGTTTGATTGTAGAGAAAAAGTTTTTTTTTTTTTTTTTTTTTTTTTTTTTTTATGAAACGGTACGTGTAACGGTTGAGTTGAATCTCAAAACCATTTTGAATTACAAGAAATATTTTAGAGCATAAAATAAATAAAAGTCATAAAAATGTACTCCTGAAAGGATTTCCGTATATTTTGAAAACAATTTTTCTGTGGCTGTTAGCGTAAGGTGAATGTTTTAGTGATTTTTCGCAATATTTCTTGTGTGTTTTATAAATAATATTTTGAAATAATTTTAATTATTTTTCATAATTTTGAAACATATGCGGATAAAAATGAAATTAAAAATTATATAAATATTTTTTCAAAAAAAAAATGCCTCCGAACACTTTAATTTAAAATTGGAAAAAAATGTTAAGATATCAAATTAACTGATTTGTAACGGTTTTCTGAACATATTTTCAAAACTATTTTTAAATTTTGAAATGAATATCAAATCGTTTTCAGGGGCTTATCAATATTTATTCACATTTTTTTCACAAGTCATAAGTTTTTGGCCACATATTATTCACAAGAGTGATTAGGTTGTATATATCCGTATTGTGAATAGGGAGTAAAAAACATTACCACAACAAAGAAAGTGCAATTAGAATATTTACCAAGAAGTTATTGTATTTTAAACATGAATGTTAGATCATGAGACTTCAATCCAATTGCTTTCGTAACCAATTTAAATAGCCTTAATTTTCTATCTTAGAGAAAGAGTTTTTGAAGAGGAATTTAGTCTTTAAAAACTCAATAGATTTAAAATGCTTTTCTCTAAATTTCTGTTCTATAGCAAGATGCATTTAAGTAAAATTATGTGGGAAAACATTGTAAATTATTTGAATAATTTAATTAGAAGGAATTTTTCATGAAACCAAATTTAAATTGATTGCAAATTAAGAAATTCTAATTTAGAATTGAAAGAAAATTTTCGTGAAGGTGAGTGAACATTTAAATTCAATTGAATTCGAATTTAAATAGACACATAAAATATAATCATTAAACAACTTTTTAATGCTTTTCAAATTAATTCAGTATTTCACACCATTTCTTATTTTTATATCTGTTAAGAGTATACTTAATTCTAATTTGAAAAGAAGTGAGCCTTAAAATAGTTTCAACATATATATATAAACGAGCACTCTAAAAGAGAAATTGCAAATAAATAAAATTTTGAAAGCAATTTCAAGAGAGACATCTTTCTCTCATCTTAAAAGCAACTCCCGCTTCCATTTCCGAGCTAATTTGAAAAATTGTCTTCCACATATGTATTTTTTTTTATTTCAAGAGAGTGGAAGAAAGAAAATTTATTTTCCTATCGAGCTTTTTGCAATAAGATTGTCGTTTTATTCCCAGTTTTTCAGTACCAAAAAGGAAGAAAAAAGATTTGATAGACGCGGCGTTAACGAGGAATGCAACTACTTGACAGGTTTGTTAATGAACTCTTTTTCTTGTTTGATGGCGCTATATTAGCTCCTTAAGTGAAGTGTGGAGAAAAACGCTGTTGATTGGAGAAGACGCTGGAAGTTATATTTGAGGAAGAAGAAAATTTTACTTTATATTTTTTGTTTTTTCTAAACACGTTAATGGTCTTTTTCAGAAAAAAGAAAAAATTGTGTACTTGCATTTTGTTTTGAATAATCTGCATGAAATTTTTACGAAGAGATTTCATTTTTGTTTATCATCAAAAAAATAAGGTATGCAAATATATTTTCTGAATTCAATTAGCAATATTTAACATCAATATACTTCTATATATATAAGTATATTCAATATACTTCTGTATATTCTATATATAGAGTATATAGTATATATATTTATATACTATATACTCTATATATTCATACATTCATTCCTTTATAATTCATTCTATACATTCATACCTCTATATATTCATTCATATATATTCTTTATATTCTCTATATATTCA
>JAPMOR010058642.1:0-10347 GCA_026543865.1 Argiope aurantia | reverse complement strand
ATTCTCTCTATATATTCATTATATCAATATAATTTCATATATTTTCGAAGTATATTATTACTAATATTTCCACTCTGGTAAATTTCCTTTAACTAATGACTGTAAAGTAAATCTTACACATTTGAGCTCTATTAATCGTCTTTATATTAAAATATAATTTTTTTTTGTAATTTTTAACATCGTATCTTATAATAGTCATTCTGAAATAGTGAAAGGTATTTTTAAATAAGCAAAATTAACAAAGTAATTGCTGAAACCAGGAGAAAATTTAAAAAAAGAATAATAGTTGAATCAAACATTATAAAAACTCTGTTTTACTAATGTAAAAAGAAAAAAAAATATGTGCCGAAACCAAATTTTTAAAAACATTTATTCAATTTATATAACAGATAAAAATGTTTTGTTTTATTAGTTATTTAATTTCTTATTAATTTTATTATCATTAATATCTAATTAGATCGCATTTTCCTCTTTGAAATTGCGCCATTATATTGATTCACCTAAGAACCCTTAAAAAATTTGCGATTTTGTGAGGATTATATTTAATTTTTGTAACAAATGATACCATCCATGAGTAATATAATTTTAGCTTGTAAATGTTTTGTATTTGGCTTGAATATAGTGCCAGGTTACGATAATTAACGGTTAGAATTAATTGGAAATTTAATAATAGTCAATAAAATTGTCACCTGCATGAAAATCATGTGGTGTCTCTAATCTAAAGGTGTTGCATTATAATTTAATATATATGAGGAAATTTTCACGCATATGTCTATTAATAGACATGTCTATAGGTCTATTATCACGCATATGTCTATTAATAGACATGTCTATATGTCTATTATCACGCATATGTCTATATAAATTATATTATTTAATTTATATATACAATTAAATGCGGAGTCACAAAGTAAAGAAAGCAGAAACCTAGTTTTATTCTGCAGTTTTTTATCGAATAGAGAAACAGAAGGTACATTTTTAAACGAAATAATGTCCAAAAAAGGATTTTATGACTCAGGGATTGTTTTACACTTAAAATTGCAATAAATTTAAAAAAAAAATTCATGTCAATACATTTTTTATGAAACACGGAGACATGATCAAGGAAAAAAATCAGTAATAATTGCATTCAACGTAATTTCATCGTAAAAGAAATTGCATAATTGCATTTTCTGTTAAAGGCCGTCTCCATATGCAGAATTTTAACCCTCTGATTTCCTCCAAGCATAAATAATATATTTTTATTTTGGAAACACTTTAAAAGCAGGTTTAAATTTATAATTTGCATGTTAAAATCGATTTTTTCATCTTTTTATCCTTTTTTCTACTGATAAAACCAGTCGATTCTTCTTACATTAACAGAAATTTAATGCCCGGAATAATCATACCATAGAATGTATTAATAACACCATCTGCTTAATAATTAAAAATTTATATTAGAACATTTCTTATAAAAAATTAAAGAAACAATTTGAGTGTAAGATCAGCATAGAAATAAGAAAATAAATTAAGAAACAAATATATTAATTAAAGTTATAAATTTAATAAATATATGTTAAAATTTTTAATTATCAAATGTAATTTGCTAAAAATATCAAACTTAAGAATAGATTCAATTTCAATTTTTATCCTTTCTTAGATATTTAAAATTCATTTCATCACGATATAAGAATAACATTTTAATTCCTGGTACAATTATTTCACAAATAGCAATTATCTATTGAAATAAAGTGAAATGAAATCGTAAAAATTTTCAAATTGGAAGATACCTTATTATCTTTTGCTTACAGCGTATATAAAAAGTTTTTTTTTAATAAGAAATAACTTGATCTACATTAAAAAGCTTTGTTTCACATTGTTATAAAACATTTTTATTTGTTTCATAAAAACATTTTTAAAATTATTCTAAAATTTAAATACTTTTTTTAAAAATTATATTAAAGATATCAAATAATTTGATTATCTTTCGTAACATTTCGTATTAACATTTTTTTAAAGTTACTGTTTTTTAATTATTTTCTTTTTAAGATCAATCTCTATTTATTTGTCTCTATTCCAGAATATCACAAAGCGTCTAACAAATAACGAATTATGTTTATTGATTCTTGCGCATATGAATATATGTCGCCAGAATATCACGCGATTGAATTATCAGAAGAAACAATTCCCTTTCATGTATAACATACTCATCCTGATAATCCAACCGTTTTTTATTTTCTTAGTTGTGTTTATTAAAGTCAAACTGAATATATTTTGTCATCTTGTTTTAAAGACATGAGAAGATGGAGCTGATTAATAAATACTTCAAACAAGATTCTATGAATTTCTACGGCTTCTGCATGTCACTTTTAAAGTGGAAGCCATACAATTTCAATACCGTGTTGAAATATATAGCATTCGCTCTTACGTTGGTTCGTGCAGTGTTATGTTTATGATTGCGTTATATCATTTGGAAGTGAAACATTTTGAACAATCTTGGGTGAATTTTTAAAATAATCTCATTTACTGAAAATATATGAAATTAATTAAATTTTTTTTAGTTTGAAACCTAAATTTACAAAAAAATATTTATGAGTTCTATGTCATTGAGGAAAGAGAGGGAAAAAATAAAATGTTCGAGCTCATATCTTTTAAACAAAATCTTGAGCAAAATATTCTTAAAATGTAAATGAAGAAAAAATCATTCTCTTCAATTAAAAAAAAAACTTGTTAAAGTGAACTGAAAATAATTTTATTATTAAATTTTTTTGCTTAAAATTCTTTTTAGATATTCATCTATTCAAATAAAACAGCATTTTTATTATAATCAGAGACGTATATTTTTTTTATTCTGCTTGGAATTCATGAGGAATAGAATGGTTAATTGAATATAATTAATTATTCCATAATTAAAAGTTGCTTTCAAAGTACGTTCACTTTAGGAAGTTTAAACTATATAAAAAAACAATAATTAGTGATGAAAAAGGGATATTATTGGACATATAAATAGTGATGAAGTCAATTTTCACGATCTTATAAAAAAATTAAGATTTAAACCTCTGAGATGAAATGTTGGCTTCTTATTTATGTATTTTTCGCTTTTTTTATAATTTGAGCAAGCTTTCAATTCAATCCTTTGATATAATTCAAATTCCTTTAAAATTCATTAAGAATCAGTTTAGTTAAAGAAATTGGCAGTGCAAGAAAGAAAGCTACTAACGCATTGCTTAAAAATTTACTAAAACATGAAAATTTCATATCATTTCAGTTTTTTTTTCATTTTCAATTCTTGCTATAGATTTCAGAAAAATAAAATATTTTAAAAAACAATGATAAACTTATGATAGGAGTACCGCAATTTAATATAATTTGTCAAAGCAAAAGCGCGTATCATTCAACTTGTAAAACAATACCTAATTCCGCTTCTAGATCTACAGTTAAAACAAAGACGTCACGACAAATTCTTTTGAAAGGACAAGGGGAAAATTTATTTTTCTATTACATTAAAATTAACTTTTAAAATCCCGTTTCAAATAAAAAAGGAAGAAAAAAATAACAGCTAATGGTCACATCGTTAAGGAATAATGCAATGACTGGACATGTTTATTAGCTATTTTTTTTCTAACTTGATAGGTTAGTATCAACTTCTTGAATGGATTAAGAAGAAATATGCTCTGTAGAGTTCAATGAAGTATAGCTCTGAATTAATGCATTAAAGAAAATATAATTTCACTATACATTTTTATTTTTTAAATGTATATCAAGAGTTCTTTTGGAATAAAGAAAATCATGTTTTAAAGTATAATGTTATATGTATTTGTGACAAATCTCAACTATAATGAAATATTTCTTTACGATTAGTTAATTTGTACAATGTAGACAAATAGTATTTTCTAAATATATCCATGAAAAATGCTCAGTTAGATTGATTTTTCTACTGAGTCTTTTTGGAGATTTGACTACAGTTATCTTTCTTGAAATTGTAGTGATTTCTCCAAAAATTAATAAGAAATCCTGATAACAGTTTGGGAGTATTTTCGTAACGATGTTGTAGCGATAAAAATCAGAAAAAAATAATAACAATTAAAATCAAGATAAATATGCTTTAATTTTTTGAAGCATTTTATAGTTATTATTGATATAGAACAATCAACTCCATAATTTATAAATAACTTATATTAAATCCACACTTAACTAATAAAATTCACATAGAAAAGTTAATCGGTAGAATGATGATGCTTCTTGAATTAAACATTCTATTCATTGAAATGCTTCAGATGTCTTTTCACGAATGTGCAGAAAAACGAATTAATATTTTATCGCTCTGATTACAATAAATTGCTCTTCATTTAACTTGGCACTTGTCTTTAAATGAGCTTGGCACTTGTCTTTAAAGGAATTTGTGAATAAAAAGAATAATGCTGTTATTATTCTGTTCCATCAAATGAACATTTTAATCAGACTTTCACTTAATTTATCTTTTAAAAAACATTTTGCAGAAACCTTGAATATTTGAAACATTTGGGTAGAGTTTGATGATTAATTTCTTTTTTTTCTCAATAATTTCGAAATAGTTTCTTAAAAAAAATTGTACTTCTTTAAATTAATTAGAAATCAAGCAATATTCGGATTAAATATTTAAAGAAATGTTTGCAAAACTTTTTATATCCAGATTTTATTTTTTATACCTGAGCATAGAACGGAATGGATTCACGTAGGAAATAACCCATAAATACATGCCTATAATCACATTTTATGGTTACGACTTTTAAAGAGTTCGGCAGAAGCCGTAGAATTTCTCTGAATCTTGTTTATTTGATGCACTTAGACCAGTTTCTCACAATTTAGTTGGCATATTACACTCTTATAATTTCTAACAGAAAATGCTATAAGAAAATAAATAAGGGATGGATCAGCAGATTATATGTTTGCTATATACAAAATAATTATGATTGAAGTGATGCTATTCAGATTGATTGTTCTGGTTGACATACTTCATTATAACTTGATATGTTATATGATATATGGGGATAAAAGAAACCCTAAAAATAATAGTAGTTCACATTTTAAACACTAGATGACGGTACTTTTCATGCAATGTAAAATAGTTTTTATACAAATTAATAAATGTCAATAGTCAGTACCTTTCTTTATTATACTTTTAAAAAAGAAAACTCGAGTTATTCTATCAGAACTACGACAATTATTTAGTTGTACAGCAAGGAAATCGACGCTTGAAATACTTTCAAAAAGAGTATATGTCGAATAATTAATTGAAAGAGATGCATATTAAATTTGATGAGATTGGAAAGTTAAATGTGTTTGAAAGAAGAGAATGGAGTGAATTCCCAATGAATGTGAGGAAGAAGTCTCTATTTGCTGCGTTTGAAGAAGTCTCGTGGTTTCAATATTCTTCACCATTCTAGCGGTGTCAAGTGATTGAACGAATTCTGCATTCTGATTATATATTTATGTTGTATGGTTTTACGTTTGATTTCGTCCTTGACCCTCTTTTTTGTAAGAAAATTCCTCAAAGTGTCACTATTATCATTATTCCGAATTTCTACTACAGCATTTCATTCTTACTATACGGAAACACAAATATTTTGAGATTATTGTATCCAAACGAGATGATGTAACACCCCATGTTGACCAAATAGTGACTGAACTTTTTCATAACTAATTAGGCAATTTCGAGGCATATTCTGAATCCCTGAGTTCATCATTCTCCAGATTTGAGTCCTTGTGATTTCTAATTGCTGAAATTCTTGAAAACTCCGTGTCTTATAGATTCTGCCGGAATTGATGGCAAGAATAACACGATATGTTGTAAAATTCTTCAATAAACACTTCACGTTGATATTTAATTAGCCTTGAACACATAATTGACAACAGAAGAATATTAATTGAACAAATGATGTAATTAAACAGTTTGATGTATGCATTTCTTGTCTTTAAATAACATCGTATTAATTTCTTTATTAATTTTTATTGCATATTTCCTGAAATCCATATGGAGAAATCACATGGACCCTGTCTGAATCGAAAGCAAGAATAGAACGACATGCTGCTGCAATTCATCAATGAACACTTTGCTGCTGAATTTATTTTGAACATATTATTGACACCAATGGAATTTTTATTGAACAAATGATGGAATCGAACAGTTTTGCGTTTCAAATTTGTATTTTTTGTTCTTTAAATGACACTTTTTCACCAGATGATAGAAATTTTAATTATTGATTTTTATTGCAAACTTCTTTTCTCATGATCTAAATATATAGAACAGTCCCTACCTAAGTTTAGTAGAAGTCACTTTAATCATAATTACTCCAAGAAAATACTTACAACGAATTCAATCAATTATAGATACATTATCATATGCGAAATAATTGATTGAAACTGATTGTAAATTATAAGACGCTATATCATATATATTGAAATAAAAAGAAACTAATTGAAGATGGAATGTAAAAATATATTACATAATAAATAATACATTAGAAAAGTACGTTTTATTAATCGAAAATTAAAAGTTTCTTTCTGTTAGTATTCATGTAAATGTTAGTTTTTAAACGTGAAAACAATAACGAAATAATAATACGAATGTATCTATAATGTTTTCAAATGCCTGAATTCATTTCATGGTAAACTAATGAGAGTCAGAAATTCGAAAGAGTACAGTTTTGCTCTGACATTACATTAAATATAATACTCTCGAATGTGGAAATAATTTATCTAAGCTTTCAATTGGGAAAATAACTTTTCTTTGTGCATGAATTCGTAATTTTTTTTTAAACTATGCAGAAGATTTATGAATCCATCAATTCTTTCGAGATAAAAAATTCCATATTTTTTTCAACTTAAACTTTAATGTTTAGAATTTAATTAAGATAAATAACTATTAGTCTATTCTAAATAATAGGAATATTTTTTTTAAATGTTTATCTTTCAGTTGTGATTTTTGCTTTTAATTTCCCGGTTTTCATGATATCTTTGGAATCGGAATTATCATGTGCATCCACTTTATACCTTTTGTGAACCTAATTTTATCAAATGTTTTTAACTTGAAACTTCAAATGATAACAACAACAAACAATTATTTAGTATATAGAGTTATTAATGACAAATTTTTAAGCAGCAGTTAACAAATTTTAAAAATTTAAAAGCTTTATTTTATCATGAATTTCCCTTAATTTTTGATAAAAGAAATTAATTAATTCCTAACATGTGTGCGGCTTAGTAACTTTATTTTACCACTGAAACAGAAAGGCATTTTTAAAGTTCATTTTTTTATTTCTGAAAAAAAAATATATCTATTATAATTATCTTAGTAAAATAATACATTTCGAATTTTAAAAGTTCTTTAAAATCGAAGCTTGATATCTTCAAATTAAGTTGTTTTCAATTCTTAATCTATAATTTTTGTTTAATTCGTAAGTATATGAAACCCTTGCGTATTTGTAGAAAACTGGAGGAAACAGTGCAAGACGTTTTTAATTAATAAAATATGACCATTAATTTCCGCCATCCGCATTTTCAGTTCCTGGAGAATTTCTAAAAAGAAATTCTTTCCAAGTATTTCACGGTTCAGTAAAAACCAATTTTTTCAAAAAAAAGTTTAAAAAAAAAACTTTGTTAACGATAAACTTTCTTGTTAACGATAATTCTTGTTTCTTCATATTGTGTTAAATTATTAATTATAATGTCCTGTACAATAAAAAGGGCCAAATAGGCGAGCATCAAGGAAAAAGTCCTATATACTAAAGATATTCTTCTAATAAAAATTCCTTACTATTTTGCAAAAAGAAATTTAAAATGTCATATCCACTTCGGTTCCAAATCTGCTCAACCATATATGTTGCAAATCTACAGAGGGATTAGCTCCTTAAATATGGCATGTATAATTTGTACAGTACCGAGTCAACATTACAGTCAATTATCTTTAGATCAACGCTCTTTGGAGCCCCTTTTTATATTCTCGCTTATGAAGTATACAAAGAAAATATATTATAATTGTTGAAAGATTGAAAATCAATATTTTGACGAATTTGTACATTAAAGTCTTCCCTGAGTTGAAAATTCAATTTTGGTCTGCTATCGATAAGTATTATAGTAAAAAAAAAGGGTATGGACTAGGCGAAATAAATTTGATGAGTCGAGATCTATGCAGAGGAAATATATTTGTTCAACTGCTCGTATAAATGTGAACACAATAGCTATAAAATGTTAACGTCTAGATGATTAAAATTTCGTACACAGCATTAGCATCTAAATGTAAATCAGCATTAAATTTTAAATCTGTATTTGGTTTAAAGAGAGTGAATTTTTATCTGCCCGTACTTATGCAAGCTTGTTAACTCAAAACCCTTTCCTATGGATATTGAAGTGCAAAACGACTTAAATAAATGAAATTTAAAACATAGTTTTGCTATTTAGATTTGTATTCAAATATTGATAACTTTCGAAAATGTTACTGCACAAAAATAAATTTAATACCGTTACTAAAGTTCAATAAAAAAATATTTTTTTCATTCTTTCAATTTTATAGCCTTACGAAGTTAGCCTGAATTTTAGCAATTTTTTTAAATAGTGTTTTCCTTAATTTTCAACTATAGATTATATTGCTGCCCTGAAATTCACACAGTTTTCATTGTTTCAATTCATTGACTATGTAAGAGCTTGATTCTTCTTCCATTGCTGAAAGTTAAAAATGAAGAATTTTGTTTAATATTTGTATATTTTACGGGACGTATAAAAAATTGAAGGTACAATACGGAAAAATTTAGAAAATAGTTTAACCAGATATTTACTATTTTTATAGTGCTATGATGCATGGGATTTCTCTTCACTAGAATTATAACCATATGCACCAAAAAAACTGTAAGCTAAACCAACTCAAACCAATAGAAAGACTCATGTACACAATAAACAAAGCATAAGTAAGACAATTAAAATAACACGGCGGTAATGTCTACTGATTTTGCAGAATCATGGTCGTGAAGTTATATCTACACAATTTAAACAATCAAAATTATTACTAATATACCCAGTGAACCAGCCTATCTCCAAATGCGAATAGTTTTTAATTTAAAACAAATGTCTACTCTATTGTGGCTATCAAAAATATTTTACAGAATATGGTTCTTTATGACCAAAGGATTGCATAAAATTTATTTATAAATTGAAGAATCTTATTTATTAACAGGATTAAAATAAATATATTATTATATATTTCATTAAAATCTTTTTTAAAATAAGACTAAAAACAGCATTTTTTGATGAACCAGAGAAATTTTCATTGAATCATTTTTTGAGATATTGTATAAATTATGAAAATTAATTTATAGTGCATATAAGACGTCAGTGTCAAAGATTCTGTTTCTTACACTAATGTTTTTGAGCAAAGAAGGCTTGGTTTCCGCAAAGAAATCTGTTTTTGTTTTAATTGGTTTAATCATTTCTACTTTGATTTAAAGGTCAAATTTCACAGGATCTGATAAAAAATTAGAGATAAGAATATTACAATGAACAGAACTGATTGAGGCTTCTATAATAATATGCGTTATACGATTATCAAAATTTGAAAGAAAAATATTTTGATGAAGAATCTATTAAGAGACCAAGTTACACAAAATACTTAAGTGAAATAGCGGATATTAATGCTGGCCAACCATATAATCGCCAAAGGAGCTAATTGTATAAACTGAGTTATCCAAAATATAAGTACTCTATGCTACCATCAGTTCAGATCCTCATTAGAAATATTCAGTTCTTGGCATAATAATATCTTGTTGGTTATTATTATTTCTCAATTATTATTCATAATTCCCAATTATTATACAGTCATTAAAATTATTCATATGTGTTAGGAACACAGAATAGATCATCCTTTTCACACCCTGAATAATGCATTGATATTTCAAATTTTGCTGAAATAGCACATAAAAAATTATTCATCAGAGTAAAGTAGCCGCTAATTTCACTCATAAATACCTGAATTCTTAAAAATCGATTTTAAATGTTTATATCGACCTGTATTAAATGAATAATTAAAAAAAGGAGATTTAAAAATGTTCTGTTTTAATTGTAGTTTATGGTTAAGAAATATCTAATTGTCAATTGATAACACTGAACTATCGAAGAATAAAAGTGTGTAAACAATGACAAATGTTTTTCAAGTAGCAACTTTTAAATAAATATTGAAAAATTAAACACGATATTCTTAAATCATAATACAAATAAAATAAAAAAGGCATGTAGTCAGAAAAGAGAAATATAAATATATTTATTTGCTCCTTAGCACTGCCATGTACATGACGTAAATCGATTAAAAATTAATACATATTGGCAATAATAAGCATTAAA
>JAPMOR010058634.1:0-13892 GCA_026543865.1 Argiope aurantia | reverse complement strand
CTTTCTTCAGCTTCTCTGGTCCTAGCCCTTTCTTCAGCTTCTCTGGTCCTAGCCCTTTCTTCAGCTTCAGCTTTAGCTTTTCTGGCCCTATCTTCCACAGTCTCGCGTTCCTGAAATATAACTTTCAACTGATTTTTAACAAATTCCTAGTCAAAATCTGGGGAACTCTTAATCTTTTCGCATATGTTTACTACTCTATCAGCAGGGGTAATTTTCGATCCCTAATTCCTGAGCTAACGTGGTCAAATCTACCTTCCTAAATTTCGCTAAGAAAGCCATTTCCTTGATTTCTTTTTCTTTTGAAATAATTAATTTAACAATTGTCTATGAAACTAGATATGCACTCGCAATTTCAAAACAAAACAAAAATTTTTTTAGCGTTAACTGAATACTTAAATTTACCTTCTATTCAACTAGATAAAAATAAACAGCACAATTCAAAACTACAAATCAGTGTCAATTTTTCTAATTTGCATGATAATATTCTACTATTAATTTCAATTCAGTTAAATGCAATACGAATTCCTGAATAAAGTTTTACTTAACTTGATAATACTATCACTGACAAAATTACTCTTAGCCTCGTGAACTTTTGAACTTAGTACTTAAATATACAGTACAATCTACCAATTTTACAAAGCACAGCAATGAGAAAATAAATTCAAAATTAATCTAAAAATTTAAATTTAGCTGTTAAATTTAATAACAATGGACTGCAAAAGCAAAGTAATAAAATGAATCTATATTATATATATATATATATATTAGAAATAAATTTTCACTGTATTTTTCAAAATTATTCGCCTCTGACAGTAGAAAATAAACAAGCTTACCGTTTAGTCGACTGCTCGTTGTTTTACTGGTCTCTGGAATTGATTCTTTAGAAAGAGCTGTACGATCTATTCTGGTCGTTTCCACACAGTCCTCTTCTTCTTCTTCTTGCGTACAGCCGACCACCCCGCCACCACTGAACGTAGCAGTATCGACAGGATTTGTTGTGGCCGACTGATATCTTTAGTATTGTCTATCCTTGCATTGACCGATTTGTCAAACTGACATTCTTTTCGAGGTAATTGGCCACAAAATGGTAAATTACTGTCCTTCTTCCTTATCTACAAACTCTCAAATAGTTGGTAAAAAACTGACATTTTTTGACATCATGTCCTTCAGAGTTTTAAGATTACCTGGTACCATCAGTACTGTACTTAAGTCATTATTCATAATCTTCAGATTTTTTCTTAACTCCGAGATTTCAATACATTCCTTTAAATAGTGCTAAGCAGTACCGATTCCTCCACAAATGCATTTATTGTCCTGCATTCTTCCAAATCTTTGGAAATATGCAGGAAATCTCCCATGTCCTGATATAATTTGAATTATCAGTGGATGGTATCTTCTTATTTTTATTTCTGGATTAGGAATAAAATCGAAAGTTACTCTTCCGTTTTTAGACATATACCATCTGTCAAACCATTGCAGCTTTATTTCTTCTCTTAATTTCCATTTTAAGACACCATTTGATTTGGGGACAACCATATCAACACCCTCTTTCTGTGCCGCTAACTTTGCATATTGATCCGCCTTTTCATTACCATACATCCCAATATGGGCCTTAACCCAATTCAACTCTATCCACTTGTTAGTTTTTACACTTTTTATCTTTTCTTTTATTGTCCATATTTCCTTATTACAATTGTGAGATGATTGTATGGCTTGTAGGACTGACAGAGAATCTGAAAAAATTGAGCACTTCTGTCTGTCCTCCACCCTTTCACAATATTCAATGGCCATCTTTAAAGCTTGCACTTCTGCATGGAAACTTGTGGCATGGTTCGATAATTTCACAAGACTTTTATCGATCTCTTTCCCATAGTAGTATACTACTATTGCAGCTCCTACTTTATTTTCATCTTTTGAACCATCTGTAAAAATTTCTATTCCATCCATATCTAGGATTTTCATTTGAAAACCATGAATAAACCATTCTGCAGGATGTTGTTCGAACTTGTCAAAATACATCACATAATCGTTTTTGCTGAAGCATTTGTTTCCTATTTTAACTTTATTACTAGAAGTTCTTATTTGAAATTTAGTGAAAATTTCCGTTGCTCTGAGGTCCATTGGCAAAATTCCCGTTATCACTTGAAGAACTTCTGTAGAAATGGTTCTATATGCCCCAGACAATGATGAGAGGGCGCCGTTGTATTGAATTTAATGATTCTCCGATTTTCTTTAGATTTAGCCTATGTCCCCATGCTCCGTGCCCGAAAAGAACAAATGGCTCAATAGCCCCAGTGTATATTCTTCTTAGATGGTATTTCCTTTTTCCATAAAATTTATCCGCAACTGTCACTAGTTTATATGTTAATACATCCACTTTTTTTCTTGACCTTACTAAAATGCGACGTAAATGTTAATTTACTGTCCCATGTAACTCCCAAGTATTTAATTTGATTTGACACATTTATATTGTTATTGCCCATTTTTATGTTAGGCGGATATGTTAATTTTAAACGTTCTCCAAATGTAATAGGCATTTGAATTGTTTTCCTGTCATTAAAGCCAAGTTTAAGTATTTTGCCCCATTTTACTAGCCTATGAATTATTTGTTTTCCTTTAAGTTCCAGTTCATCTTTTGTTCTTCCCGATATTATTAGTAGCACATCATCGGCATATGCCTGTATAAAGCAGTTCACTGGAAGATTGATTTTAAATGCAGAATTCATAACCAAGTTCCAGAATAACGGTCCGCTGCATGAGCCCTGTGGCACTCCTCTATCCATTATAAATTCCCAATTATTCTCTCCATCTTGGTAAATACATTTCCTTTCATTTAAATAATCTTTAATCACTTCAAAAAGATTGCTCGGGCAATTCATTTTTATAAGGGCATATAAAATGCTTTTCCTCCATACTGAATCAAATGCTCCAGCTACATCCAAAGATATAACTGTTGTTTTTAGTTTTTGATTCATCGCAGCTTTTATTTTACTCCATAGTGCATTTTGTGCTGTTTCACAAGAGTGCTTATATCTAAAATCATGTTGATCATGATACATTCCATTTTGTGCCGTTAATAAGTGCTGTACTCTTTGAGTTATCAGTTTATCCAAGATTTTACTTGCTGTTGTTAGCAAACAAATTGGTCTATGGGATTTAGGATCCTCTAAGTCTCTATTAGTTTTAGGAATTAAAATCAGTTTTGCTACCTTCCACTGATTAGGAAACGCACCTAATTCTAGGCACTTGTTGTATAACTCTAAAAGTATGAGGGGATTCTTTCTGTTAATTTCAGCAAGCATCTCCATTGGGATGTTGTCTAATCCAGGTGTTTTCTTTTTATCCATTTTATTAATCGTTGTTCTTATTTCATTTATTGTGAATATTTTATTTTTTTCTTCTGTTTTATACAACTCAATACTTTTCCTCATTTTCTTCTGCTTTTTACTCTCTTGTTGGGGCTGTTCCTCTTTGAAAAGGCATCTCACAATAGTTTCAATAGTTTCTTTTGTATTTTTGGTTTTTGTTCCATCCTGTTTTCTGACACCGTGCAAAACTGTTTTCCTTTTCATTTTATCTGCCGCTAATTTATAAGGTAGCTCAAAAGAGTTCATTCTCGTTATTTCACTACATAACTTTTCAAAACATTCAATACTTTTCTTTCTTAACATTCCTCTGTATATTGATTCATTTTTTTTAATTAAAGTTGTCTTCTCTTCATTCTCTCTTTAGTGTTTTTACATCGTTGGTATCTATGCCGCAAGGCTCTTGTCAGTTTTCTTTGTTTCTCCAGTTCAGTGTCCCACCAGGGGACCCTGAGATGATTTGTCTCTTTACTGTTTGATCTTTGGCTAATTCCTTGAATGAATTCTGTAAATTCTATTACCCATACTTCTAAATCTTTTTTAGTTTTTATCCTTTGCATTGTTTCTCTAATATTAGCATATTTTTCAGCCACTTAAGAACTAATTTTTTGAATTTTCCACTTGCTTAATTTAAATCTTTCTGCTGAAAAAACTTTGCCACCCATATTAATTTGGAAATCCAAAAAGCCATGGTCACTCAGAGTACTTTGGATTACCTTCCAGCCCATTACTCTGTCATGCAGGTCTTTAGTTGATAAGGTGACATCAATCCAGCTTCTTCCACGTGCAGATTGAAACGTTGGCAATGAGTTTGGTTCATTCCAAATAACAAGGTTCTTAAAAATGAATTCTATAAACGAGCCGGCTTCATCTTGTGGTCTATGATCGGGAATTTCATTTCCACACAGACGACTATGAAGATTGAAATCTCCTCCAATAAGTGTGGATGATGTCTCCAACTGTTCAAACAGATTTCCAAGTTCTCTGCAGATTTCTTCTTTATTGTGAGTCGGTGGGAAGTATGCCGATACCATAGTAATTTCACTATTTCCCACTGATAAATTGGCTGCTACTATGTTTTCGCTAGTAAATCTTGTCAAAACAGAAATGGTTTCTTACTGCTATAATCGCCTTCCCGTAAGGGTGAGCAATTATTCTCCATTCTAGGAAAAGTCCATTATTTTTCCTTTCATTGTATACGGTTCTTGTAATATTAAACATCTGGAATATTGTCCCCGAACAAATTTGGGAGTTCCTTCGTCGCATATTTACCCCGACCTATATAATGTTGAATAACACGCCAAGAATTATCATTGAAAGGCTTATTATTCATAATTCGTCTGTTTAATCAACTGATCTCTCTCCCTGATAAATATAGGACAATGCTCCGATCTTGCAATATGAGCCGTTCGAATCACATTTTTTGTTCTTTTGCGATATTCTTTACAGTTTCTGCATTCTGGATTTTGCTTTGTGCAATTTTTATAGTTACGCATTTCCAAGCACTTGGAGCAGCTATCTTCTTTTTGCATACATTTAGATCGAACATGCCCATATTTGAGACATTTAAAACATCTAAGGGGTTCCACAAATTCTCTAAATCTATACGATCCGAAACCTCACTGTAATCTTGCTTTATCTTTAATTATTCGGAACGCTTTCGGGTCCAAACTTATAACCCAGTGAGACGAGCTGCATCTTCCTTTTTTCCTACATAGAACCCGCATATTCCCTACTATGGCATTTCTTAGCTTGATTTGATTGAGAAAATCCAATTCCTCTTCCTTCCGGGGTCTCTCACTCTTTTCCACATCATAAATGATTTGAGGCATTCTTATCTGTGGAGTAATAGCCTTGCATACATTTTGCAAATTTGTATGACTGTTAATTGCATCTTTTAACTTTATTACCATTTCCAGTGTTTCAACTTGAACCAGAACTCCATTTCCCATTGCTGGCTTCAAACCCATAATTTTAATTTCCATCCCCTTTGGGCTGATATTCGCTTCTAATGTCTTTCTCATTTTAATCGATGAGTCAATTGCTTCTGTAATTGGTCTAACCACCAGTGTAGGCAGATTTGCTTTAGATCTAAGCAATAGTGTTTTATTACCGTTTTCATTCGCGTTTATTATTTTTTGTTGAATTTGATTCCTGTCTTCCCCCACCAACAGCTTTTTGGAGGCTTGGATTCTTCTAAAAAGAGTTAAACCTGGTTTTAATGGAATTTTTTTTCCCACTATGCCATCACTGTTGAGATTTTTAACAACATTTGCGAATGTTGGTCCATGATTATCATCCGTTGAATTCATTTTGGTTACTGAAGAATTTGACAAAACATTCAAAAATCTCTCAATTCTTCATTTAATAACTATATTTTGAACAGCATAAGAAAATATCAACTACACCGATCACTGCGGATCCGAATCCTCTCGCACACAGTCCACTGCTCGGCATCTCACTGGTATCTGGAGTCGATTCTTTAGAAGAGCGGTAGGGTTTGGTCTTTCACGAAGTCCACTGACGAAGGCACTTTATAGAGTTTTAGGACTAGAAAACTTCGGGTCCAACTTAGACGTTGTAGCAAATTTTCTCAGTCTAGAAATAAATCTTCTGAGCACATACGGAAGTCTAGATATCTTATGATAGATTACTGCGCAAAGTTCATCCCACCGCTGCCACAAATTTTATATAAGCCTGTAATGTCTTGATCTAGACTGATCAAATAACGAAGCAGAATTTGCAGACAATTCTTTATTTTACAGCCCTATATATACAAAAGAACAACTTGTTCTAATCTTGGTTAAATAAATAGTTATTTGCACTTGTAGTAGGAGACAACAGTCGAAGTCGAAGGTTTATCTTGAAATTCAGTTCTCCATCAATACGGAGAAACAACACCACAGGGAATTAACAGGTTGATAGTCAACACGACCACTCCAGGGGTAGTTCTCGGACTCTGAACTCGTGGGCGTAGTCCAACAGTCTGCCTGCAATTCGTTTTTTCTCTTCTCCCTAAAAAAAATCTCCGCCTCTTAATTTACATTGGTCATTTTAGCTCTCTTTCAGCAATATGCTCCCTCAGCGGCGCCAGTCAGTCATGGGAAGGTCCTTTTAGTGATGCACCTTTCATAACTGATTATTCTGGAACACGGAGTTATCATAGCCCTTTTACAATGAGAAACATTTAGCATCCAGATGTTTGGAAAACCCTTTCTCTCTGAAGGTTCTATCAATATCTCTTGGACAAGGAATCCCCATATGTGGTCTTTCACTGTAGTCGCTAATGAACAGATGCGAAACCACCCAGGTGAAAATATCCACCATCTGGATATCTCTATGAGTTTAGTAATTCTCAGCGACGCCACAGCTGGCTGTAAATGTCTTATGAGTACTGGGAAACGGGGAATTTTACAATCTATAGAATATATTTGTCAACTTTTGCATACAGTTGGTTTATTTTTTTCAATATTTTAGATATCAGTTGTTAAAAATTGAGCAAATATCTATTGCTGTTCATTTAATTCAGCTAAATTATAAACATTTTAGTATTTTGCACTGAATGCATGAATTTTTGACTAATGAAATTCCTCTTCAACTTGTAGTTTTCAATATATTAGAAATACAAGGTACAACAAAAGTTCGCTTACAAATTTTAAGTCTTCCAGGCATTTAAAAATTAGATATTAGATTCTGCAGTCACCTAAAGAGAGTCATATGTAGCATAATAGATATCTAGAATTAACAGCACGGAATCTTTGAAATTCTCAAGTGTTGTTATTCAAGCAACTGTGCTAGTATGAAAACCTATGTTGGATTGTATTCTTTTCTTGAACTAATATCCCATGTTCTGTTTTAAAAATGATGTGTTTCTGTATGCCTGAGCTAACATTAAGGACATTATTCATTTCGTAAAACTGCTTATTTCGGAAATGGTCGGTTTTCGAATAGGCAAGGAACTTTCTTACTACCCAAATTAACAACAAATAAAGAAAAATCTTTATAATAACATCGTAACTTTTTTGCATTTAAATTAATGAGAAATAGGAAATGAACTCACCAATATAAAACATATTTAGAAATTTTCATTTTGTTACTTCACTGCTTTACTTTGAATGACAGAAAATAATATTGTATTTTATTTCGAGTGTAAATTAATAACCATTAGCAATCATTCAATTACTTTATTGACCATCTCAAGAAATTTTTTCATAAAGCATTCTTTACTCTCTAAACAATATCAACATGACACCAATTTCAGTACAATTCATAATAATAAATAACTCATACATCATACTCTACACAAAAAGCACCATTCATACTATTTGAAAATGTGAGTATCACATTTATTTTCAATATATGCGACTTCAACACAACTTTGGTATACAATGAAGGACAGTAATATTAGCAGAAAACAAATTAAGAAAGAAAGAGAAAGAAAAAGTAATAAAATTTGTGACTGCATAAAAAAAAACTATTTATTAAATCACTTTTTTTGCTTTGTACTTTTAATTTTGCACATCTAAACAGCAGCATTTTTTAGGACATGAATATTCTTTCATGACAGGAAAAATGATTTTTTTTAAAAACAGCTTAACTTCAAATTTCTTAAAATATCGATCAGGAAGGGAAAGATTCTGTATTTAGTGAGGTCTGAAATAGTAAGCAGCCGGTAGGAGGATATTGCGCGATATGAGATGCTGGTATAATCTATTTGGTATTGGCCGTGTTGTATTATCATGGCTATAGACGGAGTAATCGACTTTAAAAATAGAGTTTCCAAGTTATAATATAGTAAATTTAGAGCATGGTAAGATTAAAATATATAAGAATGTTTGGTCTTCAGAATGGATGAGTCTTTTATAACAGGAAGACAATATTCTTATATAACTTAATCTAAGTCTAGCCTTTATATCAAATTGGGTTTTTAGTAAAAACTATTATTATTCTTAATTTAAAATTGTATGGTACTATCCAAAACACTCACCATACTAAGTGGACTGAGCAGTTGTTACAACTTCTTCTCTCCACGGGTCAGGTAGAATCTAGTAGGCGTTTCTTTATTTGGATTAGTTTGCCGTTAAAGGAGCAGTAATTAAAATACAATAATTGTAAATGCTCCCTCACTGGTCTATGCTATACCTTATACCTGTCTTAGAGTAGACTAAGTCGATGAGGTTTTATAAAAAAAATAATGAAAAGAGGGACATTGCAACCAGTTAAACATTCATAAATAAGGACCTCAAGTATTTAGCAGGGATTGGTATTCTTTAAGAGAATATTTTGCGCAATAAAGCTGTAACTAAAATGGAAATTACTTAATTCCATAAACTTTTTCATTTTTATACATTTATGTAATAAAAATTGTGAATTAGTAATACTGATCTTTCTATATTTACCTTCAAAATTTGCATAATATTAAGTAACGTTAAAACATTTAAATGATGAAAAATATAAAAATATCTTTTGAAATATACGACTTTTCAATATCCATACCTTACAGTCTTAATACTCATCTCATCTCATCAATGGGAAATATTAATTTGGGTTCGTTAATTTGAAAGCAATAGATACTGATAAAGTGACATGTGACTGATATTTTAAAAGACCTTTAATTTTTTGAAATTTCAGCTTCATTGCTAAAAACTAATTATTTTAACTAATTTAATTTCTTTCCACTTTTAAGAAAAATATTAAGAATTAATTAAATGTCTGTTTTAGGTCAACAAAGCATTTCTCTTTAATATAATTCTATTAAAACAGGAACAATAAACTATTATCTAAAATTCTTTAGAAAAGACTATTCCATTAACTTGAATGAAGGGAAATTTTCTACAAATATATATTTAAACTAGAGAACTCAATGTTACATACTAGAAAGGAACTAAGCAAATTTAGTATTAAAAATTAGTGATCTTTAAATATTACAGTGACAAAATGTGAAAAGATATTTTTTAATCACCAACATATTTTTACATTATACTTAAGTTGCAATGCATCATTAATTTTCATGAAGAAATAGTGGAACAAAACCTTATAAATATCATGAAGCCTTTTAGTTGCACATGCACAACTTAAATAAAGTAATATATTCATAAAGCAATAAAAATCCTTTACCTTGGAGTGTCAATTTAAAAACAATTGAGTAGATGTTCAGCAAATGCTTTTAATTCATTTCCTTTAAAGGAACTATTTCAGTTATTTTTTTTTAATCTAAGTAAATAGAACAAGACAGTGCTAAGCGGTATTACACTGTCAGCAGTATAAGGATGAAAAATAAAAATGACAGATTTTACAACGATTCTATCAAAAAAATAAACATTGTTCGGTATTAATATTGAAACGGCTCTTAATTTATATTTAGTTGAAAATGACAAGCATTCTTACTTATTGAAAAAAAAAATTGACTTAAATTTCTAAAAATAGTTATGTTCATAATCCTTTATTTACTTAGTCCCCATTTATGTAACCTCATGACTGCATATACAGCATTTTACTATTACAATAATCTATACAGCCTCAGCAATAGTTTTCCTCGGGAAAAAAAAATCGCTATTTCTCTAGTTAAAAATTTATTCAGTAACGTACCGAAGGGAAATAGCGCACAAAGTACATTATTATTTTTTGTTTTGTTGCTTGTCTCGTTACATTAAGTGGCCCAAAAGTAAATGGCTATTTTTATAAATTCGAACAGGTTTTAATTTTTTTTAACACTCAGTTCTATTCAGGTTTATCATGTTTAAAATATGCCAAAAGTATACTAAATTTTATTTTCATGTGTGTAGGGCGTTCTTTTTTTTTGTTTTTTTTTTTGTTTGTGTGTGTGTGTGTGTGTCTATTTTCCAGAACTAACTAAATATTTTTAAACCTACCAACACAAATAAAATTTATTTTTACAACTCAGCTACTTTTTTTTATAAATCTTTTTATGATTATAAGATTAAAGGGGGAAAAATGACTTATAAATCTTACTTCAAAATTTTAAATTAAATACTTTCAAAATGTGTATCAACCGCACCTCTGCAGATTTTAAGTCCATTCTTAGCAATATCAGTCACATTTTGAAGCACTGAAGAAGCTTCCTCCTGGACAGCGTTCATTGAATTTAGCAAAATTAATCCTTTTAAGGTAATTTTTTTTTATTTTGAAATAATACAAATAACGTATGTAACAAAATAAAATTTAATGCACATTTTAAGAAACTAAACATTAATAGGCTTCAATTTCTTTTTGAAAGTGTCCAATTTTACAAATATAGGCATTTTTGAGACACACTATATATATATATATATATATCAACTTCTAACATTTAAAACATGAAATAAACATGAGAATATTTCATATTCGGGAGGGGGGCAGGGACATCTAAACCTTCTTGTTCGTCTGTCGCTATTCCACAAGTTGCAATTACATTTCATAACAAGTTACTAAATACTAAGTATAATGTGTGAAACCTGTAGGATAAATACTGATCTGCAGTCTAGCAAGGTCAAATAAAACCCGGGTCATGATGATTTTGTCCCCTTCCTACGGGCTCAATCGTCGATTTCTGCTATTAAAAGCCTAAAATATAAGCAGTAATTTGTTCTTCCAGACTGACTCCTCTTCCCTTTACGCATCTTGCGCTATTGATACTATGATTTCTAGCCTTTTCTTCAGAAATTTGCATGTAAAATTCAGCAGAAAATTTTTTTTCACGTGAATAAAACAATTTGGGAAAGTTTTCCATAATTCAGTTCAAATTCTGAGAAAAAAAAAAGTTAATGGCTATGTTTTGTGGTTGTGTTCCTTGACGCAAGAATCAGATTTGGCCATGTTGCGTTATGAGTGAATGACAATGAAGGAAAATGGTTTATAAAATCTATCTCACAAGAACAAAACAACTTTCTTCTAAGTTATAAAAAAAGGAAGATTTTACTTTGAATACGGCACTCTTAAAAAGGCGCAGTAAATTCTGTAACACTGCGGATGTTTTATAAATTTGAAGTGGTCCTTCTAAAGGAAGGCATTCGATTGTTAAAATGAAGTGATAAAATTAGTATTCCAATTACATTTCAATCATAAGTAGATTTTGGAAGAATAAAGTGATAATAAAGATCTGAAAATTCTGTAAATGCCTTTCAAAAAATATGTCAGTTCCATTGAAGATTTTAACCAACTCTATTCAGATCTAATTCCTCACTTACAAGAACAATGTTTACAGAAGAGGATAAATATTTTGTAGTAGAAAAGTTATATTAAAATATATACTTTGTTCAAATTATAGAGTGTGGGTAGAAAGAGTAGAAAAAAGTAAAGAGATACAAAAAAGAGTAGTAGGTGGGATTTATGCATTCCTACATAGCTGCACATAATTTCCTTTTTTTTTTTTTTTTCCTTGTACAGTGCACTGATTTTTATTTAATATCTCTGCTCTACCTTTCATTCCAGCGAAAACATTTAAATAGAACTGATTCAACTCCACTTCAGAAGATCCATACAGAGGAAGTTTTCTAAGTCTTTCTATTCAGTTTTGTCAACAACTTTACCAATAAGCATGTTTTAGTGAGCGCTTAAGTTTATCCGTTTTTAGAAAGTAACATGATGCCATTTGCAGGGAGCGAGTCTCCTTCATGGTGGCAGGAAGTGAGGTCAAAGGGTCACCTTTTTTGTGGAGAGTAATGGGTATTAGATGCAGCCTTTTTTTTTTTTTTTTTTTTTAGTTGAATTCGAAACCAAAATCTCTCAATAAGTGGAGTACAAGTTTTATGTTTAAGGTGATGAATTTGTATTTTGTTAATTGTGATATGGTAAGAGTATTGAATTAATTTTCTTGAAATAATGGCATTGTATTTGTTGAAGCAATCAAATTCTGTTAGTTATAATGATGAGTTAATAGCTTGTGTTAGTTATTGTGTCGGGTCAGTAAGTTGTGTAAATTGTGTTGAGGCAATGGTGACGTTTAGTTAGCTTGTTGTTTAGTGTATGTTAATTGTTTTGAAATTAGTGTTGAATAGTTTATTTTGATTTTGATAATTTTCAATGTCTATTTTGAAAGAATTAAAGAATGACGAATTATATCTCGTCGCTGAAGAGTCGAAATTAAAAATTATAAACTTAAAATTCACATTGGTGCAAAAATTACAGATTTAAAAATCTAATTGAAAATTGTGATATCGATTTTATACAAAATGTAAGGGATTATATAATTGAGAAAAAAGAACTGAAGTTGAAAATGAGAAATTAAATAACGAATTTAATTAACAATTGTAGAAAAGTAAATTAGTATGTTTCGATAAAAAATTAGAATCGGCTCTAAAAATTAAGATACAATCTAATGAACCATACAAAAGTAATTTAGAAAATCTAATTAAAGTTGTAAAAACTCTTACAATTCCTATCTTCAACAAGGCAGAATCATTCAATTTACCTTATTTTCAATTTTAAGAAAAAATAATTTAATTTAAAAATTGTGCCCGAAGAATTCAAAGCTGAAGTTCTGAATTTATATGAGATAAAGCAACAGATTTTGCTTCATATTACTTTACCCTTTAAGGGGCCATTTTTTTCTAGTCATATTATGTTAAAATATTTTTAGGCTTGAAATTAGAATAAGAAAAGGGATTCATTTAGCTTATTAGATCAATTTAATTTGATTAATTAATTAATTTGGTTAATTAATAATTAAGTAACAAATCAAAACACATCATTTTGTGTGAGATAAAGAACTGAAGCAATTAAGTTTCTGTCTTTCTAAAAAAAATTGTCAGAACTTATGCCAACCTACATAATTTCATACAAAGAATGATAAATTTATTGGGAAGCATACTTCCCACTGTCTTAGAAAGGGTTAAGAAGAACTGAATAGTTAAAAGAAACACAAAGTCTGAAAGTTGTAAAATTTCTTCATTTATATTTAGTGCCTAAAATTAAACATCATATTAAAAAATATGAATCCGAAAATTGCAACTCAGATATGTCAAATTCTGGATTGTAAATAGATAATTTATATTTTGTTGCCAATAACGTGAAAGCAGCATTTGAATTGTTATCAGATGCAATATATGCAGTTTGAATTTTGTACAGCGGTCAGTAACTTTTTTTTCGTTAAAAACCCTTTTTAGAATAATTATTTAAATAATTTTTGAGAAGTCACGAGTTAGCAACATGAATAATAAAGTGTATATTTTTGAAAATTGAGACTAATTTTTTTTATGTTACAATGTTTTTGCTCTGCATAAAAGCGCTATAATAAAATATCCATCAGTTAACTTATTTATTATAAATATTGCAATAGTCGTCTTTGGAATAATAAAATACAATTATTCAAATAAATAATACGTAATTTTAAACAAGCCTATTATCTTTATTCGTTCGCCAAACAGTATGTTGAGATTTTTAATATTCTACAATATAATTAATTCGTATGAATTATAAAATTAAAACTTATACTTAAAAATAATATTAGTGGTAGACCTTCTCCCCAACTGCAGCTATATAATTTAAATGAGGTAAAAAAAATACAGGCCATATAACAAAAATGCCATA
>JAPMOR010058633.1:1287435-1300623 GCA_026543865.1 Argiope aurantia | reverse complement strand
TTGTTGCTGCTGTTCCTGATTATAACTGCACAGACATATAGGATTCGTAAATTGTTCTTGGGTATGCTTAATGTTTTTTTTTAAGTTTACCACAATGAAGTGCATAAAATTAGTCTTAAAATGTGAACAGTTTATATCCTGTTAATTACTTTTTCTCTAATAAATTTTTACAGTAAAGCATATAAACTATCAGTACAGAGCCTTTTATTTTAACTCGACATGTTATAACTGCTTTTATGTTTCATCTGGCTGCGGCCGCGTTCACATTCTACGTGGCTTGAGATGAATGGAGGGTTTAGTATTCAAGAAGAAGTGAGAAAATACGTAACCTAACAATGAGTTCTGGTATAAAAACTTTGTCTTCTGGTATTGGTGGGAAAAGAAATGAGTTTATAGAACTCCGGTCATCCGGTTTTTATGTTATCCAGTCTGTCCTTCCACCGCATTAGGCCGGATACTCGGGAGTGCAGTGTATATGAAATGACTGTTTTTTAATGAGAACGACGAATGACTGCAAATAAAAGATATGAGGAATGCTAAAACATTTTTCCTGTAATTTCCAGGCCGTTCTTTAAGTTTAAATACGTAAGCCATCATCAAGGAATATCTCTAATGAAACATCTGTGATTTCCACACCAGTGATTTCCAATCAGATAATACCGAAGAAGAATTAGTATTAAACCTGATTTTTATCTTAAGAAACAAGATAGGGACCCCGATTTCACCCATATGAAACCGCGTGAAAGGAGGAAAATTTTTTTACCTAAATCGGTGATGAATGATTCATTAAAGATTCTAGAGGGGCGTGAAAGTAGGGCACCGCCCCTGCTCCTTCCTATCTTCAGCAATGAAGAAGCAAGGGGCCCTCGAAAGTATCGAGGAAGAAATATCTAGATCAGTAAGAGGCAAAAGTAAAAAATAATTGAACGAGGAAGTTGGATTCTAATTTGCGGATTCCCTTTTTTCCTCATTACCTTTCAGGGCCCCCTCCCTCGGGCCCCACACCAGGAGACAGAGAGAGTTGGGGTTTTTACTCCTCCAAAGAATGCTAATAATACTCGAAGAGGAAAACCAGTTAAAAGAGAGCCTACTTGGAGATGCAAGTAGGTGCACAGTTTAAGAAATGCATTTCTTGTGTCGGTTTCCGTCTTTTTGGCGCCCTTTTTGTCCTCTCCTCCAGCAAAATCCGTCAATCTGCGACCCGGCTTTCGAAAGATCATATGTCTAGAATTTTCAACAATGATCAAGTAATTCTTAAATTAAAGTGATTATACTTAATAAAAATTACAAGGTTTTTTTTATATAGCAACGATTTTTATTCTAGAAACCTTAGCGATTTAATTTAATGAAATGTACTATTTCTTTTAAATGTAAATGAAAAAATAATGAAAAACAAAATAAAAAAAAGCAAAATTAAAAGACGGCTTTAATCTATCAGTGACAAAGGTAACATTTTATATTTTACGAAGATTTTGATACAAATACATTGAAAATATTTCGTTACATAACGTTAGGGCATTCTGAATCCTCAGCAGAACTATTCCCCCATCCCCAACTACGGCTACATTTTTGTTAATTTTTCATCCCATCTATGATATCCTTCCTTGAGAAAATTAACTCCATGCAATTTTTTTTTCTACGGAGGTTTAGCAAATTTTAAAAGTCGATTTCATAACAACAATGTATTTTTGAAAAAGAATACTCCAATAAATTGTATTTATAAAGAATAATTTACATTAAAAAAATTAAATATTTCTTTGTAATAAATAAATTGGAACTATTCATATTTTTAAAAAAGATATCAATTTATCCATAATTTTTAATCAACCATGAAAAGCTTATTCTGGTACCATTTTTCAATTTACTTAGCAGATCGTATGGAACTAATCCTTAAATGTCTTTTTAGCAACCATTTTAGCATTTCAATGTCTGTATCACATACGGGTATCAATCTAGCCGCAACTGTTTTTGGTGATATTCTTATGCAAAAGTTTAAAAAAAACCCGATCAATTTTAATATTTAAAACTTGAAATTTTCATGGTCATTTTGAAGTATGAATAAAGTTACGATTAAAATGACCTTTGTCTTGGAAAATTAATGTCAAGCAAAAACTGTACTTTTTGTTCAGAGCAAGGGAGAATTAGACTAACGTACATTCCATTAAGAAGTAAGCTTAAATCTTCTTAGCCAGAAACGAAGGAAGGGGTTTTTCTGTTTATTTTATAAATATTTTGCGGTTTTATTTTTCAATAATTGCCAGCTTTGTAAAACAACAAAAAATCTTTAAGTGGATGCTTCATAACAGGTTGTTTTTTTTGGTTCCAATCTTATCTTATCTGCTTCCCCTACTCAAAATGGTGCGCTGACCCTGTCACACCATCTTATCAATTTGATAAGATCGATATCGAATTAGATTTCCCAATCTTCCGATGGCATTGGGCTGATCTCACCAACAGCACTCGATTCATCGCCACTTTGAGTTCTTGAAACTAATTTCTTTATAATTATTTATCTATTTCACATTCCTTGGAACATTTAAGCAAACTGAAAAATTCGTTATGCATAAAAATCCGGAACTTCATTCCATCAGCTATTTTGTATAATAATTATACAGTGATGTTATTCATAACGTAAGGATGAAAGTAATGAGGCCTATGCATTTGCTATGCAGTCAAACACTCTTGGAGTCGTTCATAAAAATTCTCTTTTTCTCACTGTCGATTTGTCACTTTTTTTTAATCTCTCATTTTCATGTTTCCCAGAGAAAACTTCGGAAGCAATCATCCGAAGAAAATTAATTACCCTTCATTTTGAAGTTAAAAAATATAATCCATTCAATCATACCAATTTTACTACTGAGCTCTATTTCTCTGTTTTCCTGTCTTAATCATAACGCAAATAAACATTGTTCTTTCTTTTCATTTGATAGTTTGTCAGAAAGAATATGATAAAAGAATATGATACAAAAGAATATGATAGTTAAAAACCAGGGGGAATGGTCTAGCAAAAAGTTTCTCGCATACTCTTTAATAAACGTGTCATGCCAGAGCACGCCTTACATTTCATTGGCGTACAATAGTTGCGAAATATTAACTTCTGGCATGAATAAAGCTTTTCTGCTGAATTCATTGTGTCAGCCTTGGCGAGTTATTTGGCTATCAATCCCTGGCCTGCATTAATAGCATTCAAAAATCGAATCTGTGTTTTAGACACGCTTTTCTCAATCGATTGAAACAAATATTTGACACAAAATTGCCCTTGTAGTTACAAAATCCCATATTAAATACAAATATTACATAAATTTGATATATTTAAGTCATTGCGTTTTTTAATTATCAAGCTTATTTGTTTCTGAATGTACAGACTGACAGACAGTCAACCCGTTGTTGGGCTTGGTTCAAAATTCGGCAGATGTCTACACTTCAGATTTTAAATTTGTGTACTGAATCTTATCTATCTAGCTCTCTTCGTTTTATAGTTATCGTGCTAACTTATATTCCAACAACCGGACTTCCCCTGAATGGATTTTGCTCAAAATTTGATAGAAATCCGCAAATTTGGTACAAAGATCGCATATCAAATTTTAACTGTCTAGCTCAAAGAATTTTTAGTTATCTATTTTATAGACAGACAGACGGCCGGACATTTTCCAAAAATGTGTTTTTCGAACTCAAGGAGGTCTAAAATGTGAAGAAAATCAAAGTCAAAATCTTGAGTTTGAATTTTTTGATGATTACTATATTTTCTATATAATAACATCTACGAGAAAGTAATGTATGGTTGGTCTTCATTCAACATCAATGTTCGCTCGTTGTGTTCACTTTCACTCGAACAGACAAATAATTGCAACAACCAATGGGGGGATTTTCCCATCGACTTTATCGCATGCTTCTAGAATAAGCCTTGCTTTGAGTTTATCTCTTTAGAGTGTAAAAACGTTTTGGAATATTTCTCCTTACCGTTCACTGATTTTGTCCAGAATTTGATACCGATTTACAAAACTCGAAGCAAATATTTCATGTCAAATTCCATTAATCTAGTTCGTCGTAATTTTGAATTATCGAGCTCATAAACACATAAATAGATATATAGACGAACAGCAAATTAGCGTATGGATTCGATCAAAGAGTTGTCACTAAATTGATTTCCGTGATAAAACCAACCATACGCCAAATGTTTTCTGAGCAGTTTGTTTACACTGCTTAGTTATGTAATATACATGCACAAAAACTACAAAACAGATAGGGGAAAAAACCTACAAAAACTACAAAACAGAAACAAGTTGCTTTACCCCAAAGATATTTTATTGAAACTTTAAGTAAGAACAGTTGTTTTGAACATTCAATGCTCAAAAGAGTCTGTTTTCATAAAAGTATAGAGATCGAATATTGTAATACTTTCTATAATTCTTTTTTCCTTTTCTTTCCTTTCCTTTTTCTATAATTCTATAATTTGAATAGAAGGAAATAAATAAACTTTACATAGAGAGTAAGGAATCCAGAAGCATCACTTCCGCACAATTTTCTTTCTTAGGAGTTTATAATTTTTTCAGTTTTAAAAAATATATATTATTAGCATTCTATTTGCATGTTATTTTTTTTATTTATTATTGCTTACATTTTGTTATGTGATGTATTCTTTTTTGTTCGTTTGTTTTTAAAAATTCTTTCGTATATTGAAAATGCGATTTTTTTTTGTTATTGCTATTTCTATATTCTTTCAAGCTTTGTGTATTTTTTATGTTAATATTTTGTTTGCTTTACTTTTATATATTTCTCCATTGGCATACTAATAATTTAATTTTCGCATTACACCTATATATTTGAAATTTAATTCAACGATTTTTTTAAAAATTTTATCTGAAGTATATATTTTATTCGATCCACGTCTATTCAACCGACAAGGAACTTAAATGATTCTAGAATGCAAGAATATGGAGCGTAATTCATAAGATGATACATAATGCGCAAAAATTGCAGGGCTTACACTCATATTTTCTAATGATTTCTTAATAACCTGCTTTTGAACTCATAGAATTTGTGCTCCAATTATTTCTACATTTCCATGGTACGCATAAAGCAACAAAGATTGAAGATTACTAAATAGCAGCTATTTCGCTTATTGTATAATTAACAGTAGTTGTATAGTTAACAGTTATCATTCAAGATTTTAAGAAATTTTGTCACGGTACTTTTAATCGAATTAGTAATCACCTACAAAATCAGTGACTCGTTCAAAATTATTTTTATCAAAGTTCCAAGTAGATAAATAGAAGAAATAATATTCGCTACTGAGTTCTCTCTGTTGTGTGGTCCATCAGTTTCGATTAGACATTGTAATTAAATAAATTAACTCCGAAAAATCCGGGGAGGACTTAGGGACTCTGAGAAAAAAGTGTATACTGATACGTAAGCTTTGTACTGTTTCTAAATTTGATTCTTCGCGCAGAAACGATATTTCTTCCAACAATTTCTTTAGCAAATTTAATTTTACTTAGTTATTAATTTAGACGCGGGAAAAAAATAGAGACTAAGGGAGGTAAGGTTCATTTCTATATACATTTAAAAAATATATGCTCGGAACAGAAAAGACGCAACGCAATGCCTGAAATAATTTGCTATGTTATATGCGTTGTACATTATCTTGCGCAATATGAGATATTACTATGTTTCAAGGTGTTAAAAGAGATAGTTACACATAGATAACACAATACGTGCGATATTGTACAATGTTATATGTGCTATACAACTTAATGTGCTACTTCTGCGATGTTAAGTTCCAACTGGTGGGAGCAACAAATAGAATTTTAGCTACAGACGTTATATAACCTAGTTTTATTCTCTGCATTCATAATTTATTTGTTTACATTAAATTACTTCACTTATGCAGATTTAGCGTACAACAAATGGTTTTCGAATGAACAATAAAAATTGGGTTGATTTTTTTTATTTTATTTTTGCTGAAACACTTTTGTTTTGCTGATGAACGTCTACTCCATAGACAAGGTCCGAAACATTTATTTTGGAATACTGACTGTTGCTTTCTGTAGAAAATCTATTGCATCTGAATTTTCAAACGTTATCTAGACATCTGACAACAATTTCTTTTTAACCGAGCGAAAGCGTTTCGGGCTGTCACGTCTGCATTCCACGGGCCAGCATGAGAGACAAGTGCAACATTTGTATTCTTTGCGAAAGGTGAGCGCGGGGGAAGAGGGAATGCGGGAAGAAAGTGAAAAAAGTGGGGCAGGCATCCAACAAGTGGTGGCCTGCTTTCGTTTTCTCCCTCGGAAGTAGTTCATAGGCCATCGCCTGGAACAACCTCACGTGAGTCTTGCTATCCCCCCAGCCTCAAATAGCAAATACGACTTTCTACCTTCCTTCTGCTCTCAAGGGTGGTTTTTCTCCAGAAGGAAATAGAATTCACCTTCATTCAACTTGAAGCCGGTCCTCTTTTTTTTTAAAAGGACTCATTTGTTAAGACAAATTACAACGCCCAGAATTATTATTCTTAATCTTGGGTCGCTCCCCCAAATGGATCCACACAATTCTAGTCAAAAAAACGTAATTCGACAGCTATCCTACAATCAAGCAGGAAAGAAAACATTATATTTACAATCCATTTCGGATAATTTCAAATATAACTATAGAAAATGTCAGTCATAGTAAAATAGAATCGGATAATATTGTATTACACTGATACTTTCTATCAGGTACTCTAAATGATCAGTTACGCAAAACTGATACAGACTAAGAATTTCAGCTTATCGGTATCGGTTTTCGGTCTCGATCGGCACCGCCTGGTAATCTCCTCGATCTTATACTTTTTCGGTACTGCATCAAACAGAAAGAAAGTATTCGGTCAGTGCAGCCTAATTCGTTGTCCTGCCTCGGGGACGTTATGAAATTGCATGAAGTTTTTTAACTATATACATTTCATTCCTAGTCATTACTACCGTTTACAACATGTGATGGTGCGCACACACCACTAAAGAGTTACCGCCTTCTATGCTAACCATATCAAAAAATTCTTTCCACTTCTCTTCCCGCCCATCATCCATCACTGTTAAAACCAAAGCCGCTGGTAGTTAATATTTCTTCCGAAGAAGCAAAATCACAATTTGGAATCATATTCGCATCAATATCAGCTATCAATCTCGGAGCAAATGCAAGAACCTTTACTTAACAAATGTCTCATTTAATTCTGACTGACAAAGAAACGATTACTGGCTGCAGCAGATACAGTCGTGTATCAGTATCAGCACGCAACTGATATTAAAACAGAGGTAACTGATACAAAATTTGCTAGTAACTCTAAACGGTATATCAATTCATCCTAATGGGAAGTATTATGTGAAATTTGAAATAATTTTAATAAACTCTTTTTTTAAAAAAAATCTAAAATTTTAAAGAAATTAAACGCAGTGGTAGAGTTTTATATTTTTTGGTATACTAACGCATTATGGCATGTTATGCATTTCATAATAAAGTGATGGCAATCGAGTAGATACTTCAGGTATCTGTTTTTCTTCTCATATTAAACAAATTTGTTACTGATCAATTTTAGAAATATGACCATGTAATAACTTTTATATATTTTAGTCATCAGATTTTTATTCGCTGTTTTATTATACCCACGAATATATTGAGAACTTTTATATGGATTTGGCATTAAATATTATAAAAATCTTGAGATCTGCTGACATAACCATATGCTAAGTTTAGTCCATGTTTCTATTTTCCACGATCAACTAAGACTTATTTATGAAGTTTTAAATGTTAAAAATTTAGAAAAACTCAACATTTTCTTAATCTTAGGCCAATTAATCTTGAGAAACCTGTGCGTTGATTGGCGTATTTTCTTTGAAGCTATCGATGGAAAATCTAAAATTATCCTTTTTTTTATTAAATAGTGATATTCAAATTTTCCTAAATCAGTCAGTTTAAGTGATTTGAAATTAAATCTTAAAAGTCAGTGATTTAATTGATTGGAAATTAACTCTATGACCACCATAAAATCTGTTCTTTCTCTTGTGGTGTATGCATTCTCCTTAATATCCGCTCGAATAAAACATCACATACAAAAGTACTACATAGAACAAACACATCAAAAGTAAACATAACATTTCAATAGTTGCCAAAAACAAAAGACAGAAGAATGCAATTAATAAGAAGACGATATTTAGAAAAGTAAAATTATTCAAACCTGAAAAGGAAAATATATGAGTTATTCCATCAATAAATGCCATAAGTTTGTTTATATCTTCATTATTTTATGAGTCATTAAACATCAAAATGGGTCTGGGATTAAATAAACACCCTGTATAGAGAGTGTAAAAGATCATAAAATAATTTTTCTTGAATTTATTTTTTAGAAAAAATAATATTTCTTATTTGTTTCATTTGCTACAAACACGTGCCGAAAATTATATATTTGCAGATATCATTTCCAAAAAGATTCAATTTATTTTTTATTGGAGCTTTAATCAATGTGTTTTCAACACTTTGAAAAAAGCTAATTGTTTCCCATGAATGCGAAACGTGCTTAATCTTAATTTTTATTTTTTAAGAAAAAAATTATTGAAAAACAAAGTTAAAATATTTATTTAAAAATTCATTAAAAATATAAATTTAATTTTAAGATTAAAACATTAGTATCATTTAAAAGATAAATTTTTGATCTTTAACTTCATGTAAAAATCTTTTTTGTGCGGTAATATTTTCAGAGGTTATAGCAGAAACACGTCAAAATTTCGCTTAATTTTTAAATCAATAAAATTCCAGTTAAAAATTCGAAAAAATAACCCCCAGGTGCACATTCCCGGCCTCCAAGGTATACACGTGCCAAATTTGGTAGCTGTAGATTGAATGGTCTGGCCTGTAGAGCGCCAACATACACACACACACACACACATATTGAGCTTTATTATAAGTATAGATAGATATAGATGAGCAACGGACACAATTTTGTCATCGCATTTCAAACTACTGGAGAGTTGTTGAATCAAAATGTTTTTCTTAAGTATATTACAATTAGGGATTGCAATATTGGACCATAAGTTCAATACCGATATTCGGTAATTTTTTAATCTTAATACCGGGATCGGTATTCGGTAATTTTTAAATCTTAATACCGGGATACCGGTTTTAATACCGGTAGTATTACATTTTAGGTAGTATACATTACCGGTAGTATACATTTTAGAAAAAGGAAGAAAACACATGTGTTTCTTTGTTTTATTTGCCAGTTTTATTAGAGAGTGTAAATATCACAAAAAATAATTTGTAACTTATAAATTATAACAGTATATAAAGAATCACAAAAAAGTAAAGGAACATCTTATTTATTTAAATCACAAAAACGTCTAAATATCACTATTCAGTCTGGGGTACTATTACCAATTTTTGAAACGTGATATTAAAAAACATAATGCATCAATTGTACTGTCATCAAGCATGGAACGTAATTTTGTGCAAAAATTACCAGCTATCGAAAACGCTCTTTCGGCATCTACGTTAATTGGTGGTACTGTTAGCAATGCGCGATATATTTTTTCCCAAGTATTTATTTCTAAATCCTTCATCTTCAAATAAATCGATTTCTCATCAGATGATTTTGGATATAGCTGATTTCTGTATTGTATTTTGGTTTGTTGAAATTTTTTTATTTATCGTTAATTCTACTTTTTGTTCAAGAGACAATTCCTTTTCACTATCGACATTAGTATCTTCATAATCTTTCGATAACTGTTCCGAATTCTTTTGAATGTGGATAGGTTTGTGGGTAAAACATTTTAAGAAAATTTACTATATATTTGATCAGATTTGAATTGGTTAGCTCTTTTCTTCTTTTTTATTTTTAAAATCATTATAATTATGTAAATACCATAAGATGTCCTGTATTACTAATTATCTGTAATATTTACGCTTCATGAAACCGCGAGTCTTCATTGTTAAATGTAAACATCTCCTCCTTTCATCTTTCCTTTCACCCCTATTCTGTTGAATTAAACCCATCCTAACGTATGCGCAAAAGCGCGGGGGCTGTTACAATCCGTTGTCAAGCAATATTTTGTCACTTCTCTTAATTGTACGATGCAGCTTTGTATTCACAGTCTAATTAATTTCGCCCATTTTGGAGACATAAAAACAAAAACGTATACTATTTTGCTATGTTAGCGATCATTGAACATATAGTGGAGATAATCGGTATTTAAACTTGTGAATACCGACTATCTCTCTAGTAACAAATGGCTCAAAATACTGGTATTCGGTATACCGGTATTGCAATCCCTAATTACTACTAAAAGAATCTTCACAAACCACTTCTTCTGATTCTCTTATTTATATCTAAATATTTTCTAAAGTTGGTACAGAACTTAGGAATTTCAACTTGAAACGGGAAAATAATTATACTTACTAATTATAACTCTTCATAATTAAACTCATTTTTCTGTATTTCATTCGCAAATCTTGGAAAACGTCCCATGAACTACATCTCTATGAACTCCTAGTTTTCGAGAAAATCGCTTTTAAAGTCAACGGGAGTGTTCTCCTCCAAACTTTCTCGCCTACACTCTAGTAAACTTGTCATGCCAGAAAACGGTTTGCATGGCACTAGCGTACAACAGTTACGAAATATTAACTTTTGGCGTCAATTTATCATTTCTACTGAATTTGTCATTCTAGCCTTGTCGAGTTATTTGGCGAATGATCCCTGCCATGAGGTCATTAATATCCGAAAACCGAATTTGTGTTTTAGATACGTTTTTCGCGATCGATTGAAATAAAAATTTCATACAAAACTGCACTTGTAGTCACAAAATCCCTTACCATATTTGATATATTTAAGTCGTTGCATTTTTGAATTATCGTGTTTACATTTTTTTGGAAGTACAGACCGACAGATAGTCAGCCCTTTGTTGGTTTGGACTCAAAATTTGATAGATGTCTATACTATAGATGTTACATCTGTGTACCTGCCTAGCTGTTTTGGTTTTATAGTTATCCTGTTAACTCATATTCGAGCTCTCTAACTGATCGACTTCCTCTGAAGAGATTTTACTCAAAATTGATAGAAATCCGTAAATTTGGTCTAAAGACCGAAGATAAAATTTCAACCGTTTAGCTCAAAGAGTTTGTGAGTTATCTTTGTGACAGATAGATTGACGGACGGACATTTTCTAAAAATGAGTTTTCCGAACTCAGGGAGGTCCAAACGTGAAGATAAATCAAAACCCCGAGTTCAAATTTTTAAACGATTTCTATACTTTCACTATATACTACATATACGAGAAATTAAATTAAAATTCAGAAGCAATTTGTGTTTTCCAAAAATTTATCAAATTAAAAATTCGAGACTTGCTGTCCAGACTTCGTTCATGTTAACATGAATATGATTATTGACTTTCGCCCATACGAATAATATCAGCATATTAAAAGAGTATTTTAAATATTATAAGGAAAGAAACAAATGAATTTTAATTTGTTTTATAACAAAAAATGTAATGTCACAAATACATCAAATTTTGTATGTGATTTTCAGATGTTATAATTTTCTGTCAAATGTTGGTTTCAATCGTCAGAAAAAAAGTATGAAAAATACACATTTGGTTTTCTGTATTAACCTTTATTCCAGCGATTAATCGTGAATGAAAACCTCGAAGGATCGTACGCTAGCATGTGATTATTTCATTTGAAGTTCGACAATAAGAATTAAGAATTTTATTGGTCGTGTGACTATTTAAGCCAAATTTTACGCAGTAGCTACTGAGGGCAAAGACCCCTGAGTACCCGAAGGCAGAAGTTCAACTTCTAGCTTAAATGAAGATAGCACACACACACACTCGCTTCCACAACCCCTTTCACAGAGAGGCTCATTCACGCACCTCACAGACAGAACTCGAAGAAGGGATAAACCATGCTCGAACCCTGAACGCCTAGATCATGGGGAAGACGCGCTACCCCTATGACAGGACACCGGCAGCAGTGTGAATCATTGACGTATTACAATTTGTATAGAAACAACAATTTCCTAAAATGATTGCTATTACACGCAAACTAGTGAATGATTTTCCATGCGATTGTTCTTTATGTAGAATATTTGAAAAACTCTAAATAATAAAAAAAATTCTTGTTCATATATAATAATGAGTTTCGTGTGAGCCCAGAGTTTCATTGCCAATTCTAAGTATTATTCTTAGTAGCATCTACTTCTAAACCCAAATCCCTAACTGATAAGGAACGAGCTAATGTCCATGAATGGGAATTTGACTTCACCTAATAATAGTAACATTGAACTGCATTATTCTATATTTGTCCAGCATCTCAAAAAATTAGGTTCAACTTTGTAATGAACTCTTTTTATTAATAAAGTCTATGACGTATCACGAAAAAAATTGACTATTCAAGAAAGAGCCTGCTGAGATATCTTACCAAAAGACGCAATCAGCCAGATTATCGTTGGAAGCTTGTTGAGGAATTTTTAAAATCTCTCTATATAAAATGCTAACGTATGTGGCACAAAATTGCTCTCATTTCTTGATTTCTAGTGGCAACAGTCAAATGTCAACAAACTTATTCGACGCTTTGTTAACTAATGGAGCTTCAAAATAGTTGAAAAGAATATTCTGGTTAAAAGCATATCAACCAAAACTCAATTTAGTCAGAGGAAAGATGTAAAAGGGATCTAGAAATTGGCATCAAACAAAACGTATTGTATCATTGAGCGCGATAAAAAGGTTTAACCGTCACCAGATAGGTAATCGCTACGACTACCTATGGAAATTTATGACCATTTCTTCCAAAACCATAATTTCATTATCTTAAAACTCAAAAAAAAATATTTATGGATATTAGTTTCTTTTCTGCAAATTTTAGTTTATTTTTAACAAAATTTTTAAACACAATACACAATTTGTAATTATATTAAATTGAAAAACTGTAGTGAAATTTTCTGTCTTACGTTGCTTGCAAAACAAGGCTTTGTCAGGGTTCCTTTTAACAAAGTAGGGAATCCAGTGTTCAATTTATTCGCCCATAAATGACACCTAACATGGCAATCAAGAGCAACTGCAGCTCTATTTTTAAAATTAATATGAAATTCAAATTCACCTGCCATAACATTGAATCGCATGTTTCAGCCAATGTTAAAATTTAAGATTTAAAAAATTGCTTTCTTTGGACATT
>JAPMOR010058633.1:1196978-1287035 GCA_026543865.1 Argiope aurantia | reverse complement strand
GAATTTAAATAGAAAGTTCCTGGAAAGATATATTTTATTCAAATTTATGATATTATGATATTTTATTATAAATCATGATGATAGAATATCATAATATCATAAACTTACCTGCCTTATGATATTCCAACTTAGAAAGTATAGACATTTAACTAGAACATGAGTTTTAATTTAAGAAATGAGACTTGCCAACCAAGAATTGTGATAATTATCTTCACTAGCTAACTTAAATACAGCTTTGGGAAAGATTGTCTTAGAATCTGAAGTACTTCCCAAGCCCCTCATAAATATATTTCGGAAGGTATATTTTTTAGGTCTAAAATGCCAGTATGTATCAAAATTGGTATAATTATTATTATTATTTCATGTTTATAATGTTGCTAATTAAAGAAATAAAAATGATTTTGCTAGAACAATGCAATTAACTCAAATATTTTATTACCTGGCCTGACAATAAAAGAAAAATTAATTAATTATGTTCAAATAAATATGGATTAAAAAATTTCTGCTTTGTGTTTGTTCCAGGAATTTTCCAGAGACTTATTATAACATGAGAATTAATTTAGGAATTCAGCCATTATGAAAGCATTATAGCCTAATTGCGTGAAGAAAATATATATATATTTATCTCACATTAATATCATATTTTTGTTAAATAAATGGTTGGGCGAGTAAAAAAGAAAAGGGAGAGTCATTAAGTCTTGGATGAAGACGGAGATATCTTTTATCATAAATGTAATGCACTTGTAGGTATCGTATTCTACATATCGATAGAAATGTTATTTCGTCGTTTTACCAACATCTTCCATTGTGGAAAATAACCATATAAAAAATCCCGTTTCTTAGAAAAGCAGTTTTTATGTTTTCTCTAGAATTATTTCATGAGAAGTTCAGAATAGGCATTTTATTTTTATGCGATGGTCAAATAGAATTCAATAATAGATAATATTCTAGATACATAATTTTCTAGACTAGACACCTTTGAAATTTTGAACTTAATTTAAAAAGGGAGTGACCGTTTTTACTTTCAGAACATGCAAGCATGATAATTCAAAGGCTCAATGACTTAAATATATCAAATTCTGTATTTTATTACAATTGCAGTTCTATATCAAATTTTTGCTTCAATCGATTGGGAAATTTCATCTAAAACACAAATTCTATTTTTAGATACTATTAACAACATACTAGGGATTAATCGCCAAGAATAACATAATAGATTCAGTAAAAATGTTATAGTCTCGAAAAAGGTTAACTAAGGTTCATAACTATTATACGCCAAAGCATGCAAGGCTCTCTCGGAATAACACCTTTTATTACAAAGAGTGCAAGAAAGGTTTGGGGAGACCATTACCGCTGGTTCTGAATTTTAATTTAATACAGTTATTACGCAAGTATTTTTTTCGCCTGATTTTCGACAGTTGATTACATTGTTACATTCAAATTCAAATCGTTTCTATTGTTTCTTCAACTATTTAATCATGTGCTTTTTTTTCTATTGTTGAAATCTAAAGGATAAGCAATCCATTTTAATATCTGTGTAGTTTATATCTCTACTAATATAAAAATAATGAATGTGTGTATCTATCTATGTGTATATATATATATTTGAAATTTTGTTGTACTTGCAATTAAGGTTAAATTTCAGCAGCAACCAATGGCAAATTTTTTTTGTGTGTGTGTTCATGTCTTAACACTACTGCGTTTTTGCGGTGATATAGATTAATGCATAAAGATACAGGCATAAAATAAAATAACTTCATAGCACAATGAATTGAAAAGTGTAAAGCTTCGAAAATAGGACGAAATATCTGCCAACAAAATTTGAAACTTAAACTTTTCTGAGAAAGCCACAAATATATAGTAATCTCACAAAACATCAACTAGTCGCCAAAGGTGGCTAGTCACGAATAATAAAATGAAGTTACAATGGCGTGGAAGTTAGATAATGAATGAATCAGAAAATTATTTTTTGATAGAGCTATGACACATCATATCTTCATTAAGAAGGTTCGTATACACTTTGAACAGAACATGAGTAAGATGATTAAACTAACAAGACTTTAATGTCTGTATGAAAATTTGATATTTAAAAGTAGTTTGTTGAAGGAATTGTGAACGCGTATTATATTACTTTATTATTAGAATTAATATCCAGCTTCATTATTATTAGAAATATTGTCCATTAATATCCAAGCGGACCAGCTGGATATTAAAGGATTACGATCTTAAGGGAGCACGTTTTAAATAAGTTAGATTGCTTAAAAATTCTTTAAGCAGAATTTGCGAGCATACTTTTATTTAATAGATATTTTAATTCATCTGTTAATTAAACAATATCATTAATAAAGAAGTTATTAATGAATTTATTTCAATATCACCAAATGAATACAATGCAGAAGTTGAGAAAAGCAAAAAAGTTTTCCTCAATAAAAGTGAAAGATTAAATAAAACGGAGTGCACGATATCCAAATTAAAAGCAGCTAACGAACGAGTGATTTGTTTCTACGAGCAACACCTTAACTCGGCCCTCAGAGCGGACTTCAAATTTAATAATTCTCTGAGTGACCGGCTAATTAGGAAATTCTTTGGAGTTGTTTGTTGAAATTTTCGCCTGCTTGTTACCGGGGGCTTAGACGGAACTTTTCTCTCTTGTTAGGGGCCCCTAATGGGCATTTTCCTAAGTCTCAAATAATTAATCGAGGGCCCTATCATGAAAGAGGGCCCTAATTGGAACAATCGCTGTCAAAACATGTGAATTTTCATTCGTCCATTAAAGAGCTTTTCTTAGATTGAAAGTGTTTATCGATTTCGTTTGATGCTCACTACACGCCAAAGTTTGGGATGGTTTTCATATTTTATTTCGAAGATTTCCAATAGCTGATTGTTATCCTTGTGTTGGATGATATTTGTATCCTTTATTTTTCGTTTGAGAGATTTTTTGGGAGATGAAATTTATAGAAAAGAAAAGGAAATCTGGTCGATTTTGACTGATGTTTTTTGCATGTCAAAGTTTTGAATCCGAAACGTTTAGGTTATATTATTACGAATTGTATTTATTTTTACTGATTTTATTTCCCCATTTAATATAGTAAATTGTTAAACGTTGCATTTTCCCCCATGGAAATTTAATTAAATTAACTTTATTACGCTTAAACGTATAGGATTTAATACAAATTTTTGATTATGTTACTGGTTACTCCTAAAAGACATCCTATGGAATAATTATACTCATAATTATGTACATAATAATTATTCATATAATTATATTTTATTATTCTTATATCTCTTTGCAAAATTCTATTCATAGCAGAAGCAATACAATATATAATAATTAATAGCTTAAAAAAGAGCTAAAGTAACGAAAATTAAAGATATGAATGAACATTTAAAATGCAGTCCTGCAATTTGCTTTCCAAGTCATTAACATGTTTGTATCCTAAATAAATATCTCCATTTAATAAAGACTCTCAATGAAAACGCATTTGTATAGAACACAAAGTTGCCGGTAAAGCAAGTAAAATGAACTGATTTGCATTTATCAGTAAATGAAAAGCACTACTTTTTTTGTATGCTTGTAAAGTAAAGTGATGTATCCTTTCATGTCCATTTGTAAGCAGTAAACAGTGATGATAGGAATAGTAAATATTTATTAACAAATGCGGGAAGAAAAGCGCAAAGGGAATAAAAATTAGTTAATTTTCTTTTGCTCTATCGGTAAATTTTAACAAGATTTCTTTTAAACAATAAAAACATATTCGATTTTATTTCTTTTAGTCAAACAACAAAGTTTTCCATTTTGGTGCTTTCAGAATAAAGGCGATTCAAACTAAGGCTCAATTTTTTTTTAAAAAAATAATAATACTCATGAATATTTCCTTGCAGAAAAGAATCAGAATTCTTATAAAATGTTTACTATAAATATAAATTATCATGAATGAAATAGCAATCAAATCTAACGTGAAAATTATAAATTTGCAAATGATTTTAAAATGTCCCCTACAAAAAAAAAAAAAAAAAAAAAAAACTATCGACGTTCAGAGAATATCTAAAATTTTCAAATCTAAATATGGAAATGTACCCTTAACAGGAAATGTCGAATATCTGCCGATGTAATCATGGCATATTAACCAAAGTTTGTACGGGTAATTTTTTTCATGTACAATTTTAAAATATGTAGACAATCATTGCCCTTTGAAAATTTTAAGTGCAGCATCTTTTAGTATTCCTTACTACCTTTAAAATGATATCTTTAGTTTTCACATAGGACGATCGAAAGCAAAATTAAACTTGGTGACTTTTTTTATTTTCCTCGACTTTTTTGAAAAAATTTTCTATTCTTTCTTTTCTTGACTATTTTTTTTTTTTTTCAAAATTGAGAGAGCTGCTGCTGTTTGCTAAGCGACGTCCTAATACTTTCTTTCTGAATGCTTCATATTCCAAAACGCAAAATGTATCAATATCAACCAAACAATGGAATTCTTTTTTCTACGCTTTAAACAAAAATAAAAATTATTAATATGAATCAACTTAATAATAACATTAAGTGAGGAAATAATAACATTAAGTGATCATTAGAATCTGAACTTTTATAGTTTAGAAAATAAATGAATAATATTTTAGGAAATAAATTAATTGTACATTTTTGTTATTAATTGGTTTGAATTTCGTTTTTTTTTTTTTTGCAGAAAATAAGTCTAGCTTTTAAATATAAAGACAATACAAAAAGAAATTACTTTTAGGAAGTCCAAAACTTTTCAAATGTCTAACAATAAATTTATTAGTTCTTCTTTTACTTATTAGTTCATTTCAAATCTAAATGAACTAATAAGTAAAATTTTTCAAGACTATATTTATTTTTTAAAGCCTCGAAATACTATCAAAATTTCGGGGCGTTTTAATAGAGAAAATATCGTAATATTGTTTACAACATTTCAGGTCTGTGAAATCATATACTTTTTGAAGCAGTAAGATTTATTCTTTATTTTGCTCCGAACATAAAATATCTTTCCGGAACCGCTTCTGAATTTCAGTTTATAACTTCAGTCCAGTTTTGTTTACAGAATAACCTCTAATCGACTGCCCAGCAATTTTATATAGCATCATTCGATACATCCACTTTACTTTGAAATAGTTCATTTGCTTATGGAATACTTTATTCTTTAATTGTTTATAATGGTTCCAATAATGGTTTCATAAATGGAAAATTTGAGAGGAGGAGACGAATTGTTTTTGGTCTGAAGTGATTTTTTAATTTTATTAAATTGAATGGATTTAATAAAAATAGCTATTTTAAATACTCCTTTTTTAGTGGAAAAAGATATAAAAAGATTATTTTCTTTTATTTTTTGTGTTCTGGTTTTTAACCTTTAATTAGTAACTCATTTTGGAGTTTTGAAATTTGTTGCAATTCAATCACAGATTGAGTCTTACATGTAGAATCAAGATTTAAGATTTAACTACATAATTTTTCAAAGGGGATTTAAATTCCGAAAACATTAAAATACTGAACGTGCCAATCTAGTGCACTATTTTGCTCCTAATAATATTTTGAATTTATTAACAAAAGTTGTAGTAGGAAATCTCATATACATTGGTAGAGTGGGTAAGAAATAAAATATTGAAAAATTATTTGTAGTACATCTTAGATGTAAATATATAGTTACATTAATAACTATGTTTCCTAGCAGCAGTATTAACGAACTCTTATATATCAAAAGTAATAAAAAAATAGATTTGAAAACAAATAGTGACAAAAAAATGCAATACCATATGGGAGATAAAAATAATGTTGAAAGAAAATATTATAATATTATAAATCGGCATACCTCAGGTCATTAACCTTTGCTACAAATAATAGAAATAATTTCCAACTGTCATGTGAAACGAAAATATAACGAATTGCGACATGGAACCACATTCTAACATTTTTATCTATTAGAAATTTCCACATTTACCGTTTATCAAGCCCTTTACCGTGTTTAATAGAACTGCCATAAATACTTCAGGGTCTTTGCTACAATCTAGCATAAAAGTATAAATAAAATGTGAAGTTTAAGATCTTATAACTGATTGTTATTTATTAGCATACATAAAAGTCAACAAACTTGTCTGAGTCAGTCATTAGATGCCAAAGCAGAAGTTGGCTAGATGCCAGATGAGAATGACAGCCATCGCTCGGAAATTATATATACTGATTTCAATTAGTATGTATGATTTATGATGACAATATATTGACACCGAGAAAAAGCTAGAATACAAAATTTCAAAATTCTATCGTACACGTAAATAATTGCAGGATCGATTGCAAAATGCCATGCTTATGAATATGAAACAAGAGAAGTTAAATGAAAGTTTTTAAAAATATACGATTTTTAATTGTAGATCAACAGTTTATTTCCCACATTTTTTTTTTCATTTTTTTTAAAAATTACCAGGGGCATCCAACTCTTCTGGATCTCCTCTTACGATTTAAAAGTTTAAATCTATAGAGCCTCATTTTCACAGCATCCCTCGGTTCGATATTCGATTTCCCCTCGAAGATCCGGTATGTATGCAAACAGTTCAAAAGTTTCGCTGATGTAGCATTTAAATTTGGGGAGATGGATGCCGTTTCGTTCATCTGGCTCTGTCCAAAATAACATAATCAGTCATAAAAAAGCTATTAAAAGAAGAATTAGTCGTAAAGAAAATATTCAATGGAAATAGAATTTTATTTTACTCGTAAAATATAATCTCTATTAACAAATTCCGCATGATCGTTATAAGCTGTTTAACAATTTCAGAGGCCATTCGGTAAATAACTACAAAATTTACTTATATATACATAGTATAAAATGAAGTCTCCTGATAGCGCCTGTATATTGAAACCCGAAAAACTCGAGAAATACTTAACTAATTTTGGAGATATTTGTACCATTTTGTAGGGTATTCATAGGGGAAGGTTTTTAGTACATTGAAGTCAAATCAAAATAAAAAAAGGAGTTTTATTATTGCGATTTTAATTATTTTCCTACTACGATATGCGCATGCGTAAAGCAGCAGTATCTATGCTTTGCAATTATCCGCGCGTCAGCAGAAATCTCAAACTTCGCATGTGCAAATAGCAAAAGGTGTGGTATTCATATACGATACATTTCTTTGTTTATGTCTGATTTTAAACAGCGATTCAAATCTCATTATCCTCAAAAGAAGGAAATTCAACCTTGGCCGGAGCACATTAAATGCCAAAACGATTCGTTTGTTGGGCGATAATGAAACTGTAGAGGAAAAAAACGTTAAGTTAGTGAATATCAGAGAAAGAATGTCCAAATTTTCTTCAAATGAATGTCTTCTGCTGAACGAAGTAACCGTCTCTCTTTAAATCGCACTGCAGTTGAATTACAGAGACAAAATGAATCTCGCCTATCTGTTGACAGAGAAAGACATTTAAATTTGAGACACAGGAGAAGAAGTGAAAGAACAAAAGTTCCTGATTTTTTGTCAGAAAAAGAGTACTCCGCTCTGAATTTCAATCCATGTGTGGATTACAGAAATGATGCCTCGGTTTCAATAGGAGCAATGTCTATAGTCTGTCCATATTGTTTAGCTTTAGGAACAGCTTTGATATACAGTGATTTTCGCCAAAAAAATTATAATAATAAAAATAAATTTTAGCGAAATGGCCGAATGTGGCAAGAACGGCAGCAATAAGGTAATGGTAGCAAAAGCGTCACCGAAAAATTGCCAACCAATGTCTGTATATCGAAGTTTACCCCAGCTTTAAAATGGAAAGATGAATCAAAAGGTATGTGTTTTTACAAGGGAAAATTGAAAATATTTTAACAGTCTAAATATGGAACAGCATTGATATACTGTCATTTTTACGGAAAAAATAGTTTATCACCAAATTTTAGCGAAATGGCTGAATGCGGCGCGAATGGCAGTAATAGCATTTCCAATCTTAAGGTTCGGAGGAATGCTGCAGCAAATTAACGGAAATATAGAAAAAAAGTTAATAAATACAGTAAAATGAAATGCATTAAAAAAATTTAATAGAAAATAATGAAAGTAAGCAGAAGTATGTGCAGCTGGAAAAAAATCAAGGGAAATGAACAGGAAAGATCGAAACACAGTAGCATACAGTAACATAAAAAAAATGGTGGCCATGTAACCTCAAACAAAGCGCCACCGAAAAATTGCCAACCTCGCAAGGCACCAAATGACTGTATATCAAAGCTTAAGTCTAAATATTTCTGAATAAGTGCTATAAAAAATTGTTTTGTAGTTATTTTTGATGATTTCTAAATATCTTTTTGACTCCGCATGATATTCCCATGTCATATCGGGTGGAGGTTAGACTTAAGTCTAAAGCAAATTTTTCCTCTTAGATGTTATGCTACGGGCAACGCTGTGCGGGTACTGCTAATTTAACTATGTATCATTATTTATCTTACCAAGAATTTTTTCTGTACTCATTTCATTGTTTGGAGACTAGAATACAATTTTTTAGTGGGGGTGGGAGTTCTGAATAAAGAAACGAAAAAGTCCATTCTGCAAAATTTTTCATCACAATGATAAATGGCATAAAATTTTGATTAAAATTAGATCGATTGATCTAAATTTGATAGTTTGAGTATCGTTTCCATTAAAGATGCGAGAACGGCGGTTTTGTTGCAGAGTCTCGGTTACTTCACGATTTAAAAGTCTGATTGAATCGAAAGGCTGACTAATCATTTTTCCTGTTTGCATTGCATGCTATGCCGTGAGTCAAGGATCTTTGTATGGTATGCCATGATTATTTGGAGAATCGGCCCGAGTAGTTGCTTCCTCATCGTCTGACCATGTTTAAAATAACACGGTTCATTTTCAAATAATCGTTCGGTGGATTCAAACCTGAGTTCATGATAAAATAAAATCAATCGATCAAACAAGAGCTGTGAACATAAGTAGTACGTTTAAAATCTAACGTGATATCGAAGTTATTATAATGATATGGTATGGAAATTTGAAAGTAAGATGATGAGTCAATTCTCCTTTTTCATCTACCGTATAAAATAAGTTGTTTCCGTTACCGGTAACAAAATAACTTTGAACTATTAAAGAAAATATGAGATTATTTTCAGCTTTTTTAAAAAAATTGTGATATATATCTGTACCTTCAAGGTATAGAAAGCGATCTCTACTTTTTTCGAAATGGAATAAATATGCAGTAATATGTTATATTTCCCTTTTATACAGCAGAATGTGGGTAGTAATGTGCTTTTACAATCAATTTTAGATCATTTCAACAACTGTCCAGCGAAGATCCACCTGTCAATTTATTCCATTTCCTCGAGGGAGCAAAGATTGGTCTTAAATAATGAAATTCAAAACTTCATAATCTTATAAAACTATTTTGATCGCAGAGTTGCAGGACTTTTTTGTTTAAACTTGTAGTGTGTCATGATTATTTTACTAAATATAACAATAAGAACCAACCTGGGTGCATAAAAATACAAATTAGCAGTTGCAATTTTTTTAACATCAACCAAGCAGCATGAAAAATAATTACCTACTTCAATGGAAGTATTTTTACTTGCTCATGCATGAAGAGAAAATACTGCAATTGTCAAAAAATTCTAACTCGAGATCTTGACGAATCTCTACGTTTCAGATCTCTCTCTCTCTCTCTCTCTCTCTTTTTTTTTTTTTTTTTTTTTGTCCGAAAAATACATTTTTGAAATGATGTCTATCTCTGAATACGATAGCTAAAAAATGATTTAAATCAGACGATTGAATACGGTGAATGGTTTTTATTCCAAATTTGCGGATTTCTAGTAACTTTTCAAAAATCCATTCAGAGGAAGTCTGTCTATCTGAATAACCAAATGCAAATGAGCATAATAACTGCAAAAGGATGAGCTAGATGGATAAAATTTGATTTATCTAAAATGTAAATATGCATCAAATTTGGAGCCAAATCCGTCATTAATTGACTATTTGTCTGTCTGTTTTTTTTTGTTTTTTTTTTCAAGAGCTCGCAAACTCAACTCAAAAGCGTAATGCTTAAATATATGAAATTCCCTATGTGTTTTTGTGATTACGATTACGCTGTTCCGTAGCTATTATTTTCCAATGAAATAAAGTTAATATTGCCCAAGTACATTTATTAGAGAGTATAACATTATTTGAAGCCGACGTCTGGCCCAGAGGTAGCGCGTCTTTCCCGTCATTTAGGCGTTCACGGTTCGAATCCTGGTTCGGGCATGGTTGTTCTCTTCCTTGCGTTTTCTCTGTGAGGTGCGTGAATGAGCCCCTCTCTAAAAAGGGGTTGTGCAAGCGAGTGTGGGTGTGCAATCTTCATTTGAGTTATAAGTTAGACTTCTGCCCACGGGTGCTCAGGGGTCTTTACCCTCAGAAGCTATTGCGCAAAAATTTGGCTTAAAATAGTCACACGACGAAAAAAAAACAAAACATTTTTGAGGACATAGATGCTTGAAGCTCCCCTAATGATTAAACGGGATTTATGTGTATCGTTTATTTGTAATATATCGACTAAAATAGTATTCTTTGTATGCACTTAGTTCTTACTTATATACAGCAAGGATATTAAAAGAATTATTATAGTTTTCACCCTTCTTCTTTGGTAGCGTCCAGGGGTTTCCCATCCTCCTTCGCCCCTTTTCCTTTCGTCCTCTCCCCACATTCCTCAAACCCTTATTCTTCACTAAAAAATCTTACACTTTGGGGGGAGGAGGCAAAAAGCTCTTTGAATTCAGCTACTGTCGGGGTACGTCATAAGAATAATATTATTTGGGGAGATCACTCCCGCTATTTTTGTTAACGTTATAGAAATTAACTATTGCATTCTTATCAGAATGAGTATTCTCTTTATATATCTTGATTTTTGAAACTTACAGAAATAATGCTTTCATATTTTGATCAAAGAGCACAATTCTTAGAATTGTAACAAGGTGATATGCGCGCAGATATTTTGGTATAAAATATTTTAATAAAACTTTCTTGAAGCATAAAACACTTTCTCCGTTAGTTTTTCTACTTTACGCATTAACATAACACAGAAACTGATTTTATTCACTTCTGATTTCTATAGAATTATCTTTCTTTTCTTTTCATTTAACAAGAAGTGTGCCATTTGAATAAAAGAATACTCAAAACCACATACTCTATTATTTATTGCAGAATTCCCCCCAACCTGCATTTTCTGGTAAATTTCTTTAAGGCATGAGAGAAGGGTGAGAGCAGCAGGTGGTTGTAGAAAGGGAAGGGAAGAGTTAGTAGCGAAGTCGCATCTTCACATATTGCCTTCATGCTGTGAGTGACGCTTTCGTGACGTCATGCCCAACGTCATCTGTTTACCTGTCGCCGTTTGCGATCGAGGGGGGTACACCTGTCAGTCTCCGTTCTTTGAAATGAGGAAAATGCCTTCTTTCGAACACTAGCTGTCATCTTCAGCCCCTTTTCTTTTCAGGAATTCTGGAAAATAAGACACAAGTGCACGAGTGCTTAAAAACAGGAAGTGTGTCAACCCTCCTAATAACTATTCAGCGTTTCGTAGCAATTAAAAGCTAATCCATTTAGAATTAATGTTTAAGATGGTCAGAATTGCGAATTAAAAAAATAAATTCATTGTAAAAGTTCTTGGCGAATCAAAAAAAAAAATACCAATCTTGCCGAAACCTCCTTGCTGACCTCTAGTCAGATCGAAATTCCATTATGTATGATTTGCATCCCGAAAATGATTTGCATTACGATCTGATGTCTAATGATGACTATATTGTATTTTTTTATTTATTGCTTCATGTATGATAACCGTCCTGAAAATGGAAATAATTAATCTAATAGTTTTATATAAACCTGCAATATAAATATTAAGCAAAACTCAAAATCCAATATAAAGGAATTATTATTCTATATTTAAATAAAAAAATATTCAATGCCCGATCCACATCGAAATAAACATATTGAATATGTTCGGACATTTTTTGTTACTGTTTATGTTTGCTGTCCTCCTATTGATTTTGATTGATTTTGATTCATATATATATATGTATATATATATTCGGAAACTCACTGCACTTTTGCGCAGACGTCATAAAATATTTATTTGATTGAAAGGATTAGAGGAAAAGATGAAAGTAGTAGCTGTCAACATTTAGCAACAATGTGATATCACGTTATGTGCGTATTAGGAGACGAATGACCTCTTTATATATATATATATATGAAAAATGTCGATTGGCTGGTCGATTCGGAAATTTTATTTTGATTTTATTCAGATAAATCGTTTAATTATTAACTTCATGAATCAGTCAAATTGTCTGACATTAAAACTGTGTTAATTTAATGGCCTTAATTAAGTTATATTTATTGTGTACATGAACATTTTTAAAGGGGCTAGTTCCATAACGTCATGGCGCTATTGAAAATGTAAATATATGGCGCATTAATTTTCGAATTTTCGAGGTATTGTAACTTTACTTTATTGCCATGCAAATGGCACAGATTTTAAACAGAATTCATGCTTTCAATAATGGATAAAAATTAAGTGATTAACAATTTGATAAAACAATTGAAAGCTTTTGAATTTCAGGGCAATAATATAATCTATTGTTGGAAATTATGGGAAAAATATTTTTTTTGTTTGAATTTCAAAAATTTAGAAAAAAATTCGCACATTTATAATTTGATGTCATTAAAATGACATTTTTTTAAACCTTTTGAACTGATGCAAAATTTATTTTTGTGCAATTATATTTTTGTAGGTCATAGCAGGAAAACGCAGGAACTTGACTTAATTTTTAATTCTTAAAATTCTTCTAATTGAAATTTCAGAAAATCGCTCCGAGGTCTACATTTCTATCCTCCAAAGTGCCAACACACACACTTTCACTTTCTTTGTTATTGGTAGTGACGGAGGCAGATTAAAACAGCAATAACATGAGTTTGTACTATCGTTGCAACTCATACGTAAGTGAATCAAAGCAACGACTTCAAACAATAAAAAAAAATGTTGCAATACATAATTAAAAATATTTGGAAAATTTATTAAAAATATACGAAAATGAAAATTGATAACCGATTGACTCAGGTACCTTTGCATACATCTATTTATCATATTTCTACGCTTTTACAACAACGATTAAATCCTTTGTAATTGGTTGGTATAAAAAATTATGTGAAATAAATAAAATATTCCAAGTATTCAAAGGATTCTCATTTAAATCAAAATGAAAAAAAAAAGTTCCTAAAAGTATGAGGTATTATCGGATTGGATAATAGAATAAAATAAACCAATTAAAGAAAAAAAAGTGTTTTTTATATATATAAAATAAAAAAAATATTGAGATAACCTTTGAAAAAATTGATAGGAACTATTAGACTTTTGAATAATTTCTACTTAATATTTTGAATAAACCTTTTTCATTAAATGTCAACTGTCCAGGAATTAACAACCTTTTTAGGTCTAATGGTCTAGCCTTGTTTTGCACGATTTTTCTCCATTCATCTCACAGTCTACGGATAGCAGCCTATAAACTTTATCATGTTAAGGAAAAATCTGTGCGAATAATTAGCTTTATCATATAAAGTAGATACTGCTTAATGAGGCATGATAAATATTATAATTTGTTTTATATTATCAGAAATCTCTGGTCTTCAACAGAGGAATTCAAGTGTACCCAAAAATATTCCTTTAGTGTAATCACTCTTTCGTTTAATTTATCAGTTCTGAGATAGATATTTTACCAATCTTTCATTTTAAATCAGAGATCGGCACTCATGGAATTTCTGGCCCCACTTGTAAGGACAGAACCGGGGTTTATTTTTCTCCAAGATATATTTTTGTCTAGATAAGAGGGTTTTTTTGTTTTTTTTTTGACAGATAGCAGTTTGAAGGAAAAGCTACGTTACCAGCTTCGATTAGCCTGTTGAAAGCCGTAAACAACTGTTACCTGCGATTGCATTATGAAAGCAAAATGGATGTTTCAAAAAACTTAATTGTGGCGTTAAAAGCAAAGCTGAATTTTTTTTAAAACATGGGTAGAAGTTTACAAAGCAAACCTGTGGTATAATTGAAAATTTCACAGCCTCTTCTTTGTGAAATTTTGAAAAATCATGTCTTTTAAGAGAAAGACCAAGCAATAAATATTGATGATTCTGATGGGAAAATAAGTAAATTGTTAAGAAATAATTGTTGATAAGCAACAATTGATGAATTTTTATTTATTATCTTTAGAAAAATTTATATACAGCTCTGAAGCTTTTTCCCTTGATGCGATAGAAATATTTTGATTTTATCAATTTTTATTTATCAATCGGTTCATGCTATCAAAATTCGTTCAACTCTAAGTGATCATATTATGTGGCAACTCCTGTATTGACGCCAAATGCACTTTTGTATGCAAATAACCAATTAAGCTATTTTATATATTTGTGATTGCATACTAGCTTTGCATAATGCCTGCACCACTTTTATTAATGATGAATTTTTTTTTATTTAACTAATGTTTATAATTAAATATGTGTGTATGCAATTCTTATATGTGTGTGTATATAATTCTTTTTCATTCTGAACTAAAGAATCTAAGATTTCAATCAAGAGATTTTCATGTTAGAATTTAAAATAATATATATAAGGCGCAAATTTGCTTTGTTACAAAATGTTTTTCTTTGCTTAGTTACAAAATGTACTGCGTAAAACCTATTAGAAATATGCTTACTTTTGTAAATTGAGAATACTTTGATGGAAATTGATACTGAGACCAATTATTATTAAATTTTAACATGACCCCATCCCCTTTTTAGTTCTCAAAAAACGAAGAAATGAGGAAAATGAGGGCATACTAGGTCTCTCTACTTGTTATTTAGCATTAGTTCTGGAGCATCATGTTAGGCTATGCTATCTTTACTTTTAACACTTCTATATTAAAAACTTTTCTTTTGTGTAATCCTGATAAAAAAGAAATCACATACGGAAAATGTGGAGTCCATATTGTTGTACATTTGTTCCAACCCCAGCAATAAGAAAAATTTCGCCAAGAAACCGAAGATTTCTGGTTTGCATTTTTAGTGTATGATCTTGACGTTCTGAGAACTACATTCATTACAATACCTATCTCTATTTGAACAGAAGCTGCATATTTGATTCATGAATTGCAAAAATCATTGCTCATTTTCCCTTATCGTAACCATTATGTTTAGCCTTTATTTTCAATTAAGGATAGTTAGTCAATATCTATTCGAAGATAATGTGAAAATTTAAAAAATAATGATATAAAATGATAAAAATATTTGAATTATTATTTTCAACAGTTAATTAATTATAACATTTCCTAATAAGTAAAGACATTGTCTTCATACTATATCAATCACAAAATTCCTTTAAAACAATTCATACTTTTAACTAAAGCTCCAGAGGAAACTGATGATTAATATACAGTTTGATAATTGATTTGTTCGTCCTTTTCTGCCATTGATGAGGTTTGCGAAAAAAATTATTTTTATTTCCTGCTGGACTTTGTTGTCCTAGGATTTGCCATAAAGCTTCATTATTACATGCAGTCGATACAGAAAACAAAGAGAGAGTACGTTCTTAATTAAGTCTATTGGAGTTCAGTATTCTCACATAATATACTTTGGGATAGAAACTAAAAAGTCTTTTCTGAACTGTTTACGCGAAATCACTTATTATTCCTCTTATTCTAAATGTTTTAAATTGCTAAAATAATATTTGCTGGAAAAGAAGAATTTGATTTTCTGGCAAATATATAATATATAAAGCCTATTCCAACATATCAAAAATAGTTTCTAAAAAATTTTTTTTGACAATACAAAGAGGAGGCCATAGACAAAAGTATAATTTAGTTTGGTTTCTTATCCTTTACCATATGTATTTCCTTTACTTTGTGAGTTTTGCTGATAATCAATAGCGGTTGCTACATTATAACCGTGGGAATGATATAACTTATATTATATTTCACATTATCTTTTAGCATAACTTAAATTTGTTTTTTAAAATTAATTTTTTGTTTAGTAATTGATTAATGAAAAACTATATTGAGCATTTGTGACATAATAATAAGAATTTTGACAAAAGCATTGTTGACATAAATACAATACTTTGCGCTTATGATTTTTTTATTGTTTTAATCAAATATTGAATTTCAAAATAAATTTTAATAGTTCAAAACAATTCTTTGTCTTTGACAAGTAAAAAATTATGAAGATCTGAGATTAAAATAAATATCCATGTAAAGATGCCATTTTCACATTTATTTACAAGAAAATATTACAGTATGATACCTTTTAATTAATTTTCATTGACCAGTTCTTATTTTCAAATTCTAAGATCGTGGAGGAATTTTTCTAAAGTACAAAAACCTTTAAAAATTGCTCTTCTCATCTGTGGAACTAGATTATTATGCACATCTTTTTCCTCTTCGCAAACCATCCAGCAGAATCGAAAGCTCTTAGTAACTAACCGCTCTTCGGATGAAATCGATATTGTGTTGTGTGAAGTTTTCTCCGAGATATCTCATTTATTCAAGCATTCCACTACAGAATTAATATCTCTAAAAGGAATTGCGTTAGAGTTTGGATGGATTTAAGTTCCATGTGCAAAATTATAGAAATTAATGGTGCTGTGTTTATAGTGTTATAATTAATAGTGTCACGACCTGTTCTTGCAAATAAGCATAAAAATATTACTGTTCTTGTATAGGCATATTTATAGAAGGCAAATAACAAAGTTGATCGAAAGTCATATGCCTCTTCTTGCATAGGTATATGACTTTCTATTAGACCTCTGACTGCGTAATTTTTTAAAATCGCTATTTAGATGCGATGTTTGCAAATAAGTTAAATATTTTTCAAACAACTGAATTGATACTATATGTTACACGATAATAATATGATGTAATAAAAATCTGTATTCGTAAAAATAAATACTTTAAACTGCGAAAAACTCGGGATGCAGTAAAAAATGGACTAACTACCAACTCGCGGGAATCGAGGGATAAACAACTGGAGGGTTAACTTTCTCAAGCATGGTGGTTTATTCCTTGAACCACATATCAAAGTATTTAATGCTTTATAGTTCAAAATTTTAGCCAATTAATAATAAAAAAATATTTTTAATAATTAGACATATGCGTTTTCATGAAGGGATTTAAAAATCAATAAAAGTATTAATGAATCTATGATATAAGAGGTCCAGGAAATGAATCACTATTCTTAGAAGTTAAGTAATCATCATTACTTGCTAAATTTTCTCAGTGAGCTGTTCTAAGACAGTTTTTTTTTCTTTTGTAAACCATGTGCCACAATCAGAAACAGACTTGTAATAGACTCTCGGAGACTACTTATTTCCCATTCATATATATTTCAAAGCTAAAATAATTTTTAAAAAAATGTCTTTAAAAAATGAATAATGTATAAAATTTTACTCTTTTAATTTAATATCCAATTTTGATGGCATAATGAACACTTCTCGATGAAAATAAGAAGCGCCACATTTTTCTCTCCTCAAGGAAAGGCATCACTAGAGAACAGATTCCCTATTGCTCACTTTGATATACCAGCTAGGAAAATCGGTTGAAATCGAACGAGTTCAAGAATCCAAAGTGTTTTATATTATTTCCATTATCTAGTGTCTTAAATCAGGAATTTCCGCATTAGAATATATTCACCAGCTTACTGCAAGCTTCTCCAGTGATCATTTTAGATGAATAGCGAAAGGATGAGAGTCTGCTAAACAAGAGCCTAGGGTTAAAAAAGAAAACACTTGCTTAGATAGAATGTAATATTGAATGTCATTTGCAGTGTCATCATTTAAAGGGGTTCCCGATTTAAATTGAACAAAATGAGCGCTCGTAGATATTTAAAACAAGGAATGCAAAGCGAATTTAATTTAAACACTGAAGCAGAAAAAACCTAGCGGGAGTAATCTCACCAAAATTTTCTTTAATAAACTTGTCATGCCACAGAACGCCTTACGGGCATCGATGTACAATATTTACGAAACATTAACCTTTGATTTAATTTAGCCTTTTTGCTGAATTTGGTATGTTATCCTTGGCGAGTTATTTGGCGATCAATCCCTGACCTGCATTAATAGTACCCAAAAATCAAATTTGTATTTTAGACACGTTTTTCTCAATCGATTGAAACAAAAATTTGACATAAAACTGTACTGATAGTCACAGAATTCTGTACTAAATTCGATGTATTTGAATCCTATTTGTTTTTAATCGTGTTTACATGTTTCTGAAAGTAAAGATCAACAGACAATTTCATTTGCAGCTTCAAGTCTATGATATAAAATTTTCATTAGCTTTTCCTCATTTCTTTTGTATTATTCTGTGTGATGCTTGTACGCTTATGCTTGTACATAAAGCATGCCTCCCGGGATGAAATAAAACAAAGTTAAAAATTCAAAGTGTCTTCTCTTTCTTCGGCCACGATCTTCTTCAAGAAATTATATATATAATATACTGTAAGTAAATTAAATTAATAATATACTTTCATTTAAAATATAATTACTGTAGATATTTTTCTCTTTTCATCTGGACATCCTCAAATCGTCTGGGATCTACATATACACAAAATCCTCTTATCGTCTGCAACTTTATTTTTAATTAAAATAAAAATATTAATTGTATAAAACGATTTTTTTTGTTCATCACTGTTTCTAGAAAAACTGCAGAATAGATTGATTAATTTATAAAAATCATGGAAAGTTGATTTTTTCCTTAAATAATTAATAACTTTTAAATATAAATTAATTAAATATTGATTGGAGAAACTTGGAGGGAAATTAATAAAATTATTTTAAATATATATTATTTTAATTCAACTGGAATGTCAGTACTAAAAAATATGTTTTTACATATATGAAGCATAGCTTTTAATTAATTTTAATTAATTTAATTAACTTAAAATAATTTTTATCACGCACTGAAGAATCAGATTAAAAAAAAAAAGAGTATATAGAAAATATTTCAAGCATATACGAGCTTGAAATACTTTTACAGTCGCCGGAAGCTTAACCTTTACGGACAGAACTGGGGTCAGTTTGATCTTGCTATTTCTCTTTTGTCAAAAGATTTTTGGAATTTTTCAAAATCTGCAACTGTTGATTCCCAAACCCTTCGGAAGTGATTTTGAAGGTAAAAAAATATGGAGAAAATGAATCGACTCAATTTTTACGAAAGTGTTGAAAACAGATTAATCCAGAGAGAATGGAAGCATGTGAAATGTATTTAATATTATAACTATGGCAAAATAAATAAATAAATTTTATGATAATTTTTTCGATTAAAACATCTTCAAGTAGAAAAACTATTATATATAAAATAAGTTTTATGATAGGACTAGGTAGAAAAAAAAGGGGGGGGAGGGAGGGATGAATTTTGAAAAACCTTTTCGGAAAAAGAAAAATCACGCCCATTCTTGTTAAAGGTCACATTTATATCCAAATTTTAACTTATATGCATGAAAAAACATTCTAATATTAAGGATAATATTTCTTTAAACATTATAACGTTTATAGGCTGACATAAGCTGCATGATGTGACATAGATGATGGGAAAAAAATACTGCTTAAACTTTCTGACAGCAAAGTATCGGACACCTGAACCATTGGACAATTTTGACCATTGTTACTTCTTGAATAGTAGTAGTTTACTAGAAAGAGTTTCCAAAATTCTTGCTGGCACCTTTAATTAAATATTAATCAAAATTTTAATATTCTTCCTCCGTATTTAAAAGCATATTTTTGTACTAAAATCATTTTATACCACTTTAATATTCAAAAATAATCCTTTTTGAGGCACATTTTTAATTACTTTAAATTTTTTTTAAATGTTGACAAATTTAAAAAAAAAATAGTGTTTATCTTTTTTATTTATTGGATGTGTAATCATGTACGTTGCAACGATATAAGTATATTTTTGTATACACTCTAACGTTGCAAATTTTTGAGAGTACATTTTTTTTAAATAAATTAAAAATAGACGAAATAAACCCAAAACATTATTACTATACAATATTTTATATAAAAAGTTGCAATCTCTTTTATATAAAATCCCAGTTATTATATTTGTAGCCATTTAAATGGGTATATTTATTTAAAGAACCAGTAAAATAAGAAGTAAATTTATATTTCTAAATTTGAAAGTAATATGCTCCTGTGTGTGTGTATTAATGTTCTTTATATTGTATGAGCGTTCTAAAGAGTTAAAAGCCCTGTTTTAAAATAAACAAAAATGTTTTCACAAAACTGCATCTACTTATATGGTAAAAGCAAAGCCTGACTATTAGAATGCCAGCTCGACCCTTTACAGAAGAATGCTGGCAGGGAGAGTTCAGTTCTCGCGATAAGACATAATCAGATATGCGTAATCTCCTCTTCCGATATTATCGGCCACTGATAACCTCCGACTCCAGACATCGCTGCATCTCGACATTCCAGAAAAACGTGAGGCGATCCACTCAGCAACAGGCTCGCGAGGAAACCCTCGTTGGCAACGAACGTAAAAACAATACGATCTAAATATTGAGCTATTGCAACTGAGTTTGCTATGCGATTTGGTGAGTGCGCTCCCGGTAAAACAATCAAATTGAAATTATTATACTTTATTTAATATATTAATAAATTGTCAGCCTCACTTTTTTTTTTTTTTTTTTTTTCCTACAAATTTACAGTTTTTGTCTGATTTTTGTTGAAATTTGACACACATGCTTTTCAAAACAAGAGGGAAATTACTTTTCATTTTTCAAGGTCCAAAAATGAAATAGAATAACATGACACTAAAGTGGAAGTCAATTAAAAATTAAGTACGACTTTGGCGATTTTCATATATACTTTCCGAAAATATTACTTCATAAAAATTATTTTTACACAATTTTAAAAACTTCTACACAATTTTAAAAATTAAAAAAATATTATTTACCGATTTCAAATCCACATATTTTCTTTTCTAAGATCAATAATTTTTTACTTTCCCGTATAATAAAATAGAGAAAATACAGTAATCAGCAAAAAATTCGAACTCGAAATTTTGATGAATCTTCACATCCCTGAGTTCGGGAAACACGTTTTTGGAAAATGTCTGTTACTCTGTCTGTGACAAAGATAACTCAGAAACGCTTTGAGCTACACCGTTGAAATTTGGTATACATCTGTTAGATCAAATTTCCAGATTTCAATCAAATTTTGAGTAAAATATGTTCAGAGGAAGTCCGTTTTTCAGGCTATTAGAATATTAACACAATAACAACAACTTTTAACACGATACAGCAAAATAATGAAAGCTAGATAGATAAGATTTGGTACTCACATTTAACTTTTATAGAGTAGACAGTTGTCAAATTTTTAGCCAAATCTAACAAAGGGTTGACTTTCTGTCTCTCTATACTTTCAGAAACATATAAATGAGACAATTTAAAAACGCAATGACTTAAATATATCACATTTCCTATGGGATTTTGTGATTACAAGTGCAGTTTAGTGTTCAAATTTTTGTTTCAATTGGTTGAGAAAAATGTATCTAAAGCGCAAATTCATGTTTGGGATACTATAAACTCATGTCAATGATTAATTGCCAAAAAACTCGCCACGGATCATATGAGAGATTTAATAAAAACGCTAAATTCTGCCAAAATTTAATTTTCCGTAGCTATTATACGTCAATGCCATGCAAGGCGCTCTCAGGCATGATAAGTTTATTAGTATGCGAGAAAGTTTTTAGAAGCCCATTTCGAATGGTTAAAAATTTAATATGATGCACAATCTATAACAGTACTTTTATTGTTACTTGTGTATTACAATCATGTATATTTAAAATGTTAAAATTAAGAACGAAAAAAAGTTTCTTTGAACATCAATTTTAAAGCAGAATTTTCACTTCCGCTTTTATTTCGTAATGTATGCATATTTTAATTTTCACGCCCAGTCATTTGTATTAGATGAATTCTATTAAATAGATATTTTTCAATTTTATAAAATAATTACGAAATATTGCAGTAAATAAATCTGAAATATATGCAGCCAAAAAAGTCAATACTTCAGGACAACAAGAATGTTACTAAAAGCCACAATAAAGTTTTAGTTGTAAAATTGCTGTACATTTAATTGTAAAATATATTTAATTGTAAATAATTTAATCTTAGCTTAAGGTAAATTGTAAAAGTAACTAATATGAAATTTAAGAATCAAATATTAATTTTTAATAACAAATTTTTTTGTGTAATTATAATATGAATTTTATGTTCCCGGTCAGTCTAGTAATTTGAAATGAAATGCTTCTTGTTTAATAGTGGAATTTATTATATTAATTGAAAAAAGGGTTGTTAACTTATGATCTCAATATAACTTTAACTTGTTGCTTGATTTTTTAAAAGTATTTTTTAGCATAAATACGTTTTTTAAAATTAAGAGTAAATAGTTTATATTTAAAAAAAGTATAAAAAGACTTAAAAGTAAGAATCTGAAGAATTCCAGTTATCATTACAATTAATTTTATTCTTCATTGTGCATGATTACTTTATTTGAATGCGTAATAACAACTCAATTATTGCTATATCTAAAGATTATTATTAATTTCTGTTATATATAAGCTCGAGTTACATGATTGTGGAATGTAAAAAGACCCCACTATTGCCCCACCTTAATAAATCTAGAGAGACTAAAAAAAATAAATCTAGAGAGACTGACTATACAACTCGGAAACTCCAGTCACTTTAATAGACATGAATAATAATAATAATAATAATAAAACTCTTTTAAAGAAGAGTAGGATTATTTAAAATTACCAAGCAGATCAATTGTTTAAAAAAGAAAATAAAAGCGGAAGAAGTTAACGAATTAAGCAGTTGTTCCTGGAATATTTCGCTTGTTGACGAAAATCGCATGTGAAGAATTAACTTTAAAAAAAATCAAAAAAATTTAAAACAAAAACAAGCGAACAGCGGCGTGACACGCGTTTTCGAACGCATTAGCCTATTGCACTGGCAGCGGGAATTAGAAGAAAATAAACAAAACTGCAACGACTTTTAGGGGTGGAGAAGAAATTCAAAGAAGCAGTTGGCAAAAGAAAAACGCGGACCCGTTTCGCTCGATCGGATTCCGCAGGCAAAATAAATGTCTCATAAATGGATTGGGAGAAAAAAAAATGAAAACGAACTTGTTGATCACGCCCCCTTAACCTTGAGCATGACGTAAAGACTTTCGCTTTCGGTACGGTTGCGATTCCGCGATATTAGGTCGAGTTTAGAATGGGGAAAAGGGAACTGGGTTAAAAAGAGTTCTACTACTAGCTCATTAGTGGATTTCCTACCCCCCCCCTTCTTCCTGGCAACTATAACAACACAGGAAAATTACTGGCGGGAAATGACCCTCTGAGAGTGAAAGCAAAATTTTTTGCCAGGAAAACAAATGCCATAAAAGACAAAACAGAGTTATCTCTTCCCAAACGATTTATTTCTGCTAAAATATCGACCCTCCTCCAGAAATGCCTAGTTTGAAACATCTAGTTTCCTATGTTATAGAATAAAAATCTGCATTCATCTTTACTCTTATTTCTATAGTTCAAAGGAGAAATAAGGAATCACAACGGTTAACGGTGTAATGATGAAATAATAAAATTCACACCGCATTATGAAATAAGAAAGATATACTTTCCGATGTCAACTTTTTATTTTCTTTCATATTAATGTTCACAATTTAACCTTATATTCCTGAATTTTTCTGAAGTATCTTGGAGTGTCCAAAGTTGTAAATAAATGTCTCATATTAAAATTTTAATTTTTTTAAATTCATTAACATTAAATTAGGCAAACATTTTAAAAATAATTCTATTAGTGTCATTAAAACTATATATTTCATTTTCAATTTTTAAGGGGTACAGAGAATATTTTTGCGTAATAATATTTTCGAACATAACTATGGAAAAGTCCCAAATTATCTTAAAATTTAAATAATTAAAATTTTAAAAAATATTCCTTCAAGTGACATATTCCATAGTATATTTGTTCCAAATTTCGAAGCTATAAGTGAACCAATCTGTCCGATAGAGCACTAAAATGCATACACACATCTTTATTATTTGTGGAAATAAGAAAATAATAATTTACATGGCCTTTAACAAAACCTAAATGATATCTCCTGAAGAACTCTTCTCCTCTGTCTAATTAATAAATAGTGATTTAATACAAGCGATTGTCGGTGTCCTGGCCTAGGGGTAGTGTGTCTTTACCGTGATCTGGGCACCCGGGTTCGAATCTAGGTTCGGGAATGGCTGTTATTCACCTGTATTCTATCTGCGAGGTGTGTGAAAGAGCCCCCAACCCTTGTGAAAAGGGCTTGTGTAAACGAGTACGTGAGTGTCATCGTCAAGTCAGACTTCTGCTCTCAGGGGCCTTTAACTTCAGGAGCTGCTGCACTCCCTTGCTGTTGCAACGTGGATACGATTTAAGCGATGGGGATGAATCAGTTTAACGAAGATAAATAAAAAAGGAATAAAAAGTATTATTCACGCTTTGTTAAATGCTTAGTAGTTGGCAATTTCATAGTTTCTCAATTCCGTTTTCATTTCGCAATTTGCACTTTTTGTATTTTGCGAAGTCTACTTTTTATTTTTAGAAGAGCTTTCCTGAACTTTGATACTCAAAAAGAGAAAAAAATTACTAATATTTTGCCCCTCCCCCACCAAAAAATCAAGAAATTGGAAAATGAATACGAAATGTATAATAGTTTTCACAAATAAATTAATGTTGTAAAAATTTATATAATTTTTAATTTAATTTTCTGATTTCCAGCACGAATTAACCACTTATCATAAAAATTTATGACAAATCGATGATTGAACGCCGAACATCATATTAAATCGAATTATATTTTCGATTTAATCATTCTCTGTTACAACAATCGAATGATTTTCTTCTATTTCCTGTTATATGTTCGGAGATTTCTCAGACTATGACTCGAACTTAACAAGGTTTCCTAGCTGAAATTTGAGCTTTTAAAAGCTTAGGCAGCCTTTTGAAAATTTTGAAAGCGCGTAAATGAGATTTGTCTATAATAATGTTGAAACGAAACTTGAGAATCCCTGCGGGTTCATGATGAGTATACTGTATGTAACTGGTGCATTCATCTATCTTCCATCTCAATAAGCAAACGATTAGTTTCATTAAAAGACTGATCAGTATTTAGCTAATTGAAAACTGAGCATTTGAATTATAAATTTCAGAGAAATATCATTAAAAGGTTTCGCCGTTCAAATGAATTCTGGGAACAGTAGTTAAATTCAACAAAAGGAGATTATACGCGCATACATATCAAATACCTAGTAACCTCCATGTTAGAAGCTAGTGAAGTCTGATTGCCACTGAAATGGATAGTATTTTCGGATAAATTATCGTTTGCATTTCTGACCAATGCCACAAAACACGAAATTAAAAAAAATAAGATTTTATGTTCAGTGAAAAATTCCGATGAAAACAAGTTAATTAAGGAACGAATTCTTAGAATTTTGCCTAGATTCGGCTGTTTTTGGAGGCAGTAAATATAAATAGCTTTTAAAAGTATAATTTTTTCTCTAATTTTGTTTAGTAAATGTGGGGGAAAAAAAAAGGAAGAAAAGAAATGTACAAGTGTTACGTTTGCTCTGTCATACTCCGGAAGTGCTCAAGGCTGGGAATCAAAAAAGGGTTTTTCGCTTTCTCCGTTTCTGTACGTTTGTTATTTGAAATGCATTATGGAATGTTTTGTAGCACTTTTTTTTGAGTCTACTTTTCATGATTATCTGCGGATTGAGTAATAATAACACTAGGTTTACCAGGGGGTCATTTTGAGGCCTCGAAGAAAACTTTTCTTTAATTTTCTACAAGAAAATTATTGCCGAATTTTATGAGACTATTTAATTAAATTTTACTTACATTTATAAAACATATAATCGCAAATCTTATCTTTTTTTTTTTTTTTTTTAACTTTCGAAGGGGTGAATATAGTATAGTATACCTACCTTTACAGAAGGGGTCATTTTGACCATTCGAATAAATATTGTTGAAAATACATACATTTATATTTAAATATGCAACAGCTTGATAAGGACGCACATAGATATAGGTATAAATATAGAAATAAGTATGTGTTAATAAAATGTGTGTATATAAGAAGTAAGAAGTCGAAGCCGAAAGTCAGTTAAATAGAAGCTATTATAGGTTATTAGTAAGAAGACGTGTGAGTCAACGTTTTGGTAGAAGAATAGATGGTCTTAAAGTCCTAGATTAAAAAACAAACATTTTTTTTAGTAAATAAAGGCAGAGGATCCACTTTTTCATCACACCACACCTTATCAAATATATTGAAAATATAAAAGTTTTTTTTTCTATTTTAACTTCGTAATAGATAGGTCAATTCATACTTTTTCTAATTAAATACCGAAAGGGGTCATTTTGACCCCTTTGGTAGAAATAGGTATAAGCCAACTTATGGTAAACCTAGTGTTAAATATTAACCAGATGGGGGGGGGGAGTATTAAGTACAAAATAATTGCACAAAGCTAATACTTGATGAATTTTGAAAGAAAACAAAAAACAAAAAGTAACATTACTAAGAATTGTGTTTTAAACATATTCATGATACGATAGAGTGTCCACTAAAACACGTAAGATAAAAAGAATTTGTCAATTCACCTCACGCCACATCATGTGACAAACGTAAGAAAAGAATGCCATCTAATATCACATTCACCCACACTGAATTATGGAATCGTGTTCTCCAAGATGTGCAACGGATCTCAAAAAGAAAATTCGTATGCTACATCTAAAGTGCAGTATATGGGTATAAATAAACTCATTTTTTTCGGACCTGAATTTTCAGGACACAGTAGACGTTTTATTTCCTTTATTTTCGGATCAGTCCCTCTGCTAAAAACTTCTAGTTTGTTTTCTGTCGGCTTATTTCAATTCCATGCAGTTTCTTTTTAAAAGAGGTAAAAAATAAATGCAATACCCTACAAAACTTTTAGTAATGATTAATGCTAGAAGTAATAGATAATTTAGATAGTAATAAGTTAGTAAGCTATTCTACAATGTGTTATAATTCGAGGTTTTATTTTCCTAGTATTATTAAACTGACATTATTTAAACAGGAACTCATTCAATAGGGCCATCGTTTTTCGTGCACGACTCATCTAACAAGTATTATAACTCTCTGCAGAAATTTCAGATTGATTCCAATGTATGCAATATCTTTACATGGGTTGATACATATAGAAACAGTTTTTGCACAGCAAAGCAAGTGTCTCGCACACTCTCTAATAAGTTAGCACACTCTCTTCAAATAAAAATGCAAATTTGGATAAGGCCGGGAATGCTGTACATGACAATGGAGAACAATAGTTACAAAGTACAGAGTTTCGGCCCGAACGTAACATTTTCACGGAATTTATAATTCAATCTTTGGAGGGTTTTTTTTTTTCGATTAATCCCAGGCATGCGATTATAGAGAAGTGCTCGAAAATCAACTACATACTTTATGCATCTTTTTTTCCAACCCACTAAGCCAAAAACTTGACATACAACTACAATTATAGTTATAAAATTACATATCAAATTCCATGTATCAAAGTTGTTTCATTTTTGAGATGTTACCTTTATAAGCATTCAAAAGTACAGATCGACAAAGGTAAATTCCTTGACAGATTTTCTTCAAAATTTGATACTTTCTACTCTTATATGCTAAATCTGTGCATGAAATTTTACCCTTCTAGTTCTTTATGTTTTGCATCTATAGAGTTAACTTGTACCCCAGCAGCTGCACATATAGACTTCCTCTAAATGGATTCCTTTAGAAACACGATAGAAAGCTATAAATGTGGTGTAAAGTCTATATACCAAATTTCATCCGTCTACCTCAAAGCGGTTTTGAATTATCGTATTCACAGACAGATATACATAATAATAGGAAACGTGTTTTTCGGACGCGGGTAGGTCTGAAACCTGTGGGGATTCGTTAAAATTTCGATTTCTTTTGGAGAGGGGATTACAATACTCTGTTTGCTTTCTTCATATACAAAAAAGTAAGAAGGTTATGGCTAAAAAAATCATACAAATGTCTGTATCTATTTTAATGGAATGTATGTTAAGTACAGCGTTTATAGACGCCGAAAGAAAAAAAAGCATAGATTTGCTGGACACAAGTTTTAGGTTGCTCTATGAGGATAAAATATTGCGTTTGAGTCACCTTTGAAAGAAAATATGACAGGGAGATGAAAAAAATAATATTAGATATCCTCGTTGCCACTGATGGTGACATAGAAAAGCACATTTTACATAATATACACTGAGAATGTTTATAGTATTTGCTAACAAACATTGTCTTAATGACCACAGAGTTTTTAGAATACCCAAGTGCCAGATCATACGTCGTTCGCTCATTAAGTGATGACATCAGCTTTAAATAATCCCCAAATACATGCTTCAAATTTGAAATCTTTTATAAGACTAGAGTATTTCCTCCTACGAGTAATTTAGGAATCTGTTGTAAAACTTTTAAGCGTTTGAATCAAATTTAAGTGTCAGTTGCAAGATTATTAAGCATGCTATATCAGTGTTAATTACATATTTTACCAATGGCTGAGATACATTGACGGTCACATAATTTTTTTTTTTTTATAATTGAGTAAGCCAAAAATCTATGAACTTTGAAACTTATAAGATGCCAAGGGATGGTATCGACTTTTAACACCTGTAGCAGAATTGTTAAGAATGTTCTAAGCAGTAATTTTCCAGTTTTTTCCTTAAGCTGAAGTTAAGGGTTATTTATATCTGAATATAACTATTAATATTATTTTGTGTCCTTAATTTTCCTGCAAAACTTATTTGTATAATTTTTAATTTTAATTTGAGTTGTTTTATCGGCCAATTAGTTGAGATTAATTTCCTTCTACGCTTAGACATATATAAAGGAATGAATAATCCTATAAAGATTGACTTAAAACTTTGATAAAAAATAAAATGAAATAAGACGGAAAAATTGCTCTATTTTAGGCATCCCGCAAAAGGCACCTGAAAAATCCCTATTGATCACATTTTACAACAGATGTTAACTCTGAGAAAGATAAAAAAAAAAAAAAAAGCCTTTTGAGGTTATTGTCATTTTAAAGGAAAATAAACAAATAAAAAAACATTGATGAAAATTCCAAGAACATATTTTTTTTTCTAATTTACAGCGAAAAAATCAATAAACCATGACTTACAGGGATGAGCTTTAGAAATTAGCATGCGGCGTTGTATTTGTGATTCCTTAGTCTGATATGAGAGAAACGCGTTTTCTTCCACTTTATGAAATGAAATCCTACATATTTAATATAAGCGTGCAGTATGACGCTTAACATAAGTCTTATCCAATAGAGGGTTATATTTCAGATTAATTTCTGTACAGTCTAATCGATAAAATGGTGATGTGATATTTCTTACATTATAGTTAAGAATTAATGAATGAAAAACAAATTAGTGAGTGATAAGCTGTTAATAATAATTAATAAGCATAAAAATTTAATTGCCATTAGATGTTAACTGTATAAGGGTGGGGCTACATCTTATGCTTCACTCTTGGGTAACTAGCAACTCATGAAAGCCTTATTTTAGGACACAAAGACTCTGAAGCCTCAAATCTACTTTCTACAAGAGACCCTCTTTTCTGAGTCAATTTACTTCATTTTCTCGTGATCTTTTGAGTTTAAGAAAATATTTCATGTCCACGTCTTAACGGGTGAGCGGCGCTGATGTAAGAGTGAGAGCGAAAGGCGCGGGAGCGGAGCGTGAAGAAAGTGTCCCCGATGGGCAGCGACCTGTGACGTTTGTCTTTCGGCTCTCGCTTTTGTTTCGAGAATTGACATTCATCACGGAAGGGGTCAGCGGGACAGTCCAATTAGCGCTCGGGAGCATCCACGCTCTGATTTGCGACTACCCACTTTTTCCTGTGGGCTCTTCCCGGGGGTGCTCCCAAGCATCTGACCCCAAATCCGTGGACCACTTCCACATCACCCAGAAGAGTCATAAGCAAATTCTAGAAGATCCCTTCAGTTCATTGATTGTCTTAATCTCCTCGTGGTAAAACAAAACAAAAACAAGCTACAAATGGCAATAATTCAATAATACATCATGACTGGAGACCCTGAAATAGGTAATTCCAGGTGTCTAATGCGCAATCAAGACCATCAGTATTTTGGGCTATATTGGGTTACGGAATCAAGACACTGGTAACCAACCCCTTCAATGACTAATCTCCAAAAAATAAAATTTTATCAAGTTCTCATTGATGACATCCTACAATCAAACTAGTGAGAAAATCTCAAATGATTGTCTATAATATCAGTTGCTAATTGTAAGGCTTCAAAAATAAAGTCTGCAAAAAAAAAAAAAATGACTGCCAAGAGTTGTCGAACACAAAGATAAAGCACAAGCATGTATCCCATATGTACACTTTTCGAATAACCCTTTCTCCGTCATCCTTCCTGGCCACTGGGTTCAAACTCTGAGCCCGGGTTTTAGGAAATTCGATTCAAACTCCTCGTCGGGCTTGTTTAGCCCCGTTCTGAAGGCCCAAGCAAGTGTTGAGGCAGGCGCATATCCCCCTTTTCCTCTTCTGTTATGGTTTCCGAAGTTTTTTTTTTTTTATCAACAATTTGCGGAAAGCTCCCGATCGGTATCCACAGACGCGTGTCGTCCTACAATGGGTAAGATGGCAGATTTATGATCATATCCATAAAGGTAACAGGCCGTTGGAGCAGGGCTTAATCCTTTCGATTCCATATCCCTTAAAAAGCTTTTCAAAATATTTATGTTATTAATCTCATATTGCATAGTTCATCAAATCGCTCAAAGGCTGAATAATGACATATCTGTAGTCAATATAGCAACAACATAAACCATTTAAAAATACAGAGGTTGAAAACGCTGCCATGAATGGCAATTAAAATAATATGTTATTTGTACAGAAAAATTTCTAGCAAGGTGGAATAAGTAGGAATAAACAAAACTGTTGAAGCCGAGACAATCTGCTAACTTTATGAAGTTGCTTAAAGCCATAACTTGAAACAGCAAGAAGGCTATTTGGAAAATGATCTAGAAATTTTGGACCACAGTCAGATGATGAGGCTGCATTTATGCCAAGTTTGCAAATAGCAATATGCTAAAAGGAGTTGATGATATCCACACGCTACATTAAATACAACAATTCTATCAAATCAGTATACACTAGAGAGTGCAAATATTCTCACAAATTAAATGCTGTTCGACTGATAATTTTTGAGGTTTAAATACATCATTTCAGTATCAAAGCTGCAATCAATATTTTACATCTATATGTGAGTTATTTGATCCTGCTTGTCTATGATTTAGGAAAGTATTAAGAAAACTATTGCGAAAATACAGTCATACTGAATGCTATCGTAGGAGATACGACAATAAAAAGAGCTTTTAAAGAACTTCGGAGATATGAAATAATTTTTACGGCATATTGAATTTCATAAAATATTAGATGAGTTATTTCGAAATGTTTTTGAACTAAGTGCATTCCAAACAAGATATTTATTTTCTTATCTATAGAACTTTCAAACAAGAGACCATTAAAAATGATATCCATTTTCAACGTTCATTTAAAATAGGAAAAGAAAAAAATAATAGAGAAATATTTCATTATACGATGTTTTATGAAATATATTTTTTTCTGGTAAAAATATATAATCAAAATTTTGAAATTTAATTTTTGAAAGAGTGATAAACTATCTATTGTCCAATTTTAGGCGAAGGTAGATTAATTTTTTTCCGAGAAATAAGGAAACGAATATCTCACTCCCCATTTGCTACTTTCTCCTCTAATTTCATAAAGACTGGAAATACGAGGATTAAAGAGAGAAGAAAATAAAATAAATAATTAGATGTTTTAAAGACATGTTACATGCATATGTTAAAGAGCAATCTGTATAATCATATCACTGACTTTCCGACCCTCCCGAAGGCCCACGGATAAAGAAAACAATGACCGGACCGCCGCAACTGCAACACTGGCGGTAACCGTGGTTGAGTCCTAAGGGCCATCACCGGCCACAGTACAACCCTTCCCTAAGGAAATACGTCCCGTCATCGATGGGAGGAGCCAGATCCCCACCTTTTCGTGTACCATCCAGGGTGGTGAGATCTAATCACCATTCCGGAAGTATCTCATCCTCATTTCGAGGTCCCCTCTCCCTCCCCGAGGGATAGAGCAATCGGTATTAGAAGTTAAAACTTATCTTTCAGCTCGTAACTTCATAGCAGAGTTTTATATAGAATAACTCATGGCTTCAGGGTTTTTCAATAGTAGTTTCAGCCATCAAAAACTTTCATTACAAAAATTGTCAGTTATGATAAGAAGGTAATTTGACTAGTTTCAATTATCTTCCTATTTTCAATCATAAGAGAATTATGGGGAATGGAAAAATGTTTTCATGTCATTTTTGTCCCCACTTTATTTAGTTGGATAATTCATCTACAAACTCGGGTAAGATTTTTCCATTCCCTATAACATATCACTCGCAAATTGAAAATCAATAAAAATTAATCATGTTCAGAAGATTAAGTGTATGCTTTTAAATGAGGGGCGTTTGAGGTTCTGAAAATGGCGCACACGTCGAAGTTGTTCAGAAAGATTGCAATAGGTAGAATTTCTTGTAGAGAATGCTGTATATTTGTAAAATGCTGAATATTTCAAAAAAAAAAAAATAGAAGAAAATTCATTTATGTAATTGACTATGTACTAAACTGTCGTTGAACGCGATTAAAAAATAACGCATTGAATGAATGTACATTATAAGAAATCTCGCAAATTGGAAGATTTGTCAAATTTATCTACACAGAAAAACATTGCTAGATGTCCTATAATAAGTTTTCATATAAAAATTAATTTCTTAACTCTTATATACGACAGTTGATATATACCATGTCTAAAATTCCAATAATAAATAAGTCATTTTAAGCTTATGCTCATATGAGTTAATTCTGATGAAAAATAAGACATTTCAGCAAAGAATAAATAATGAAGCAACCCAATTAAATTTTTCAATTAAAGTTGTGCAAATTTTTAAAAATAAAAGCATGAAATGCCGATTCATTATCTAAAAATTTAAAATGAGTTTAACTTTTAATTAAACTAATTAATAATTCTAAAAATGTGTTCATTTAAAGCAAACCTTTGGGTATGCTTTAAGCAAACCTTTGAGTATGTAAGATTGTGGCAAAAACCAAAAATGGCAATGATGTAATTATGAATCACTGCAATATGATTAAACAAATAAGTGGAGTGAATCAAATGCTATCATGAAAATCATGAACTATTTTTAAAAAGGAAAGGGAAGGAAATGACATTTGAATTTCTATGCGAATATGTATTGCGAATATGATCATTTCCAAGTTTTTTTTTCTTTTCATTTAAAGAAAAATTCATTAATAAAAATATTTACACACTATTTGTTTTTTTATTAATGCTTTTGAAATAATTAGTTTTCTTTAAAGGATTTTATTTCTTTTTTCTAACATGAGATTTTGGATGCAATTATTTTCAATTCTAACCTTTTTTTTCCTATCGAAAAATCCTCTGAAGATCTGTTTGATAATTAAATCTGATGGCAACAAAAATCCTCTTGTTATTGAAATGATTTAACAATAACTGTATTTGTTGGCGTGATGATATATTCTGTTTTTATATTGTAGAAACCCAATTTATTATTTTTGAAATATTATAAATAAAAACGAAGGGAAATAGTCTATGCAAACTTTGAAATTCATGATATTTTTTGTAAAAATTCTTGGGTGAAATAATTCTTGTGTATATTTTAATCTGTGCAAAACTTATGGTAGTTCAATATCAATACTTATTCTTACTGTAATATTTAATTTCATAGTTATACATTACTTACTGGATCTTACTCAATAAATTAAATTTAACACTGCCTATTCAATTACCGAAAACCTAAAACTAAACCTCTGAAAGAAATAAACAAGATACCACTTGAGTTTCTACGTAAACTGATATTGCAAATCTGAATTCCAAGGATTATTCTTCGCTATTGAGAAGAGAATTCATTAACAGAAATTTAGCTGAACATCTTTTTTCTACAAATATTTTTTGTTCTTCTTTTTATTGGGAAGTTGGCGGTAAATGAACATTCTCTTTTCTTTCCTTTTTTTAACAAGAGATTTTTCGTGTAATTACTTTGAATTCTCTTCCTTTTCTCCTATAAAACGATCCTTTAAAGACCTGTTTAATAATAAAATCTGATAAGAAAAATCCTCTTATTTTTCAAATAGTGTTATAATAACCATATTTGTTGGCGTGATGCTATCTATTGCTTTTGTGCTTAAAATAATTCACCTAATTTTGATCTACTCTACTATAAATAAAATCGTTTGGTAAAAAATGCCAAGCGTAACCTTCTTTTCTTAACTCTAGAATTAAATAAATTCTTATTTGCATAAAATCTAATTAAATCTATTTAAAAATTATTAATAATCCGATGGCAACATTTGATTTTTCAATAACAATTAATTTCGTAACATTAAATTAACTGCCTACACTTGTTTAATAAACTGAACTGAACATTTTGCCTATAAAAGAACTGAAAACAATAATTAAACTTCAAAAAAAGTTTTTCAAAGAAATATTTTAAAAATTTTATTCTGAATTTTGAACTAATCGATTTTTTAAAGTTGATTTTATAAAATTACATTCATTTTTATAGTTTATAAACTTCTAGTCATTGTAATTTACAAATGTTTTATGCGGAAAATATTTTTTTTAATCTTACTTTTATAATAGCGTTAATTTTCAAGAATATTTTTCCAAACTAAAAAAAAATTAATTGAATATAAAACTTTAAAACAAAGTTGTCTGTTTTTGTTTAAATAAAAAATAATTCTACATCTCAAAAATGTAATATAAAATTAATTCTTCATTTTTCACTAAATTATTTCACATATTTTTAAACGGAATATAAAATAAACACAGGTTTAATTAAACAACTTATCAAACTATTCTATTTTCGGAACAGAAGTTCTATAAATATCTAATTATAAATTATTTTTAGCATTGTTGCAGTGAAAGATATTTTATGCTCAAATGGTTAGGCTAATGGTTTAAAAATTTTTTTTAAATAATAAAATTTTTTCTCTTCTCTAAATTTCAGAAACATACAGAAATATGTATTTTAGTTTTAAATGTGATAATGCAAAATCATTATTAACAAAATCTTAATAATGTCTTTGTCTCTTCTCCAACTTAGTTAAGTTTACAAAAGGAAAAAAATCGATTTATTCATTGAAAGCCTACTTGTCGAATTAAATGTCTGAATTTTGCTTTAACAAACTGAAAAATTTTATTCACTTCAGATGCCTGTCATGGCAGACTAGAAAGGCAAAAATGTCTGTAGGGAAAGCTTACATTAATAACAAATTAATGACAAAAAACAAAGGCTTGAAACAAAGATCCTTTTTGAGATTTATCCAGGAATGTTGTACAACCAATATGCAAAACAGACGATTTAGCAACTTTTTAAAAATAATTTTGTATATCTTTTTGAGAGCAATCATTTTCCATTAATCAAGTTGTTCAAATTTTCTGTAACTTACTCGGAGTTCGCTAGATACTGAATGAGACAGAAGAGATGGGATGAAACCTCTGACAAGTCTGGCCAAATTTCCTTGAACACTAATGGCCAGATGAGCATGTGCTATGAAATTTCTTAATATTCGTTTTGATGCTAAGTGAGGACAATATATGGATAAAACTATTAATTCTGAACTTTCAAAAAAATTATACAAATTACACTTAAACTGGCATCTCAATTCCTGAAAGGGAGGGACATTTGATATGAATGAATTTAATGTACTTTAGATTCGGATACATGGTAAATTAGCTTCTGGATCTGAGGAAAATCATTCTGTTGTCAAGGCTGCCGCGGCTCATGATATTATAGCATGATTAATTTTTAAATCTAAATTTTTCATTCAAATAAGGAGGCCATAATCTATATATAGCAAAAGTGAAGGAGCAGATATCGCTGAAAACAAGTTTTAAAGGTAGCTAAGTATTACTTCTTAAATTTTTTGCTACGAACTAGTGAGAAATTTTAGTAATTTTAAATTTCTAAATATATGGGAACACTTTTTAAGTTCTGCTATTAAAAGTTAAAAATTGGACTGTTGTCTTTGAATGTCTGGCATCACTTAAGCATTGACAATTCATCAAAAGAAATAATAACTTCTTTTTCTTATATAACATAATTATCGGGTATTGCTTAACAGCTGGAGAAATTTGTTAAACTGTGACTCAAGAAAAATCAATTATGTAGTTCAAAGTTACTATCAATGCTATGATATAATACTTTTTTCATTACCATTTTAGAGATCTTAAAATGCTATTTGTTGAGATTACTTTCATAAGACTTTATTCTTTTAAATCCTGAATGGTAATTATTTTTGTAATTCAGTTTTACGGTACAGTGCACTTATTCCCTAATTTTTGATTTTAAATTTCATCATTTAAGATCATCAGTATGTAAATTTGTCATTTACTATGCAATTTCATAAGATGCGAATTATTTAGACATTCTTTCACTGTAATAACATGGTTTAAAATCTTAAATTTAATTGAAAAATAGTTAATTAAATTTATTTAACTCGAATAGGTAAAAGAAAATAAAAGCAATGCATGGTACAATCGAAAATTTTGTGCACAAACATCATATTTTCATTTTAAAATATTCTAGAAATCATGGAATTAGAAAAATTCTAGAATTGATAATTAAGGATAGTTGAAAATATTATTTATTCATCGAAAAATTCAAGCTAACTTTTAGTTAGTGTATTTAAATTTGATACGACGTAGTTTAGAATACTTTTTTTTTAAAAAATTATAAAACTTCCTTTTATCTTTACTTTGAATTAACACATGGTGAAAGGCACGAATCTTTTTCAGATCATATTTCATTTTTTTTCTTCTCATGAAATGTATTTAATATTCCAAACATAATTAAATATCCAGAATCATCGAAATTCTTGCATATTTTATAAAAATTTCGTCCTGCAGCATAAGTGCACTTATGGTAGATTCTTTTGAACATCATGTTTTATCCTGTTAAAAGATCGAAATGAGTCTAAATGCCACTTGAGATCGAAAAGTTCAACAATCTCAAAAAATAAGTAAGAAAAAAAAAAGATTCGTCATTTAAAAAGACGTTCCTTCGATAAATCTGAAATGAATTTAAGATGATCTAGATTTTAAGATGACAGAGCTACAAATCAATATTTTATGCAGTGATAACTCTAATAATACCTGCCTCAGAAGTTAATTTCCAAACAACTAGAAATATATATGTATAATTTCAATCGAAAAAAGGCCCCAAATAATGTACAGAAGCGTACTTTTTGCTATGAATCCTAAACATGTTGAGAACATTAAGAAATCTGAATTTTTATATAGTACTCATTCCAATTAGCCAAATTTAAAAAAAACATTCTCGATACATCAATATTTTAAACTAACAGATGGAAAAAGAAATTTGAATTTCTGTACTTTAGTTTGTCAAGGGGAATAACTATAAGATACGGATCATCTCCCTGGCAGCGACCGAAGTGGTTTAAAGCAATTCGGACGTTTTAGTCTCAGAAGAGCAAGACTTTTCCTGTTAATAATATAAGTGTTTCAAAGTATATTTTGCTAAATATAATGTATAGAAAATCGGGGGACTGTATAAAATTATAAGCATTCTATTTTTCATAGTAAAAAGTCTACTAATTCAAATAATGTAAAAAATTAATTCTTGAATCGATTTATTACATTTTTTGCAGTTGGAAATACGTAATAATCTCGAATGACTTAGAAATTAATTTTGGGGGCAGGCTGGAGAAAAAGTTTTTTGAAAAAGAAAAAAAAAATGCAGTGTCAGATATTTATTTTTATTATTTATTTGCTTCTTTTTTTATTTTTGAAGTTTAGATAAAGTATTATAATCGTCAAAAGATTCGAAGTTGACGAATCTCCACGTTTTATACCTTCCTCAGTTCAAAAAGGCATTTTTTGGAAAATGCCTGTGAGTCTGACAAAGATAAGTGGTAAACACAAAAACGCTTTAAATTGAAACAAATTTAATATATGATCTTAACACAAAATTTGTAGATTTATATCAAATTAGGAGCAAGTTCCCTTCTAACATTAGTTAACACGATAACTATAAAACAAAGAGAACTAGATAAATAAAATTAGGTATACATATTTAACATGGCATAGATACTTGCCAAATTTTGAGCCAAATCTGACAAAGATTTGGCCGCTTGTTCATCTGTATTTTTAGAAACATGTAAACGAGATAACTCAAAAATTCAATGACTTAAATGTATCAAATTCGGTATGAGATTTTTGCAACTGCAAGTGTAGTTTTATGTAAATTAAAAAAAACCGCTAGGGTAAAAGCGTCTAAAACATAAATTCGATTTTCTGATACCATTAATCCCCATTCTGGGTTTAATCGCCAAAATACTCGACATGGATCACATGTTAGATCATTAATAATGCTACATTTACGCCAAAGGTTAATATTTTGTAACTATTGAACACCAATGCCATGCAAAGCATTATCTGGGACAGCATTTTTATGAGAGAATTATCGAGAAAATTTTAATAAGACCACTCTTCCTGATTTTGTGTTATTTTTTTATATAGATACGTATTTTAAAATTTCTTTCTGGTATTAGCTTAAAGATTCCTTTGCTATTTAGTTTTTAAAAAATTATTTTTAGAGACCTGTATATTATTTTATGTTTGCTAACTTAAGAAGCGATGGTACATTGATAGAGTTCCAATCGCGGGAATCAGAAATGTAGATTCTGTTTAGACCCATTTCCAACAACCATCCATCGTACGTATTAAATTTAATTCCAAATAAGCATTTATAAATCTAGTTCAGGATCGGATTATTAAATAGGTCAAGTAGGTAACTTCTTAGGGACCTCGCAGTCCTAGAGATATTTATCGGATTATTAAATAGGCCAAGTAGGTAACTTCTTATGGGTTTTGCAGTGCTAGTGATATTTTTATGATATTTTTAGGCTGTGTAATATTTTACTTTCATTTGATTTATAAACTTCCAGTACCTGAACGTACTTAATTTAAAATCAAATGCGTCTTAAATTTAAAAGCGTTATGAGCAGATTTTTTTCTTTCATATTATTAAATTCGTTTAAAGATCATTGTGATCTAATTATTTTCACAATTGTTAAAATGATTGACGAATCAATTGTTGCAGCAAACTTAATGCTTAAAATGAGTTTTAAAAAACAGAAATTTATTTTTATACCCTCTTGCTTAAAATTACATTAAATTTCTTTTTTTCTATTAGGCGGAATACTGAAACCAATTCTCTTGAAAGCACTCATAATGAAATAATTTTTTTTTATTTCAGTTGAGAATATTATTTGTTATTTATAGATTAGTTATACAGAAGCTTAAATTAATTAAGGGGGCCCTTTAAAGTTTAACCCATCCTAATTCAGTTCTAAAAAGCTTTCACAGTCTTGGGCGAGTCATTCTGTATTAACTATAACCATTGTAAATGGAGAGGTGAATCTGCTTGTTGTCGCCTGTTGCAAAGTTTTACGGGACAAAAACAAAACATTGACACGATTCGAATGCTGCATCGTAATTTCTACTAAAAATAACAGTTAGATAACCACAATTAGGTTACCTTTTTTTTTTTTTTTAAATGCCACTGTCTCAGCTTACACTAGCAAAAACAGGTTCCTGCGAGATGAAAACAAAACTGCTTCTTGAATTTAAAGAAAAAATTATCTTTAATTTCACTCAAAATAAAACCTACTTCGCCAGGAATTGAGGTCAAAAATTTTCTTGATTTAACGAAAAGAAAAGAAAAATGTTGAACTCTTATCGACGAAAGGAAACAAATTTTTAAAATGAAATTAATATGTACCGAGAACTGTCTCCTATCTTCATTTTGTCATTACCACATATTATCTCTTTATTTATAAAAGATTAAAAAATTTTATTTTTCCATTTATAAAAAGAATGTATTTGTAATCCTCAAAATATTTTTACCCAAGATCTTCACAAATCTCTGAGCTTCAAACTTGTCACAACCCGAAAAGCACATATTTGTCATCATGTCTGCCTGTCTGTCCATTCCTTCGTCTGTCTATCTGTGAAAAATTTCCTAATTTTTATTTCAAGCATGCACTATTATTTATTATTTTATACTAGACGCCTTTTGCAACGGAATATTGCTCTCTTTTCTATTAAACTATTTTCAAGGAAGCCACAACTTAGTAATGTCAAAGGACTGAAAAACGTGAATATAATGAAAATGGAAATATTTGACAAAATTAACTGTCTCTTTTCCTGTCTGTTTTAAAAATAAACCACTGAGAATCGAAATAATTGTTAGGTCTTCATCGTACCAAATGTAATGTGAAATTCAGTGAGTTGTTATTTGAAAAAATTCAAATTTGGCGTCCGTATCATATATTTATCATTCAAATGGAGGTAATCGTCAGAATTTTCCAAATGATAAATATTACGCAGAGAAAAAGCTCTTTGCATTTTTTTAAGACAAAATAACTGATAGAGTTCCGAATTATTATAATTACAAAATGCATTTGATATGGGCGGATTATAAACGGCTAAATAAAGCATAAAAAAATTAAGCGTGATTGTAGTAAAATGAAATGAGACCACAATGCTAGGACATTTCAATAAGTAATTTACCGTGCTTTGAAGGATTTGAAACTCCAGAAGGGTTTGAAATGTGTCCATGGGACAAAATGATCATTTTGAACTGAATGCGAAAAAGTGAAAAAAAAAACAAAAAAACTGCAGTTACCGTCTACAGGTATTCAGGTAGAAGATGTTAATACGAAATACGGCGGTCATGGAAACCAATCTAAGACTCCACACGTCGTGGCATGCTTTGCACAATGTTATCCAACATTTTTCAGGGTAATTTATTCCATTCCTCTATTAGTGCAAGGATAAAGGTGTCCTTGTTTATTGGAGGCCCATCAAGACTCCTCCTCTAAGTATCTCTAATACACTGGTGTGCAAAACTTAAGCAACAATGCAAATTTTAAGCAGATAGCCATGAAATTGCAGAAAAGCAGTTCTTGCGATCAATACAATGAACACGTAATTCAAAAGAAAGGTCATGCGTATGCAAATATCAGGAACAAAACGTCACAGGCGACGTGAGCGTACGCAAAACACGTGCGGAAGGCGCTCGCAGCTCAACACTACAATAAAAGGAAGGACGGAGACGCAATTAAAGACATTCGCTGCAAGTGCACGTGAGTTAATTCTTGAAATATGGCCAGCAGAAATCACCTGGACGATTTCACACGTGGAAGAATGATCGGAAAGCTGGAGGAGGGGCGTAGTGTGACCAGTGTAGCTGAAGAGTTCGGAATCAACAAAAGTGTCGTTTCGCGCGCTTGGAAAGCCTTTTAGACTATAGGCACAGCTGTTAGAAAGGTTGGTGGTGGCCGCCCCAGGAAAACAACTGCAGTGGATGAACGATATATCGTCCTGCAGGCGAAAATAGCACGAAACCAGTCAGCAAGTGCCATTGCTCAGCAACTGTGTGCAGCAACGGGGCGACAAGTGTCGCGTTTTACTGTGTCCAAACGCCTTCACAAAGGTGGCCTATTCGCCCGCTGTCCTGAACGCTGCATCCCTTTGACAATTTCCCACCGGCGGCACCGTTTAGAGTGGTGCAGGGAGCACAAAAACTGGACATCTCATCAATGGAGTCGTGTCCTCTTTACAGATGAGAGTTGTTTTAGTGCCAAAAGCGATTCCCAACGCCAGTTGATTTGGAGAGAGGTCGGGACACGGTTTTATCCCAGTAACATCACGGAAAGAGACCGTTTCGGTGGTCCTGGAGTTGTCGTCTGGGGAGGCATTATGATGAACGGGCGGATTGAGCTCCACGTTTTCGACAGAGGTTCTGTAACTGGAGATCGCTATTGTCAGGAGGTGATCCTTCCCGATGTGCGTCTGTTCCGAGGTGCCATTGGATCAGACTTCGTTTTTATGGATGACAATGCACAACCACACAGGACTCATGCTGTTGAGGAGCTCCCGGAAAGTGAAGATATCACTCGAATGGATTGGCCAGCGTGCTCCCCTGATTTAAATCCGATAGAACATGTGTGGGATGCTTTGGGGAGACGCCTTGCGGCACGATTACATCCTCATGGGACCATCCGACAACTTAAACAGATGCTGATTGAGGAATGGGCACTCTTACCTCAAGAACTGTTGGACAATCTGATGCTGAGTATGGGGAGATGGTGCGAAGCAACCATTGCAGTTAGGGGAGGGCATATCCCATACTAAGGAACATCTGCTTGCTGTTCTTCCTCTTGGACAGACAATCATGTAACGATACTATGAGTTCAATAAAGCCTTTTTTTGTTTGATTCCATACTGTATGCATTGTATTCATTTCTGCGCAACTATGCTTTCGTTATTCTTTCAGAACAAAATGCTGTATCTCATTTCTGAATTTCATGTCTCTCAGATGATTTCACGTGAAGTTATGGCATAAAACATACCTGTTGCTTAAGTTTTGCACACCAGTGTATTTTTCAATAGGATTCAGATGTTCAGAACGTATCCTTCTCTCTAGATACTCGTGGAGCAACTGTTCGAGGACATGCTGCGTTGTAGTCCATGAAAAAAATTTATAACCGACAGCACCACGGAAATGAGACAACAGAACCTCATTAATATATCGTTCGCCGGTAATAGTCCCTGTTGAAAGCACATAGAGAGACTACAGTCATTGAGCAAGATTCAAGTCAGCCCATATCATGACACTACATGTAGGATATTGGTGCCTTTTCCTATATACTTTTCTAACTATATGTAGTACCTCTTAAAGGCCAGATCAATTATCATCGACAGTCAGAAGAGAGACTGGACCTACTTTCATCTGAAAAGAGTATACAATTTCAGTCCCATCACGCAATTGTAATGTTGACGATACCATTGTAAACGGGTAGTGTAATGACGTCTAGACTATGAGATGTATATAACAGGATGGTGAGCGTATAGTCCTCCTTACTGCAAACATCTGGCAACAGTTTTTCGGGAAACTGATTTGCTACCTAAATATGCTGCGGCGCCTATTGTTTTTGTCAATAGTATTATGTACCTATCTTCTGTATACGTCGTACTGCGGACATGATTTCTCACTTGACATTTTTTACGCATTCATTTGTTTGAAACGATTCCCTAAACCTCGAAATACACTGTGGCTGATGTTGAAGTCCCTGGTACAATCGTCTTTTTCAATCTTCCCAATAACAAGGCCTGGCTTAATATCATCTAAATGATGACGGGAAGACATACAGAAAATTGATTCTTTCCCGTTAAATGATGACGGGAAGACATACAGAAAATTGATTCTTTCCCGTTAAACTTTGTATTTGAACAAGAACAATTGATAGGTGTCAATTTCTTTATATCTCTTAGCCCTATTCTATTCCTTATTCTCTCAGCGCTATTACATGATGAATAACAACATGTCTATTTCCTGTTAATTTCCACATTCGTCTGCCTTCCATTTTGTGGTTGCTATAATTTCTTAGCAACTGTCCATCAGTATAATAATGTAATTATGAATGTGTAATTACAAAATAAAACAAAGCGTAAATGTCTCTTATTACATTAAAAATATTATCGATTTCCAGCTGAGGCAACAAAATGTCTCACTCTATCAAATTTATCAAATTCAATATTAATATAAACCAATGAGAGTGGCCTTCCCAGAACTTTATCGCATATTATCTGATAAAGATGTTATCCCCACCCCCACAAAAAATTGTGGACATTGAATAAGGCATAATGTCTCGCACGGCATTGGCGTAGAATAATTACGAAGTTTTAGCCTTTGGCTTGAATTTAGCATTTTTACTGAATCTATCGTGTGATCCTTGGCGAGTTTTTTGGTGATTAATCTGTGACATACGGTTAACAATCTCCGAAAATCGAATTTGTGTTTTAGATGCGCTTTTCATAATCAGTTGACAGCGATCTACAATTGCAGTCAAAAAATTACTAACCAAATTTCATATATTTAAGTCATTGCGTTTTTGAGTTATAGCGTTTACATGCTTCTGAAAGTACAGACCGACAGATGTTCTTTTACTTTTGAATTTGGTTGAAAATTTGTTAGGTACCTACACTATAGATGTTAAACATGTCTACCGAATTTTATCTATCTAGTTATATTCGTTTTCGTAGCTATCGTGTAAATTTATATTCGAATAGCTCGACAGTCAAACTTCCTTTGAATAGAATTTGAAAGACCGTATCAAATTTATCTAGCTCAAAGCGTTTTTGAATAATTTTTATCACAGGCAGAGACACGTTTTCCAAAAGTTTGTTTTTCGTACTGAGAGAGGTCTAAAACGTAAAGATTCGCCAATCTTGAGGTTTGAGCTGCAGAAGAAAATTCAAAAAGTGAATAATATAAAGTTGCGGCAGGAAACAAAAATTTATTTTTCTGAGTTAATGTTTAAAGAAAATAAACTTTGTTACCTTTTTTTTAAATTTTTTTTTACTTTTTGCTATTATTATTTTTAATAATATTGAGATGGATATTCGGTATTTTTAGTAGAAAATGCTGTCATTCTCTAGATAATAAGCTTAAGTGAACGGGGAAAAATATGTAGAAAACGCTTACGAAAAACAGTTTTTTTTAATCAAAACTTTATGAGAAGAAATTTATTGGTGATTGGAAAGGGGCTTGTTCCAAAGGTTTCTTCTATGAGTTGAATACTTCAAGCAGTGCACGAGAATATGTCCAATGTCATTTTCTTTATTACAGGACATTATGGGCTGTTATAAAGTCCAAATTTATTCATAGAATTGATTCAGGGTGATGATTACCCGTATAATTAGACGTGTTGCTATTACATCTCTTTTATATTTTTACGCCATATTGTTAGGGATAGAATGGATAGAATATCTCCTTGCTATTTTGATAAATTTGGTGCATATGTTGAAGTGAGTTTTATTTATTTATTTATTTTTGATAATAAGAAAATATTTCTTCCAACTGCAATCCACTCAAAGTATGGGTAAGACTCCGTGACCATTTTTTCGAGATAATCCGCCTTCTGGTTGCTATTTGTTCTAATTTGAATTTTATTAGCTATGCCATGAATAACTCTTGGAGATTTGTTAGATAAAATTTTTCAAGGGTTGAAGGACAGAAAAATATCTGTTAACAGCAATATTTTTTTTTTCTGGAGTTGCTAGCACATCAATATTTTGCTATTATTTTTGCAATTCTTACAAGAAATACAAACGTTGCTAAGAATATAAACAAAAGAAAATATCCAAAACAAAAATAACAATGATAATGGTAATGAATTAATGCAAAAATAATAAGTTGCCATGAATAATATGAAGAATAAAATAACAAAGATGCTCTAAAACAAATTTATGTAATTAATGAGACTTTGAAAAGAACATATTTTTAATTTGTTAAATTAAAACAAAATCTTACTATAATTAGAACGGTATCATTAAAAAATGTTAATATGATCTAAATACTATCATTAAAGAATAAAATCCATTATTTAATAGAATATGATAAATTATTTCGTGAAATAACTAGAAATTCCATGAAATAATTGTATTATATATACACTTAAACGATAACATAAAACTCTTTTTCGTGCGATGATATTACAGGAATCGCACTAAAATTTTATTTTATTTTTTGATTGAATGAAATTTTAATGAGCTTCTGAATTTTGGAAAGTTCTCAATGATTTTCATCTTTTTCATTTTATTTATTGATTATTTATTTAATTATTTTTGAAGAGCGAGCATGTACAGGTTGTCATTATGATTGTACAAAAGCTGTAGATTTGTATAGGCACACATAGAAACAAAAATTCTGCTTCTTATATAGAGATTTTGAAACTTTATATAAAGAATCCTCGTATTTTTTTAGGTGGCTGGCTGGGGGTGGGTCCTTCATGAAGATTATTGCATTATGTAATGAACGCACTATTATTGCAATTTCTTTTTTTTTTCTATTAGAAAATACAATATGCTGTGATATCCGCAATGAACGAATATGAGGTTATAGCAGAATATTATTTTTTGCACTGTTTGGTAGACTAAAAATATTAGACGGTTTCACTTCTTCTTCTTTTTTTCTTTTTTTTTTTTTTTACCCTAAAGAAATTTCTTCACTATCAAAATCAATAAATATCACCAAGAACATATAGCTATAGTTAAGAGCAAATAAAAAGTTCCTACCATTAAAATAAAACTGTTATTAGTTAACCGGAAAAAATTTAAAACATCACAAAAAGGTGAGGGGGGATAAAACAATTAAATTCAAACATATATTATATATTCTTCTTTTCAGTAATAATTCAATTTTGTCAAGTTCGGCGTTTTTTTTTTTTTTTTTTTCTTTTCTTTTTTTTTCTTTTCAGTATTAGAGGGAATTCTCCGTTGTTTTTACAGGAAAAAAAAAGAGGTAGGAATATAAAAAAAAAAAAAAACCAGAGAAAAAATTGTGTGCATAAGCAGGGAATTATTACGCACAACGATTACGTGCCCTATTCGATTCGGAACAGCCACTTTCTTTGTTCCTTCTCATAACAATGGACCGCACGCGGAAACTGGCCAAGGACATTCGGACGCAAAGAGGGGGGGGGGAGGTTGGAGACGAGAATGCATGTGTCCTACTCCGAAGCATCGTGATTCGAATGCTGTAATTAGCAACCCTCTAGATGTTTGTATGCCCCATCAGTTAGTTTTTCTCGTTATAGAAACAAGAACAATTGATGTAGTAGCCATCAAGACGCAAACTAATTGAATATTCACAAACGACCAGAAAATAAATGTTTTTCTATACCATAGAAACAATCAAATTCTTAACATTTTTTTAGCTATCTTATTCTGATATTTATTTTCTTTATATGGTGGAATTATATTCCGAGTCCGAAGGGAGAAAAATCCCTAACAGTAGTATTGAATTTCCATTTCTAAAATAATTTTCGGACGTACTTCGTGATATTGATCAATGGCCAACTGACGAGGACGATACATGAACCAACAATCTCGTCTCTATTTTAGTACATCAATATAATTGCATAAACCTTGATTTATTTAACAAGTCGTTATTCGCGTACACGGTATATGTTTCGTGAAATCTGTATTCGAATTGCTTTTTTCCGATTGTCACCAAAGATTTCTGAAGAAAATATTCAGACATCGACTCTTGTGAAAGATGATTATTAAATGAAGATATTTCATGATACAATATGTTGCCTTTTGACTTAGCTATTTAATTAAAAAAGTACTTTTCTTTCTCCTATTCAATGTCCTATTTAAATAATGGCTATTTCGAGAAATTCCTTGATTTTTATCATATGGCGATATTATCGATTTACAATATCATGCAATATAATTCTAGGTTCGAAATCCAATCCTACTGAAGACCTGCAGTGTAAACGGTGCATTCCACATGTGATGTCGTCTTCGTCGTCAGACCACGGTGCAGAATTATATAGCTTTGCGAATGCGGCGTTGATCTTTTTAAACTAAATTACATTTGTAATTGCCGTCTTCTTCATAGCACATGATATGCATCAAGAAATATTAACTTTCTCTTACATATTGTTGAAATACAGATCACTAATATTGCACAAACACACTAACGCACGCGCGCACACACACACAAACACACACACACACAACCACACACACACATATATTAAAACGTAATAACTAAATAAACACACACTGCATTTAAAAATTTCTGGAAAGGATGAGAGCATAGACGCAATATTTAAAAAAATATTTCATTAAAAATTATATGTGTATATAACAATTAAGAAATAAAAAAGAGAGCTCAAATGGTGGTGAGGAACTAGAAACTAGTTCGGCAAAATATTATTAAAAAAAATCTGCGTTTCTAAACTTTTTATAACTAGTTGATAATCAATAAAAAGTTGATAATCAAAATAAAATTATGAAACCTAGTTATTAGCTAATAATATCTATTGGAAATAATTTTATTTATTCCTTCTTTTTTTTTTTTTTTTTTGCTATGCGTTTTATATTTGTTTTATTTAGGTTCTTACATGTACCGATTCCCTCTTTTTTTTTGCTACCCTAAATGCATGTATAAAAGCAAACTAAATAGAATATGTTTGATGATTTTTTTAAAAATTTGCTTTTATTATTGTATTAAAAAGTAGAATTTTTAAAAAAGATTATTTTCTTCTTTTTAGCTTTTTTATTTGCAATCAATAATAATTATAAATATTGCGAACTCTTGAAATTAATTTTTTCAAATTGAAAACTATGTGCTATTCTGAAAATGAAATGAAATTTAATTGATAAATCAATAAACTGATAATTAAGATTTGAAAATATTAAAGTAGTATATTATCATCGGCAATATACAAATGCACTGAATTTCAATGCTTCATCAAATTAAGAGACGTATGAAAAAAAAAAAAACCCAACTCAGGATATATATATATATATATATATATATATACACAGAAATAAAACATTTGAATGTTAGTAAAAATATTTAAAAAGAATGTATTCATTCATAAAAGTTGCAACTCAGTACAAAAATTGAGAGTGAAATTCCCAAACATCTCAAACGCTTTAGGCTCTTTGTAAGCGTATTAATAAAATAACGAATATCTCAAATAGAAGGTGTCATTTAATTAGACAGTAAAGAAATGAATGATGTCAGCATGTTTATTTGTAAAATCTTTTTGAAAGTTCCAAAACAAGATAGCTTTCTAATTACTTTGGTTCACAGTTTAATGTTGAATTTGACAAAAGAACTTTTTGTCAGTGTCTGATCTCAAAATTCACTCACAAGGCACTCCTTTGGGAATAGGGATAGATTTTTTTATTTTTTTTATTCATCCTCCTGAAAACTATTTATAACTAGAAATATCAGTAAAGTTTTAAGGTATTATTCAACTTTTATGTTCCCATTTTTTAATATATATATATATATATATATATATATATATATATATATATATATATATATATTTTTTTATTGGTCCTATCAGGTGACGGGATATTCAAGATATTACTCTCTTCCCAATTTATATCATTTTGTCTTTGGCCCTTTGAAAATAATAAAGAAGGTTTTGGCGCGTAGCGAGGTATGCCGGGGGCTTCATGCAATTGTTTTGCTCATAATTATCATGAATGATTTCGGAAATGGATTAAGCATCGTCTTTTAGCTTCTTCTCTACATTTTTGGTGCCTCTAAAATTGATGTCCGGGGTATTATAACTCTTTGATACCGCTACGCTACTGAAACGGATTAGAACTAGCTTAGTAATTTTTCTCCGTCAAAATATATCACAAGAAACGGAAGTTCCCTTTTTCCAGTATTTGAACCCAAAACTTATACATATGGTCCTACTCTTAAGAGGAGAGCTTTACAATTTAAAAACTCTTATTATTATGATTAAATACTCTTCTCCTTGAATACTGTTTAAGTTGGAAACAACCTGAATTCATTTGTTATTATCATTCTCCCTCCATTATTGTTTTAAGAACTTTCATTTCCCTAAGAGTCTCGATTTCGCAGCGACTGAGCAGTTAAGAGGGGCAAATGAGCAAGCGGCTCAAGGATATTTCGGCTTGGGGTTGTGAACCCTCCAGCATGCCGACGACCCCTCGAGGCCAGGCGGAAACTTTCACTCTCGAAGAAGGGGTCCCGTTTCGAAATAAATGTGTGTCAGCCGCTGACCCGTTCAGCTATTTCAAGAACTCTTTTAATTTGGTTAAAATTAGGCAATCGGAAACAATGCTCTACTTACCATCGGGAACTAAACAGCGACCTTGAGAGTGCCAATCGACACGGAAATTGATCGAGTCATTTGTTTGTCTATTTACACCTCGTTAGATTCCGGAGGCAGTACAATACGTTGTACAGATGGGTCAAATGATTAAAAAAAATATTACGCGAAACACGGCATACGATTATTGCGATTACATCACGGTAATGCCGAATACGAATGCAAATATGCAAGAGTTAAAGGATTTTTCCCATTGATAACCATTCATTGATTCGATAGTGGCATACCGATTGGAAGGCAAGGGTTGATATATATGATTTGGGTACAAATTCAAATGGCATTGAAATAAAGCATTAATGCGCTAATGTATTTATTTATTTATTTTTACTTTTTCGTATATGAAGTATAGAAATAAAAAGTATTGTAAACTTTGGAGAATGGGAATGTACACATCAGAGCAATTTTTTTTCCAAAATTTCAATGTATGCAAAATCGTCAATATTATTATTTTGAAAGTATATCTCTACATTGCAAGCCTATGATAGATGTTCCGCAAAAATGTTGTGATCCATGAACTGAAATAAAATTAAAATTATGAAAATTATATATCATGACATCTAAAAACGTCGCACTACATACGCTGGTAATTTCACAACTAGAAAAATGTCCGAAATGCATAAAGAATTATATTTTACATTGTTTCAAACAATTAAATAAATAAACAAAAAAATAAATTAAAATTAAATCTACGATCGCAAATTTCAAGTTATCATGTTAAAACAATATTATTTTTGTCATTATTTGTCTTAATTAATTTAAGTCCAGTTTAAACCTGTTTGAAACAATCATGAGACTTCTCTATTGGTTCTCTATCCCCCCCTCTCTCTATATATAATAATATTTTTTTAAAACTTTAATTTTCAATTTTTCTAGCTGGTAGATAAAGTTTTGGAGCTCGACCGATTTTGAGACGAAACAACAGCTATGATGCCATAGTTCTACGTCAACCTTTTATACACGCATCTGCTGTCAAAGAAACATACGTAATAATAAAGCAATACTGGTAAAAGAAGGTAAAAGAATATATTCAATTAAAAAATGATGATGAAAATTGCTATTTATGCTTTATTTATTGTCTACGCGATTTCGAGCTTCGATAATCATTGCCTGCTTGATTTCGAGCTTCAATATTCATTGTCTTCGTGATTTCGAGCTTCAAAACCCACTAACCAAAACAACATCATGCTCTCACATAATAATAATAATAATAATAAAATAAAAAAAACTAATAAAAAAACTGGCTGAAATTTACAATATTTCTATTTTAGACAGTTTCACAGTTTCAATGGTCGTTTTCAAAGGCGCTTCCTAGTGGCGACCATTGATTTGCCTTACAATAATGAATTCAAAGCTTCAAGGTTTCATTTCTAATCTAAGAAGCGGTGTTTTTTTAATTGTTGTTTTAAATGTTAATGCCTCCAGAATTTTTGTTTTAAATATGACACTAAGGATTTGAAAGGATTGTATAAAAATACAGATGTTACAATTTTTCTTAAGAATTGACTCGAATAATAAAAAATATATTTATTTAGACATTTTGAAATGAAAACAACTTATCTCTTACGATTTTAAAATTATATATATATACTTTTTTTTTTACTTACTTTTATTTTAAGTTATTAAGTTAGATTTTTTTTTCATCATTTATTTCAAATGTATTTTATTTTTTCACGAGAGAATATACTGGTGTTACTTTTCTTATCAAAATGTTCCCCACAAAATCCTTATCAAATATTCTGCATGCATAATGTGCACTTATGAATCCGTGGTGAATTCAGGACAAGTTATAACTACTTTTTCATTGTATTCAAAATCTGAATTAAAAATTATTAAATAATGATAATAAAAAAAGTAATGCATGACAAGTTTTCCCAAAGAGGCGATAAAAGGAAAAAAGATTAAAAAAATTACTTGACATTCTGAAGTTGTAAAGAAGGTGTGGGTGGAACGGGGTGACCTCCTCCCCCACTTTCTAATCTCCCCCCACCTTGAAATGGTTTTACTGATTGGGTCACCTCGCCTCACTGCCTTCGCCACTTGCTGTTGTGTGACGTAATAATTCACTCTTATCCCCCCTCCACCCCCTGAAATCGAGGTTGTCCACGTGACTCGCCACTGTCCGAAGCCAAGCGGCCGGAACAGTGCATACCTTTCCCTCTCGATTGAATGAAGAGTGAGGAAAGTGTTACAGGGTTCCACTCCAGCTCCGGTTCTTTACCGCGGCTCCCAAGATTTCCGGCCGTAACGCCTTATGCAAAGGAAATAAACTTTATTCTATCACGATATCCTATTCTTGCCTTGCGTCCCCCCTTCCCCCAAAAATATTGTGCAACACCAATCTGATTAGCAAAAGTTATTGGCTTATTTTTGTCCTCAATCTTTTAGTGCCTGTGTTCCAGGATAACCTTAAAAAATTTGAGAGTCATGGGTTAGAGTAAATTGAAGCCTCTTTAGAACTGTAACCATGAAACTGAGTATCTATGATCTATCGAAAAAACTTAAAAAAAAAATAAGGGTGATAAAATTTGTTCTTTGACTAACGTCTTACAATTTTTCAAAACGGCGCCTTTTCAAAATAGGATTTTGGAAACCAGCTTCCGGTCGAATTATATGTGCGATTAATTTTAATTGTTAATTAGAAATATAACAAGTATTCATACGATAATTCTGTATACATAATTTGAACGTTACATGTATTTGTATGTAACATTACAAAACCGATGTTACTTAATAAGCTCTAAGCAAAATGGATGTTACTTATGAGCTATAATCGATAAGCTCCAATTTTTAATATATTTAAAATTAAGATTAAATAATTTTGGCTGAAAATTAAAATAATATCGATGTATTAAAGGAGATGCCCTTCCCATGCTTAAGCCTCTAGGCTACAGCTTCAACCATTTGATAAGACGGTCCTATAAGGATCCAAATGTCTATGTAAGTTTAATCTATACCCTATGTTTTAAACTTTCCCGATAACATTTGGAAATTTACAGAATTAATATCAAGAAAATATTTATATTAGTTATATATGTGTGAGATTTAATGGAGCAAAAAGCAGGTATTTGAGAAATGAATTTTCCCCCTTCCCATTTAAATGTTAAACTAATGTAACTTTCATTATTTCAGTTCGATCATCGTTTCCAATGAGTGTCGCGAAACTCTTCAAGATATTAAATCGGTGTTTTCTTATCTATTGCTTTAAAATATAAGGGCTTCAAATGGAGGATATAATATTACAAATTAGAGGTTATAAAAATTCGCATCACTAGTTTGGTGCTCGCTGTCCACGATTTGGCAATCAAGTGCAAAATATATAGTTTTACACCTATTATTCTCCAGACCACCCTTTGAAAACGCACAGTTCAAAAAAAAAAATGTCAACACTGGTTCTGGTTCTTAGCCTATTTGTTTCCAAATCTATACAATAATATGAATATTGAAAACGATCGGCTTTGGACTTTGAACTCTGCGGCAAAATGTAAAACGATTGCAGTATATGTTTGCAGTGAATTAATGAACTAAGCAGAATTTAGCATTTTATTATAAAATTAATCCACTTGGCAGCCAGCTAATCCAAAGGGAATGTGGTTGGGTCTGATTTCAATTAAATCTCTGACGCATAATTTTATATTATGATTTCCACAACAAAGTATTTCTAAACCTTAAGAAAGAATTACAGACATTTAGGACGTGTTTGTAAGTTTTAATAGCCTTGCATATGTCTGTTTTCTTTTACGTGAACCTTATTAAAGAAATCAAATCCAAAAAACGCCATAGTGCCTTTAAAACTGTAATGGATTTTTATAGTCCACCTTCTAATTAACTGTTTTTCACAGTTTTGTAACTTCACTTTCTTATTCTTTTCATAAATTGCGCATATAATAAATAAAACCATTCTTCTTTTCCATTCCAGAACTGAAAAAATTATTAAGGAAAAAAGGAAATTACATCAATTTCATTGTAAAAATAGCATCTATTATTCAAAATTATACAAAAAAAATTAATGTATCAAAATTTGGAAAAAAAAAATTGTTTGGAAATTAAACAGATGAAAAGGTGTGAAAATGCAAGTTATCGGCGAAAAACATCAAAATCGTGTTTAATTTTTAATTAAATAAATTATAATTGATATTTAAAAAAAATTCGCTCCTAGCTGCGCTCCAATGTATATTTATGCCAAATTTGGTATCTCTATATCAAATGGGTTATCGTGATGAAAAGCAACACACACACACACACACACACAATATTCTTCTTGCTATATTGATCATTCTCAAGTAATCTCTTTGATAAATTCAGGTTGGAATAAAAAACCTCTATTCAGATGCGATAGTCATTGAAGTTGTTTGAGTTTAGATGATTTTAACTTAGATTTGCACTGATAAATTTTGCTTACATGATTGTATTTGCAAAAGTATTTCATCATGTGTTTAAATAGAATAAATTAATACCCATGGTACTTTGAGCGGAGCCAAATTCGGTACAATTGGTTTGATCGGCTATAGCTCGCCCTAATTTTCCGAAAATGTTCCTGGAGAGGAATGAACTAAATATTTATTAGAAGTACTACTTGTCATTTTATGTGTGTGTCTTCAGCACATGTTATATAATAAATACAGTGTCCCAAGTGCTTAAGCAATTGAATTTGATTGCGATTCGGAATCTTTTGTAATAATAATAATCAGCCAATCAAAACTGGTGTATTTATTTTTTATTAATGAATACTGTTCAGAATTTTGTAGAGAAAACATTCGAGATCGAAAAAAAAAAGACAATCAAAACTGGGCGGTCGAATTTCAGAAAATGGGAAACCGATAATACTAGGAAAAATCAAAAATGTGAGAATGATTAAAAAGCATGGCAAAATCAGGGTGGAAATAAATAAATGGTGAATGTACTTGAGCCACTCCAATGCACCCGAATGCATATGGTTAAATTAAATTATAGGAATGCTGTTACAGCATTGGAGAGAACTATGTTTGATTCCTAATGGCCATCATCGGTCACGATGTAACCTTTCCTGTAAGAGATACATCTCAACATTTGATTCGACCCTACACTGTCTTTACACTTGCTAGGATGGTGAGAATCAACCTCCGTATTTGAAGATTCTCATTCATATTCTTGAGAAGCTCCTGCTAGTGGAATAGAAAAATATGATAAAAATTAACCCTTTTTTACCTGATGTTAAATTGACTTTCTGTAAATTAATTGCTGATGCAACTATGGCTTTGTGATTTGGGTTAACCACAAGCAAGAAGTGGAGTAGTTATGTTACAAAATAAATTCTTTTAATTTTTTAATATGATTTTTCTGCATGGAGCATTAAATTTTTCATATTTATTATTATTAGTTATTAATTAAAACGTAATACTATGCTTACACTTTCAATAAATATTTATATAGAGATTATGCATTTGTTTTAAATGCAAAACACAACTGCTACTTCTTATCGAAATATATTATCCAAAATGGATTTCTGTTTTTATTTCTTTTTCCTTATGTCATCTATAAGTTTTTCCAACTCAAAATGATTGCTAAAATTATTTGAATTCTGCATAAAAAAAATCTTTTTGCTTATTGCAATGAACATTTTGATATATTGTTTTGTATTACAACTTGAGAATTGTAACATATTGTGAATACAGAAATGCTGAATGGACAAACAATGGACAAAACGAATGCGTGTCAAATAAGAATGGCGTTCTTATGCAGTCTGATTTTTTATCACCTGCAGTGCTATGAATTCAAATATACCAATTTTAATTACCAGTTTTATATAATTAATGTATCGATAATTTTGGTTTAAAATAGTTATTAATTTCACCATGATTATAACACTTCTCGGTATCTGGTTAATATGTTTATTTTTCTCTTGAAAACTGTGAGGCGGCTCTGTTAATTGAGTTGGTGGTTAATTGATAGACTGGCTAGATTATTTTCTGCTCATTGAACCGATTATTTCTGATGCTTTTAGGATAGAATTTCGCGTTTTATTTCTTTGTTAATCCCCAAATTGCATTTAACAATATTCAAAGTTTCTTCCAGTTCTCTTCTTGCCTTGTATCAGAATTTTCTTTGGATAACATTAAATTTAAATTCGGGATAAGTTTATTGCATTATGTTTTCCCTTAAAAATTATGCAATGTTTTTTTGAGAATAATTGTTTATCTGAATGAGTTTTATTCATGGCTCGAAATAATGTTTAATGAATCCTTTTTCATCTTTTTTAATATATGGATCAGAAATGAATATGGTTTTCATTTTCATCTTTTTAATTATTAATTTTTTTTTATTTCCCATAAACATAATTCGCATTTTTACAATAGAATACTATATGTAATTGTTTACAAAATATATTTAAATGTCCCTTCTTGATTATTAAATGAGTGACAGTATATTATGGACTATTGCATCTCAATCTTTAAAATATTCGAGTTTCCACTTCAAATATATATATTTTTGGTTTTATATGCATATTTATACTGGAAATTTTTCATTTAATTCTAATTTCTAGATATTTGATAAAAATTAAAGAAAGATATTCGCTCTATGGACTCACAGGCGACATTTACCCTTTTGAAATAATAGCTGATTAAGTGACTTCTGGGCGTTAAAAAATGAATCGAATCGCTAAATGTTATTGAATGGATTAGAATATTATCTTTCTTAAAAATATGCTGAAGATCAAGATCTAACTCCAATGAACCGCCTGGGTACCTCTAACGCGAGGAGAAGTACCTGTATTAGTTGGAGATAATCAGTCCATACAATAATAATATATACTAGTTGTCAAGTCTTCGATTGTTACAGCAAAGATATCGAATTTCAATAATAAAGCTCAGAGAATTTGTGCCCAGGCTTAGTCACTTTTTCTTCTACCGTGAGGGAAACTTTTCCTTCCAAAGTGGTGTAAATCTGACATCATATCAGAAGATCTCAGATTTCACACGTTCGATTGAATGTCCATCTGGACTAGATTTAGTGATAATTTCTGATTATTCCTCCCTCGCGGGAAAATAGTCTTGAGCAGTGACGTGGTTAGAATAAATGGTGCTCAAGCAGTTCTTCTTCGAGTTCCCTTCTAATTCCATTCGATAACTTTAGGCTTTAAAATGTAAAATGAATTGAAAAATATAGTCCCCGCGACAACCAAAAAGACTAGCAGCAGTGACATCCAGTACTTCCATTGCCAATTTCTCGTTGCACCATTGGTCTTGTTGCACTTAACTATTGAATAGTTAATCATAAGAAAGATAATTAACGAGGTTTAATTCTTCAAAAAGTATCATTTTCAAGTATTCATTTTTGCTATACATATCATAATATTTCCTTAATATGGCAAATACAAATTGTAAACCAGCTTGAATTAAAGATCGTAAACGTAATGCGTAATATTTCTGTTTTGCATATATAATTTTTCTTTTCTCGTATTCGTGGAAAGTATGGTAATGGTGAAAAAAATCGAAATCGAAACTTTGACGAATCTCCACCTTTTAGACCTCCCTGAGTTCGGAAAATACAGTTTTGGAAAATGTCCTTCCGTGTGTCTATCTGTGACAAAGACAACTCAATAACGCTTTGAGATAGAAAGGTAAAATTTAGTATGCGGTCTTTACACTAAAATTGTAGATTTATATCAACTTTTGTGTAAAATTTGTTTAGAGAAAGATCGTCTGTCTGTTCAAATATAAATTAACTCAATAACTATAAAACAAAGAGAGCAGCTAGATAGATAAAATTCAGCGCACAGATTTAACATCTATAGTGTAGACCCTGTTAAATTTGGAGCCAAATACAATTACAGGTTGACTGTTTGTCGTTCTGTACCCTCAGAAATAGTTCAAAAACGCAGTGTCTTAAATGTATCAAATTTGATATGGGATTTTGTGATTACAAGTACATTTTTATGTCAACTTTTTGTTTCAATCAGTTAAGAAAAACATGTCGAAATTACAAATTCAACTTTTGGATACTATTAATTCAAGTCAGGGATTAATCGCCAAAACACTAGCCAAGAATGACACAATGGATCGAGTAAAAATGCTAAATTCACACTAAAAGTTAATATTTCGTTACTATTCTACGCCAATGCCATGTAAGGCGTTCTCTGACATGACACGTTTATTAGACAGTATGCGAGAAAGCTCTGGGGAAACTACTCCCGCTTGTTTAACTTATTTTTGAAAACTTTGTAATTAACCAATTCATTGATTTTTTTTAATTCTCTCGAGATTCTTTTTCTCCATTGTATTCAGCTTTGATATTGTGTATTCGAGTCCTCAAACATCAGAAATCAGCTCATTTTAGTTAAAGACGCACTGTGGATGGACTTCTTTCTGATGTCACAGAAGACTCGCTTTCGGCGTTAAATGACAAGTATCGAGGCGAGCATTCATCTTGACTTTTTTCGGTCACAGCGTTTTGGTTCCGTTATTAAGTGAGTCAGGTGATTGAGTTCGCTCACGGTTCAGATGAAGAGCGAGTGTTTTTAATGGCAGGACGCGATGCACCACTGATGAGACGGAAAATGTAAACAATCCCACGCAATGGGGTCAGGCAATAAATTCCTTCCGCTCGAAACACATGTTTGCATTTTGTAAAGCTAAATGAATCTGCCGTCCATTTCTATTGATTTCCTCAGTGATGTTTGGTTTTACCAGATTCTTCAATTAAGGAATTGTGTATATTTTGCCAAGAGAAACGCCCAGATAGGAATTAATTATAAGACCAGAAATTCTGAAATAGGCTTCGTCAAAAAAAAAAAAAAAATTAAGACCGTGAGCTTAATAATTGGAGATTAGAAATTACTAATCTTTTTAGATTTCAGGACCAATTTTCCATGCTAGCAAATATTATGTTCTGCGAAATGGGGATAAATGAAGTGTCAAACTTGTCATCATTGCTATATGATCATGGTTTACAGCAATACGTTTCAGATATATCGGTTTTATGGTTATCCACGTCATTGAGATTTTGTTGTTTTTCGTATTCAATTTTGTATTCCAATATTTAATTAATTTTCTTTTTCTTCATTCTACGTGGCGAAACTTCACTGTAGTGATTAATTCGTATGCTCAATGAAAATCAGTTTTATACTAGAAATGCTACTTTTTTTTTTTTTTTTTTTTTTTTTTTTTGTAAAGGAATGATTTTTTCTGTTTCCAAGGGAAACAATATTTATATAAATCGCTTTAACTAAAAACGTTAAGTTCATTTTAACTAAACTTTTTTCGTTAAATAAAGTAATACATTTAAACTAAATATAGTTTAGGCATTAAAAAAAATTAGTTCTTTGTTGCATTTTACAACTTTTTTTTGCATGTGCATAGCTTTATTTGTATTTTTATGAATCATCATTGTTTTTACATAGTTAGCTTTTATCCTTTCTTCTTTTTCCTCAAAGCCGTCTATTTATGCATCTTTGTATCATCTATTTCTCTAAGTTAGCTGGAATATTTAAAAAATTGCAAATGAAACTCATAAACATTTAAATCAGAAACATTAAATAAATCACACTGTTTTTACAGCTTAAAAAATAAGAGCGAAAATATAATAAATATTTAAAAACAGTATGACATAATAAATATAACAGTAACAGTATAATTTCCAATAAATATTTAAAACGCTTTTAAAATAAAATTATTTTCGATTACAAGATATCTACGAAAACAAATGCAAAAATATTATTATTATTTTAATCATGTCCCATTTGGTAATTGCGATAAAATAATTTCAACTGAGATTCACAACGACTTTATAAATAAATTACTACTTAGTAGCCTGTTGTTATATTAATAAATTTTAACTATAGTTGCGTTCAAATAGTTCTAGATCTTTTTTGGAAGGGATCATATAATTGTGCAGAGAGAAAAAACGTGTAGGACTACTCTTTCCTCTCCAAGCTTCCAGATCACATCATGTGAAGATGCTTGCCTTAACGTCAAGTAGCTTTGAAGTCAAGCCCACGTACATGGTGGATCATTGAAATCATTCTATCATTGATCGTTTTGAACCTTGTGATTTTTAAAACAGTTTAAAATATAATACAGTTCTAAAACAAAGAGAGAAAGATGCCAAATCAAAAAAGAAATTATGTTTCATCTTTTTGAATCCTGTATGATGGTATCACATCATTACTTATTCCTTTCCTTTGTCATAGCAATATGCTTATATAAGGTAATAAATAAATATTTCGCAACAAGGCAATAAACCCCGCTGCTTCGTGACAGAAACACTGATTGATTAATTCCACAGGGATGAGTGAAACAGAGTGGACCGTATACAAGAATATATATATATATATATATATATATATATATATATTAATACAGCGTTTGTATCAGCCATAAAACAGTTTTAAAATACTAACCATAATCAGAAGAAGAGAATATGGACTTTATTTATGGATGGTGTTCAAAAGCGTAGATTACAAATGACTAAAATACATATAGATTTGCTCAATAGAGATGAGTGAAACACAGTGGACTATAAGCAAAGAAAAAATATCTATTGGTACAGCATTTTTACCAACCATCAAGTAGTTTTAAAATGCCAACCATAATCAGAAGGATAGAAGATGGATTTTCTTTGGGGATGGTATCCAAAAGCGTATGTTAAATTGGAGTATCATAATTGACATATTTATCTAAAGACGAAAGACCAGAACGACACCACAAATAACGCTTGTCTTTTTTTTACAAATATCCTCGATCTTCTTTTTCATGCTTTTCTTAAGTGAACTACGCGACGGCGCCTGACTGAAAAGACAATTCATGATCGGGAACCTGTTCGTTTTCTGAGGAAGTTTCAAGAAAATTGCCAGAGGAAGGATTTGACATGTTTCAAAATTTTTTCTTGCGTTTATGTCTCTGACAGTGATTGTTTCTATTAACTGATAGTGTCCTCTTATGCTTTGATGCTAGAACGAACCTACCATTCGTGTGAAATATAAAAGAGGGGTTTTTTTATTCCAAAAATTCATTTTAAATTTTCATCTGTCTCTCTGGATTCCGTTTAAATTCATAAAATTCAAATGATATGGGTAAAGTTCTGGCAACGTTTAATTTTGTAAATGATATTTTGCAGCAAAAAGAAAAAATGATAGCTTGCGACAAAAAAAATTGCAATTCTTTTAATGATGTATATTGATATATACACTGGAAGTTTGGATAAAGACACTCAATTATGGGAACAATTCTGCATAGTCCTTATCACTCTTATCTTTCTTTAAAGTCATTAAATACAATAATGTTCGAACAACGTCTTATTTTTCAGTATTTTTTAATTTTTTTTCGTTTTCTACGTCGAGTGATTAATGAATGAGTCAAGCGTCATGTAACCCTGCAACCTATTTTTTGCAAATCCTGTAAACTGATTCCAACAGTTTAACTTTCAGTTGTGGGAAAAACCTATGCCAGTTGAGGTAGAATAACAGTTAACAAAATATGTAATATAATATTGTGGGGGTGAATGCTATATCTAAGTAATTGGAAATCAGTTAGTTTTAGAAAGGAAAAAAATTGCATGGATGTTTTCCTTTCTTTCTTTTATGATTTTGTGAGAATGCGAGAGCATGAATGAAATTATTATTATATGCTCAGGTATAGCTTAACCCTTTAAAGGGCCATTTTTTCTATCATATTATGTTAAAATATTTTTAGGCTTGAAATTAGAATAAGAAAAGGGATTCATTTAACTTATTGGATAAATTTAATTTGATTAATTAATTAATTTGGTTAATTAATAATTAAGTATTAAATCAAGACACATTGTTTTGTGTAAAATAAGGAAATAAACCATCTAAGTTTCAGTCTTTCTAAAAAAAATTGTCAGAACTTATGTCAACCTACATAAATTCATACGAAGAATGATAAATTTGGTGGGAAGCTTACTTCCCACGGCCCTAGAAAGGGTTAAAGTCGTTCGCTAACTGTAGCAGAATGAAGCTGTAATTTGAATCTGTGTAGTAAACTTAACCTCATGGGGCCTCTTACGTATTTATCCTTAAAGATCCGCCAGTTTTTCTTGTAATTTATTTACAACATTAACCTCATAATATTTTAATTAATATAATTCTGTTATATGTGTTTTGCCTAAGAATGCATTACATTAATTTTGCCCATTCTAAGTCTAGTATACGACTTAGATATTGTTATCTAAATATTTATTTTTTTGACAGTATAGTATAAACACGAAACCAATAACACTATATGTCAGTACGTGGACAGTTACAAGCGACCGTAATATCTCTGAAAGTCGTCATCGTTCTATACCCAAAGGTCATAGGGTCAAAGGTCATGATACATAACTACATTCGTTTCCATATTAGAGTTTCGCCGAAGAGAATATTGAGTAACAATTGCTTAAAAGGGAATTCTATTGTAATGTAGGCCGATTTTAAATGCGTGTGGCTCTGACGAGTTGATGATTGATCTCTGCCCTCAGACAGACGAAGTCATTTGCTGAGAAGGAGGAAAGTGTGAGTGGAACATAAATAATATGATTGTAATAAACACGATTGTGTTAGATTTGGGAATTTAATTTTTTACATTTCTTTATTGATATATATTTACTCATTTACTATAAAGGAACGAAATGAAGTTAAAACTTCCGCTCGTTGAGTCATGTCATCTCTTAATTTATTAAAATAAACATATCTGTTTTTATATAATTCTTCATTAACCAACTCACCAAAATCAGGTTATATTCAGGACTTTTTAAACGGGTATTATGATACACCGTCAATTTCACTACACTGTCAATTTAAATTACTACTGATTAAAGTCTTATCGGCTTTTAGTTATATACATACTCCAGTATTCATCTTTGATATACAGACAGCGCTACTGTGATTATAATATGATGATTACTAGAATTTATTAAAAAATATAGTATATGTGAAGTAAAAAGGTGGAAGAATTAGGAAGCAAAATTTATGTTATTTTGAAATAGTCGAATTTGACTTAGGATTTATGTATTGTCATGCTGTTCCCATAAAATTTTGATTAATTTCGCCATATAACAACAAATCATTATTAATTTGTCAATTTAGAATTATCCAATCTGCATACATCATTATGATAGGGCCAAATTATCAAACAGACAATCTAGGCAGCTACCTAAGGGTTCCCAAAATTTCGATATATTTTGGAATATTTTTAAATATTTATTTTAATATGTTAATTTTTTAAATATGTTAATATTTAACCTTTATTTAAATTACAAAAAATGAGTGAATTTAAATGAAATTAAAATGTGGCTCTGAGTGAAATTAAAATTGGGCATCTTTTAAGTATTAGCATTATTCTAATATTCCTAAATAATTATCATTATATGTCTGATATTATGTTGCTTTATAATTTAAAATTATTTAGATTAATAATTAAATAATATTTAGATTGTGTTCAAAAATTTTTCACTGTTTTGTTTAAAAATGTTTTTAAATTTGAATCTTGAATTTTTTTAAAAAAATTTGGAAATACTAAAACTTACACTCTGGAAAGGGTTTCATAATCATATATTTGTCAGTTTTTTCAGAATCTGTTACATAAAATTTCTTATTCAGAGAATTAAAATAAATAAAAAAATATTTGATTCAGAGATGATAAAAGAAGTCCCTGAGACTTGAATTGCCTAAAAGCTACTCACGGCTTAGTTTGGATCTGCATTATGAATCCTTAAGGTAATCCTAAAAGTAATATATAAAACAAAATTTTTGAAGTCGATTCCTAGTTAGGTCAACAATTTTTTTTTTTTAGTTAGTTTTATTAAATAATTACAAAATTGGGGACAAATTTAGCAACCATTTGGCGACATGGTGACGAATTTGGTAACTTTGGCGACCAAATAGAAATTACTGGACAAATGTAATTAATTAATTAAAACTGTATTAACATCAAGTGTCATCCACTGCAAGTTTAAAAAAATGTTTTTGAACTTGAGTGATGAATAAAAAGTATTTTATTAACGATTGAAAATTTGAACAAGATTATATATATATATATATATATATATAGAGAGAGAGAGAGAGAGGGTGAGCTAATATAAGAATTCAAAAAAAAAACCCATTGTGCATGTTCTTGATGCATGCAATTTACCGAATTTCAATTCGAGCTATTAAATTGATGAAGCATCAAAGATGAAAATGGGAAATCTGTCAGAGAATTATACAATTTTTTAACTTTTGAGACTGATTTAGTAGTTACGCCCTTGTTTCTCTAAATCTTTTGATACAAATAAAAAAGCATTAGTCTTTTTATTGTTATCCGGCCTGCATACAACAATATGTTTTTTTAAAGTACAGACTGAATCTTAATATTTTATTCAGATTTATATTGTCACGTAGAACTATAATATAGAACTCAATGACACACACAAGAGGTAGAGCTAAACCAATTTATTAACAGAACTCAGAATACAGTAACTGACAAATTTTCTGCTTTTATACAAGCAGAGAAAGTTCCAGAATACTCTTCTGGAGACAGTAAGAAAAGTCCAGAACACTTGTCAGGCAAACTAAAGAAATGTCCAGTATCTTCTGGAACATGAAATAAAGGAAAACATAAAATCAAGGAATTAAGTATTTACATATACTATTAATCGCATTGTCTCCAGCGGGATTCGAAACCAGGTCTCTTGATCATGAGACCAGTTCCATGACCATTCGACCATGGAGATTCGACTGTTTTTCTTCAATGCGGCATTGCTCCCTCCTTAGAAGAACAGCGTCTCGATGTTATGACATTTCATTGTGTGGCTCTAGCTCTGGATCGAGTCACAGGGCCAGTATAAGTTGTCGTGTCTTCACGGTGAGTAGTCTCTTGAGAAATGTCTCTTTCCGGAACCTCCATTATTTTATAAGAATGTTGGTCGTCTTGTTCTTGTGGGTCAGGGTATGGCTTCATGCGTAAAACGTGGACAACTTCCTTCGGTTTCCGCCTTCTAGAATTAAGATCGAAATCGGCTACTTCATAAGTGACGTCGGACAACCGCCTCAAAACTTGATAAAGGCCGAAGTACCTCTTGAGGAGCTTCTCGGAAAGCCCTTTTTTACGAACTGGAATAAAAATCCACACTAAATCCCCTGGTTCGTATGCCACTATCCGATGTTTGGAGTCATAATGCCGGCGATCTTTCTGCTGAACCTCGAGAGTTCGTGCACGAGCTAATTGCCTCGATTCTTCTGCCTTATTGATCAGATGACTAACATAATCGTCTTCTTGGCTGAACTCGTTGGGGCAGAGAGGAAACATCGTATCCAACGGCGTTTCAGCTTCTCGTCCATGTAGGAGGTAGAAGGGCGTAAAACCTATCGTGTCCTGCTTGGCAGTGTTGTAGGAGAATGTGACGAATGGCAATATCTGGTCCCAGTTCTTCTGTTCGATATCAACATACATAGAAAGCATATCTGCTAGTGTTTTGTTGAATCGCTCTGTGAGGCCATTTGTTTGCGGATGATAGGCTGTAGTCATTCGATGAGTGATATTGTACAGTCTATTAATATCGGACACCAGCTTGGACTGGAATACTTGACCACGGTCTGTAATGATAACTCGTGGAGCTCCATGTTTCAGGATTATGTCCTCTAGTAGGAATTTGGCTATTTGTGTAGCTTCCGCCGTCGGTAAAGCTCTGGTGACTGCGTACCGTGTCAAATAATCGGTGCATACTACAATCCAGTTGTTACTGTCGTCAGATTTTGGAAATCGTCCTAGAAGGTCGATTCCGATGCGATGAAAAGGAGCAGCAGCTGGTGGAATAGGCACGAGATGATCTAGTGGCTTCTGAGGAATAGATTTTCTCCTTTAACATTCTCGGTAGTGCATCACATACCTTCGAACATTTCTGTACAAACCTGGCCAATGAAATCGCTTTCTTATTCTGTCATACGTCCTGGTGAATCCTAGATGTCCAGCGGTAAGGTCGTCATGGAGATATTCTAGAATACTGAGCCGTAAATGCTTCGGGATCACTGGTAGGAATTTCCTTCCAGACGGATCAAAATTCTTCTTGCAGAGGACTCCTTCGACTAATTCAAGACAATTCCCAGCCTACTTGTTTTGGTACTTTGTTGGTCTCTTATTATTTTTGCCAATACCGGATCATTCATCTGTTCTTCTGATAGATTAGTAAATAAAGTGGCACCTATGGAATCCCCATACCATGAAGCAACGAATTTCAATGGGTTTCTGGACAGACTATCAGCATCTTTGTGTTTCCTTCCACTTTTGTACACCACTGATACGTCGTATTCTTGGAGTCGCAGCGCCCATCTAGCGAGTCTTCCAGAGGGATCCTTCAGTCCTGTCAGCCAACACAGGGAATGATGGTCCGTGACGATCTTGAAAGCCTTTCCAAAGAGATATGGCCGAAACTTAGTTATAACCCATATGGCCGCAAGACATTCTCTTTCAGTTGTGGAATAGTTTATCTCAGCCTTCGTCAGAGTCCGCGAGGCATAAGCTATTACTTTTTCCTTCCCATCTTGGATTTGGACTAATACTGCGCCGATTCCGTATCCACTCGCGTCGGTGTGAAGTTCCGTTGGTGCGGTTTCGTCATAAAGGCCTAAGACAGGATCGGAGGTAAGATCTTTCTTCAAGGCATTGAAAGCTTTCACTTGTTCAGGTACCCAACAAAATTTTGTGTTCCCCTTCAGTAACAACTGTAGAGGTTCGGCTTTATGGCAAAAATCCTTGATAAATCGGCGATAGTAAGAACAAAGCCCCAGAAAGCTTCTGATGTCATGGATATTCCTAGGCACGGGAAAGTCACTCACGGCCTTTATTTTTTCTGGGTCCGGTCGTACGCCATCACTGGATACTAGGTGTCCCAAGATCTTTATCTCTTGTGCTCCAAAGCGACATTTTTTGGATTAAGGATAAGTCCGGCGTTCTGTATACACTGAAGGACGGTATTCAACCTCTGAAGATATTCATCGAATGTTTCTGAGAACACCACAATGTCATCTAAATAACAAAGGCACATTGTCCATTTTAATTGTCGTAGAAGATTATCCATCATCCTTTCAAAAGTTGCAGGAGCATTGCATAAGCCAAATGGCATCACTTTAAACTCGTATAATCCCTCAGGTGTAATAAAAGCCGTTTTCTCGCGATCGGCTTCAATTTGCCAGTAACCGGAGTAGAGATCCATAGATGAAAAATATTTTGCCCCCTTCAGGCAATCCAAGGTGTTGTCAATACGTGGCAATGGATACAAGTCTTTCTTGGTAATTTTGTTGAGTCGGCGATAATCAACACAAAAACGCCAGCTTCCATCTTTTTTCCTGACCAAGACAACTGGAGATGACCATGGACTTTCTGATGGTTGAATGATGTTTTTCTCTAACATTTTGGTTACCACCTCAGTGATAATGCGGCGCTCGGATGGGGAAACTCTGTAAGCTTTCTGACTAATAGGTAAGTGGTCACCTGTGTTTATTCGGTGTTTAACAATGAGTTAGTTTCCGTTCTTGAACATCCTTTCTTGATCGAAAATTCCTGAAAACCTCTGGAGTAGATGAAACATTCTTTCTTTTTGGTCGATGCTCAACTCCGGAGATATGATAGCAGTATAATCGATGACACCCAACTTTGCGTTTGAAGTGGTCGTGGAATAAGGCGATCCCTCGTCTATGGTATTTACGCAGTCTTCGTGTAAAGGTTCGGCATACCCGATGAACATGGGATGATCTGAGGTACTCTTTGTCCGTTGGCAACCCATAGTTCAGCTTTTCCATTCAGGAGCGTAACTATAGTAGACGGAATAGCAACTTCCTTGTTCAAGAGAAGCATCCTATTTCCCTCTACTATTACGTCGATAGCTCGAAGGGTCTTACGTCCTAAGACAGTAATATTTCTCATAGAACGAGCAGGTACTGTATAGTCTTCTATCGTGAATAAAAGGCTGGAGTCTGGAGTTTCGGATTCTCGAAGGACGTCTTGAAACAAGAGCTCCGAACGGCCACAATCTATAACAGCTTGGGAAGCGCCCAAAAAGTCCCAACCAAGGATGATATCGTAACTGCATTGCGGCAAAACAATAAATTCAAAAGCCTGAGGTCTGCCATTGATTTCGAGACGAAGCGTACATTTTACCACTGGTCTCACGTAATTTCTATCGGCGACATTTAAAAGAACATTATTAGTTGTTAGAAACATAACCTTCTTCAGTAGGCGACGATACTTCTCCGAGATAACAGAAAATGAGGCTCCAGAGTCCACAAGGGCAGGTACTGGCTCATTGTCGACGATTACTTCAATATTGTTCCCAGACATCTTTGCGGCAATCGGAGGATTTTTGTCACTAGCGGCCTCACCCCCAAGGAAGGTCGCACCGTTTAGTTTTCCTCATTTCTCCGGCTAGGAGATTGACTGGATCTTCTATATGGCGACGGAGATCTGTAGAGGCGTGTCGGCGATCGTCCTCGTGATGGGCTGGGCGACAAACTTCGGACTGATGGTCGGCTGTACTCGTCAGCATAGCGTACCTCATTCGATGTCGGACGGCCGAAATCTCTCCTATTAGCCTGATATGAATCAAAAATAGCTTTGCGATCTCGGCAGTATCGAACTACATGGCCAGGGTGGCCACAATGGAAACAGACGGGTCTTCTATCAGGAGTGCGCCAGACATCTGTCTTCCTCTGTGGTTGCTGTGCTACGGGCGTACGTCGTGTGGCAACGTCAGCATAGGAAGGTCGGCGTCTTGGTTTGACCTTTGTCCACTCTGGTGCTGTCTGTGACAAAGGAGCCAAAGCATTTTCTACTTCCTTTCGAACAATGGCTTCAATGCCTTGGTCTTGTAGTTCGGGATCAACTACTGGAGATACGAGGCCCTGGACCTCCTCTTGCACTATTTGATGTATTAGTGATGCCAGATCCAGTTTTTCGTCAATTGCAGCCATTGGTACGACATTTGGAAGCCTTTCAGATTTCCTACTCCGGATTCTCTTTTGCTGCATCTCTTTGATCTTTCTACACCATTTTATAAAGTCCTCTGTAGTGGTTATTTCCTTCTTCAGTAGTGCCTGGTAAACATCTTCGGCGACTCCTTTCATCAAATGAGACACTTTCTCTTCTTCTGACATATTTGGTTTGACTTGATGGCATAACCCTAACACGCTTTGGATGTACGACTGCGTGCTTCCGCCATATTTTTGAGCTCTACTCTTGAGCTCCTCCTCTGCCTTCTTTACATAGTGCTGTGTTTCTCCAAATGCCTCTTTTAGCATTGATTTGAAAATATCCCAGGAAGTCGATTTCTCTTCTTATTTTCGAACCATTGCTTTGCTGTGCCACCCAGGAAAAAGAACACATTTTCTAGACATGTCAACCCATCTGTTGAATTTTGATACTCTGTCGTATTCCTACAGCCATTTGTTTGGGTCTTGTTCCAGGTCTCCTTCAAATACAGATGGATTTCTGTATTGGGGCTGTGCAGATGTCAGGATGACAGGTTTAGTTTTCTGTTCTGCAGGCATTTTTTTTGTCTTTCTGGGTGGTGGGAAATATAGTCCAAATTCTGGTTCAAGGCCTTTAAGGCGATCGCTTCTTCGTAAATTCGTTTCCACGCTGACTGGAATCGTACCCGGCGCCTCCACCAAAGAATGTCATGTAGAACTATAATATAGAACTCAATGACACACACAAGAGGTAGAGCTAAACCAATTTATTAACAGAACTCAGAATACAGTAACTGACAAATTTTCTGCTTTTATACAAGCAGAGAAAGTTCCAGAATACTCTTCTGGAGACAGTAAGAAAAGTCCAGAACACTTGTCTGGCAAACTAAAGAAATGTCCAGTATCTTCTGGAACATGAAATAAAGGAAAACATAAAATCAAGGAATTAAGTATTTACATATACTATTAATCGCATTGTCTCTAGCGGGATTCGAACCCAGGTCTCGTGGTCATGAGACCAGTGCCATGACCATTCGGCAATGGAGATATGACTGCCTTTCTTCAATGCGGCAATATAATTCTGACATATATTTGTGGAATAGGAAAGGTGTAAAAGAGAGCTATCATAGCCACCAAAGAGAGCCACCTTCTTCTCTTAGTTACATAGAAAACACACATATATTGTTAAGGTACAAACAATGCATTTGTTTCCATTCATGTTGTTATTATGTTTGAAAATGATAAAGGTGAGAAGGAAAAAGCTCCCAAAAAGTTATGTCATTCTGTAATTTTTGAATAGGTTTGTGTACCTGCACTTTCTCAATGCACCAGGATATAAAAAACAACAACAATATCTTTAGATTTTCTTCATTATACTACGTACGTAGATTATAATTTTTTTCTTTTTGAGGACAATGCAATGTGGTACTATTTTGATTCATGCTGTTGTATCTTTGAAATAAAAAAAATAAAAAATTCTTCTCAGCAACTTGGAAGACAAAACTTGATTCTTTTACATCTAAGTTTGTATCTGGAAATATAAATTATTGATGCTAGAAACAGTCAAAATGAGGGCTTGAAAAAAATCACTTTTCAGCCCCTAACTTCTAAGATATTGCAGTTATCGAAAAACTAAATGCAAAAGGTGTTCTTCTTAATAAGGCTCTAATTTCGCTAAAAAGGATTTATTATTTCTATCTTCAATATTTAGAAAGTTTTAGCGAAATGAAAATTTCAACCACCTACCATTTCCACCCTCCTTTGAACTAGATGGGCCATTTACGAACTCGCCCGACATTTTTACTTTTTTAATAACATATTCTAAGCCAGTTAGAATCCAAACAAAATTACTCTAGTTATTCTGTTCACAAGATATCATGGGCAAAGCGCATATATAAATATAAATTTTTGCACAAAGAGTGGTTTTGGGCTCTATGTTCTAGAAGTTTTCCCGAAGTCTTGTCATGAGAACCATTGCAATAGGTAGTCGTCCTATAGGAATCTACTTAAAATGAAAGGAATGCCATTTCGTAAATGTTATGATTCAGCTGCGTCTCTTAACAATAGAATATGATTGTAAACACAAAAGATTTGTATTTTCTGCACACATCAGTATATATTCCTTGGAACAAATAATGCAATAATGTTCGATGTGCGTTGTTGTATATATGAAGTAAAAATTGTGAAAATAATGCAATTTCTTAAGTATTGAGCATGATTCAGGGCTGCATTTTTTAGCCAAATAATATAATATAAACACAAAATATTAATGTCTTTCAACATTAAATTGTCTACAGACAGCAATATGTATTTCTTGGTACAAAGACTCTCACATTCACCAGAGTCAGATTTACTACTTCTCTGTGTCATATGATATAAACACCGCACTTAAATTTCTTGATCATTTGGCCGTCTGCATACATCATCACATGGACCTACATACACCATTGTATGCATTCTTAAGGTGCAAACAGAGCAAGATGGCTTGGATTCGGTTCATACCGTTGTGTTTGTAAAGTGGGAAAGGTGAAAGTGAGAGAGTGACGCAGCGATGGCCCATTTCCTGGCGAGGAGGAAGGAAGGAAGGCAGTCGATTATTTTCACTACCAATGTTAGTTGACCGGAACTTCCTCAAGTATGTCGCTGGGTCAGCGCCTACTTTCTCTTCTGCCGGCCCCAAATCGTGGGTGAAAACCTCTAGAATGGCCCACGGGGCACGACCTGCATAAGAAAGCATTTCATTATCAGGAGGTAAACAGAAAAGGCTCCCAGCTCTAAATGACCACGGAGAGAGTGGTTAATGCATAACATTGCCGTCGGATAAATCTATTAAAATATTAAACTGTTTGCAATTCTCACCATTGAAATGAGTTATATAAGAAGGTAAAAAATAAATAAGAATCTCGAAATGAGATCAATGGAAAGGCATGGAGTGTTCTATGCATTCGTAATATAATTACACATTTAATGGTTCTTTAGTATCAACGCGTTTGTTTTGGAAATTACTTAATCTTGTTTTAATTTGATATCTTTTAAGTTTAAATTTAAGGAAAGTAAACTTACCACAGTTGAAGGCAGATGCGCTTTTGAGGTTAAATAACTTAAATAGTTAAGGAACTTGAATGGATGCGGTAATATTTTAACAATGGATTGATATTTCAAAATCGAAAGTCATGTGACTCAAGTGGGATACAGTCGTTTAATATTCATCATTATTTTCCCTAATTCAATTCAGAGAGGAAATACATACGATAAAAATACAACTTAAAACAACATTTTTGAGATATAGATATTTTCATCAACAATCACAGAGAATATGCTGATATTCCACTTTTCCCAAATTATTTATTGCTTGTTTAATGATCCATTATGAAACATATTGAGGTTATTCAATTTTGCATAGTTAGCTATATAAGTATATACAGTTTTTAATAATGAACCAGAGATTCACAAAAGAGTATTAAATTTCTAATTAAGATGGTTATACTCAGTTATTCATAAATATGGTAATTATACTTCATCGGCAAATAAGCAAAGAATAACCATGGTCATTATAACTAATTCTAATTATACATTGAGAGGACAAAAGTCATGAGATACCTCTTAATAACATGTCTTGACACTATGAATCTCGGAATATCGAATTCTCTAACGATTTCTGAAATGGAATGTCCCATGCGTCTAGCTCCAGCTATCGTTCTGCTTTCAAAGTCTACTATAAATTCCTTGCAGCCATAATAACGTCACAGCCCATTTCATAGGAAAATACAAATGGATGCCCTGCAACGCATTTATACATTTTGTACGCGATACTTCAGCTATCCACATATTTGTATATTGCTATTCCATGACTTTAGTCTCGTCATCAATAAAGCTAGCAATGGTTTCACACCACCTGATTGTGTAGCCATATTAGAATTGGTGGAAAGAATTTGTGTACATCAGATGTATATGGAAAGTGCCAGTTTAGTTTTTGTAACCATTGTATACCTTCTGAACACCACACACTAAAAAGGGACGCCATTGCATAAAGTAATGCAAAACGAAGTTAGATATAAAGGCGTCACAGTAGGTACTCGAAAACTCCTCAAAAAAACAAAATTTTCTTTATTGGCTCATATGGTAAACTGAGTGTTTCTAAATGTCCCTTTAGAGCTATAACTTTATTTTTTATTAAGTCACTGAAGAATTTTTGATGCATGAAGGAGAGTGAACAATGTTGCCAGGCCCACTTTTCAGATTCAAACACCTGCAAAGGATTGGCAAAAATATTGCCAATTTACCAAAGGCTTGCATCAAATGAGTTATTAAAGCGATGTATTCGGTGCATGACTCAAAACTCCAATGAGACGGTGTCATTTGAAGTAAATGCTCAAAAGTTGCAACTACCTCGATCAAGCAGAATAGTAGAAATACTAAACCGAACAGCAGGAATATTAATTAAAATAAATAGCAAATTTAAATATGAATTTTGATATGTGTATTAATTTTTTAAAGGTGTTATGATAAAGATTTGTGAAGTTTTGATCTTTCGTTAGTTTTTCTTTATATCTTCAATATATAAATATACTTTGTCTCAATAAATCTTTGCATTTTTTAAATTTAAACAATTTAAAATAACTTGAATCAGATTTTGTAAAACTTGCAGGCAAATTGGATAGATTTTATATAATGATTTAGACGAATAAAAACTTTAAATGCCTTTTTCTCCATGATGAATTTTTGCTTATATACTACATTTCAAAAGCCTAAGGCTTTCTTAAAAATATAGATAGGACTGTGAAATTTTCTGTGAATGTTCAGAAATATATGTTTTATAAAACCTAGTATGTAATTAGATTTAAGGCGTGTAGTAATTTTTTTTAAATGTCCAAAGTCAGAATTTCTGCATTTTTCAGATTTTTTTGGGTTTTTTACAATAAACAAATTATAAAAAATTAAATATTATTGGCAAGAGAAAATCCATACTAAGATTTATGTAGCATATTAATAGAATCTGGAAAAAAGAATTTGGGGAAAAATCTTCATATTTAAACAATCTTAGAGTTTTTAAAAAAGCTCAATTTTTTTAAAAAAATTTACATTTTTAAACAAATTTAAAATTATTTCAAAAAAATTATGGAGATTCATAGAGTACCATTTTACATAAAATACAATTAAAATATAATTTTATTAAACATTAAAATTTAAAGAAAAAACTTTGAAGTACCGTATCGCCTTAAATGACATCTGCGGTTAGTTTTGTCTTATAAATGCGATGTCATTTTATTAAGCAGAAATATTATTATTATCGCTATAACTTTTTTAATATTGAAGATAGAAGAATGCATCACATTAACTGATTTAGTGCCTCATTAAGACGAAAACTTTTGCATTTAAAGTTTTTCAATGGCTGCAATTGCTGTGGGGGGGGGGCTAAAAAGAGACTATTCTACCTATTTTGACTGTTTCTAACATCAACAATTTATATTATTACTTTTGGAAAAAATGAAATGAAACTTCTATCGTTATTTCATTTTCATACTTTGATATTATTTAAATTCACTTCGACGAAAGATTGAAGGTTTGAATGAAACTAATAAAATAAAATAAAATAAAATTAGAAAAAGATTTTATAGCAACATTGTAAAGATGATCAGCCTTAAACATTTCCAGAAGCTTCGCGTTTTTTATTTCTTTTGAATATATTTTATAATAATTTTTTTCCTGGAAGCGAATATATATATTTGTTTTATTTCTGCTGTAAAACAGAACAATTGTGTACTATTTTACCCGTCAACGCGAAAAAATATTCGAGTTAAATCTATCGAAATTCGCTAAACTATCTAATATAACAAGAAATTAAGAAAAATACTTTACTATTTTGGTGATTTATTGTTTATAAAAAGATTACATCTTTGCTCCATAAACTGGCATACTCCTAATTCTCCTGAATGGCCATTTCTTTTTTAAAATAAAACAAACTATTTTTTTAATTGTATTTCCTTCGTGACAATATTCATAAAAAGCAAAAAGACACACCCAATGATTACGAGCACTTAAACAATAATTTAAACCGAATCTATTAAAACTCCCGAACTAAAAAATAGTAATAAAAATATTAATAATTTGGCAATATCATTTATAAAAAAATTACAATTATCTTGAATGGATATTTCTCTTTCTAAAACCAATAAAAATTAATAAAAATATATACAAAAATATATAAAAATATATACAAAAGCGTGACAATATACACAAAAGCGAACATTTTAAAATCCCTCTTTAGATGCGGTGTTGGCAAATAAGTTCAAATATTTTTCAAACAAAGTGAACTGACACTATTTGTACCCGATAATAATATGATGTAATAAAAATCTGTAATCGTAAAAATAAACCCACAAAATTGCGAAAAACGTGGGATGCAATTGAAAATGGACTGTTTTCCAATCCGCGGAAATCGCGGGATAGGCAGCTGGAGGGTTAAATGTGATTAAATACTATCGGAAATATTTAACTCATACTTTGCTACCGGATAAAAATAATTATCATGAATTATTATAGAGATCAATCAATTTACTAATTGGATGTCAACTATCTTGCTAAATAGTAAAATAGCTTGCTGCTCAACTTTTGAATTATATTTTACACTATTCATTATATGAAGAATAATTTTTTTATAAAATTCTACATATTCTGCGCAATAAACGTAAGTTTTGTTATTTAAATGCATTTTTTAAATGAATTATTCGTTATCTCGAAACTACTATTATTTGGAGGTCATTTGATTTGAAGTCTGCCGCGTTTGTGAAAGTATATTCTATTAAAAAAACAACCATTATAACTTAAGCACAAATATGGGTACTTGCATTAATCGCAAAAAAGATCGCCAAAGATTTCATGTTAGTCTATTGATTATGTTCCCTAACCATATGCGGTTAAGCCTGAATGCTTCGCCAATGGCATGCAATTGATACACAAGTACCGAAGTGTATATATATTTAAAAAAAAATCCATGATATATTCCCTTTTCCTTCTATACATAGTTATGAATGAAATATTCAAAATCTCTACAGGTTAAGATCTATACTTCAAAATTTATTAAGAAAAGATTTTTCCCACCAGTATAACTAAAAAGTCAAATGTAAATTCGTACTCTCTATCATAAAACGATATTCCTAGCATTTAATTGAAAGAAGAGCAATTGCAAACGACAGCTAATAATTTCTTCAAATATGTTTAAAATGCAGAAATAAACATTTAGTTCTCCAATGATACAAACCTTTTGGATTTGCTTAAAAACTTCGAAAGATTTTCAATAATATAAACTTTGTAACCAGTTTATATTTGTATATTATTTTTATAATATTTGTTACCATAATATTATCTATTTTACAATAAATACGTAACTTATGAGATGGCAATGAAATCATTATTTATAGTTGCTTCAGAATGTATTATTTCACCATTTTTATCTAAGGATTAAAAAGAATTTGAAAATAATTTAGAAGATAAGGAATCTATCTTTACCTTCCAGCTTGCTGAGAAGAATTTATTCGCCTTTTCTTCTTCTTTTTTTTTTATTTTTAAACCTTGTTTTTTTTGCCCTCTTATAACATCTTTTTGTTAATGAATTTAATTTCCAATTATATATATATATATATATATATATATATATATATAATTACATAGCATTACAATAGATAGACTTCCTATAAGGATAAAGAACCTGAAGGAACTAAAAGAAGTCATATTTTTAGACTAATTGATGCGTTCGAAAAAAGAATGGATATATCATTTGCTATGAAATACCGAAATTCTGTATTAATATCATATCAATGAAGTTCAATCTGCAATATGTTTTTAGAAAAAAGAAGGTATAAGCGAAATAAATCGTTAAAATGATTATTTTCTGGTGTATATATTTTAAAGTATTAAATATGTAACTAAAACTTTTGTTCGACATTGAGAACTAAATGAAATTTAGAAGTAAGTTTTACTTCTATATATTTACTGTGTATTAGTCTACACTTTTTTGAAATTTTACTTTTGAATGATAATTGCATTAGTATTTCAAAACTCTTTAAACAAGGCTGCATCTGATGTTATTCATTTTGAAAATCACTGTGTAAAGCATCTAATGATCCAAATAGTGGGAAATTTTTTTTTATTTAGAGAACAATTTTTGTTTGATCAGATTTAAATATTTGCATATCGTTTAATATCATATCAATGGAAAGGAAACTAAAAAAATTAAACATCGATAATCTGAGATGTAAGTTCATTTTTTGTTTAGTTAGTGTTATTTTATACGAAAACAAATATTTGCAAATCATTAAGAAACGAATAAAACAGCAAAGATTCAATGAAAAAAAATTGAAATGCTCGCACAAGAGATTGCAATTATTTCAACCTTGTCGGAGTAGAGTCAGAGAATAGCATTGTTTGCACATCATTTTAAAGGCAGCGTAAGACTGAAATCAAAACAAATAAATAAATTAATTACCTAAACTCGGGGAAATGATATTTCTAACTTCAATGAGACGTAGAACTTTCTGAATTGTCAATTTTTTACCCCTTAGTACAAAGTAAAAAAAACTTTTTTTTTAGCTTAACAACGATGTTTTGAGAATGAAGGGCATGATATAAATAAAAAAAAAAAAAAATGCTAAACTATAACTAAATTTATCAACTGTTCAATTAACAGCAGTAATTGTTTTACTTCTTTTTTAAATTATTAGGGTTTTTTTTTTTCGATTTGTACATATAAATAAGCAGATACCTTTTTTATGTTCTATCTTTGTCATCGTATATCATTTAAAATAAAGCAAAGATATAACGTTTGTCATAATAATAACTACAGTTTAATTCAAAAAACTGTTTATAAGTCTAAAGTCTTTTTTTTTTTTTTTTTATCATTTTGTAAATTCAAAATAAAAATTGAATACAAAAATATATCAAAATTGGGCGAGGATGTACAATGAAGAACCAACTTAAAGAATTTTTGTCAGTAATGTTGAATTTTTATATTTACTTGATTAAAAAAATGGCTGTGTTTTTTTACAAAAGATTTTGAAAATTAAGAGTCTAAAGTTTTTCCATGCTTAATCTTTTGAAAAGAAATGGATACAAGCTGCATTAAGTCATCAATTTATTACGTATTACTATGCTTATCTTGATACTATGTGTTAATCATAATTATGCAATGACAATTATATATTCATGTAATTAATTAGTATTATTTTCGAACCTATTATGTGTTCATATGGCGAATTATGGATTATTATATTACGTCCATTATGTATTACATATTTTCCATTAATTATGTAGCAATTTGTAAGTACAAATTCAAAATAGATTTATCATCTACATATTTCTGTCCTTACAACCTTTGGAAAAGCCAGGTCTCCATCTTAATGGTAAATAAAACATAAATGAAGAGCTAATTCTGAAGCCCTCATTATAAAATACCGTTGCTTCTGCAATACATAAAAAAAAATCCAATACTGCACCTTTTTTTTCCCTCAAAATTATCTAAGTGTTAAAGCTTTCTATTATGCAAAAAAAAAAAAAAAAAAAAAAAAAAAATCTGCCATAGCTTGAGTTACAAATTACAAATTATAAGATAAGGTGTTGCTCAAACTTAGAAACTCGGAATTCATTAAGCGGCGAGTGCTTGCTGATTTCAAAACTGCGTGTAAGTTTAATTGCGTTTTTATATTTTATAGAAGAATTTAATTAATTAGAATTTGTCATGGTTCGATTTTTTTTCTCCGTCCACCTTAAATTCCCTATAAAAATTAGGTTAATATGTAATTCTAATTTATTTCGTCAACTTAGAAGTTAAAATTAATAAGACAATAATTACGAGAATTTTTACCTATAAAAACAATTACGAGAAACATCCTTTTAATTATGTACTACAGAGCAGAAAATTAAAAAAAAATATTTTCATCTTATAAATATTGCGGAATTTCGAAGTGACTTAAAAAAATTTCATTGCCATTTATATAGAATCAAAATAATAATTAAGTGATAATTTGGTACTGAAAATTTAAAATTCTGTTTTAATTGGAATTACAGAATATGGAATTTAATTATTTTAACAAAATATGGAAGTGTACAAACTTTGAACATTCAAATAAATCAGAGAGAATGTGGAAGAAATAAGAAAATAAACAAAAATCTTTACAAACATGGAACAAATCAAGTTAAATAAAATCTTTTCAAACAATCAAATTAAAACTATATTTATTTTTAATTTTTTCTATTAATTAATGTTCATACTTTGTATCTAATGGACAGTTTTTTAATGTTAAAATGTATTCAATAAAAATGTGAAAATATTTTCAATTTTTAAAAAAAGTTTTTTGAATACTTTGGAGAGAATTACACTATTTATTTTGAAATGTTATTGTGCGATTGTTGCATTCGAAGATCTACATTAATTTCTGACAATTATTTGTTAAAATTACTTACTTTTTATTTATTAATAATTTTATATTGCTTATTAAAATGTTAAACGCAAAAGATAAATCGATAAGAGCTTTTTAATTTTAAAAATTAACATTTTCTCTTTCTGTATTCATTTAAAGACCTTACATTTTAATTCCAATTTCTGAATAAATAGAACTTCAAATTACCTAAGTTTCACTTCAAATTAGTCACTACACTTATTCTATTATTTTCTATTTATTTTTCAATGCATTGACGATTTTCTTTATTTAAAGCTATATTCTTTGTCAAAAGCGCATCATCTCAAGAACATCAAATCGGAAAAAGAAAGAAGAATCTGTAAAAGTAAACAATCTACTAAAGCAATTATATGCCCCAATGTATTAAAAGTAGGTCTGGGAAGAATTACTTCAAGGTAACAGAAAAGACGTCAAATTTTCAATCGCATTCAGCCATGAAAATGGCTGTTATGAGAAAAGGAAAAGAACGTCTTCCTTCCTCCGAAGAATAGAATAAGACAGGCGTGATCCCCTCTTAGGTCAAAATTCCGATGAATGCTTTATTGGCCAGTGCGGACCTCTGCAAAACAACCGTCTGAATGTAAACCTACATTTCGAGCACCTTCATTCCTACGCACACCGAATCTAATCTCATTGTCTTTTAAGTTGGATTCGAGCTAAGAATGACCACTAAAATGTCTCGTTCCAGTAAGTAAGTGGACGTTCACGTGAGCATTCTCTCGTGGCCCAGTGACCCAACTCGCAACTGGACTCGAACTGCCTCGGGAAAACAAGTAATGAATGGCAAACAAACAACAAAGGGAAAGAGAGAGTGAATAATGACATAACAAAAAAGAAAAGGAGAACCACTTTTACTTTCAAGAAGAGTAGGGCCCGTCGTTGCCATAGCGACGGTCGCACGTGATGGACGGCGGAGAAAGTCTCGCTACACAGAGAGAGGGACACGTGCTTCTTCCGATTTCGCTCACAGCACGGCAGCGAGTTTAAACGCATGTTTAATGCAGTTTAGAGAAAATTATTATTTTTTTAAATTTTGTTTTTGGCGTTTGAATTCCTATTACTTTTTTTTTTATCAGTCTTATTTGTTCTGAATGATCTTGTATGAATCTACATTCTTGATATATATACTTTTTAAATTTATATCGCAAATTGTTTTTTGTTTTTGTGACCTGACAGTGGCATAATAATTTAAGTGGTGCTCATGAAAAATTGCGATTATTAGCCGGATTAAATGTAGTAGGGGGCATATAAATTTCAGATTTTTTTTAACCTATTAGCATTTCCAATATCAGATACTCATTATTGATTTCTGTTTCTATATAAGCAATGTTTAAGAAATAGATGCGAATACGATGCCTAATTGAAAAAACAACAACAACAACATTTAATTGGTTTTAAATAATCGGTCTTAATACTGAGTGCGTAAAAGTTGACGGAATTTAATTTTAAAAGCAATTTTAACGAAAATATAAGAGAAATGACAGATCTTTTTAAATACAATTCAAATACTATAATGTGATTTTTATTAAGATTGTTGATTTATATCCATTCTTTCAGCGGTAATTTGAAAAAAAAAGTATGCTAATTACTCTCTCAGATGTGAAAATGGATATCAGCTATTAAAAGACTAGTTACAAATGATGATATTGAGACAAGGTGTTTGTGAGGAAATTCTAGGATTATTTTTGATGTTCTGAGGACGAATTTTGCAGATTTTGAATTTTCCAGATGGGTGTTGGGGGACGCTCTGACCAGAGTAAGTCCAGCAAGCAGTTCTGACATATTCTCTACCAAACTCTTATAGAATAAAAAGGTGAATTATCTCGCAAAATAAAACAATCACGGAGACGTATCCATACTTTGAGTGGATTGCTATTGAAGATTTAACCTCTTATCATTGATAAATTTCGCTTCGAAATATGCATCAAATTTATCGAAACAGCAAGTACCAAGAGGCTCTAGGCGATCCGCCTATTCTTTCCCTTATCTCATGATTTAATAATAGAATAGAAGATGTGATAACAGCACGTCTAATTACTCGGATGGTCATCACCCCAGCTCTACTGAATAAACTTGGACTTTGTAACAACACCTGGCTACCTCTCCTATAACAAAGAAAATGGCATTTTCATGCACTGTTTCAAATATTTAACTCAAAGAACATATCTTTGGAACAAGACCACTTTCAATCACCAAGAGATTTCGTCTCTTAAAATTCTGATCCAAAAATATTGTTTTTCATAAGCGCTTTTTACAAATTTCTTTTCGTTCACTAAAATGTTTTGATAATTATTAACTCTGGCTCTCTGGCATTAGGGGATGGCAGCCTTTGCTGCTAAAATCCCAATTTATCAATTCCAATAATAATAACAGATTCCTACACACACACACATATATATATAATCGAGTTATACTCGAGATATGTAACTAATATCCCATGGCATGCATTGTAAATAAATATTTATTTAAAATTATTGATGCTGAAGTAAAAATGAAGTAATGGTAAGTACTGAAGTAAATATTGAAGTTATTCAATATTTACCATGCTGTCTTCGGTATGCTTTAGATGGCAAATGAACAAAATAAAAACTCGATTATTTTCATTGTGCTGAAAAATAAAAAATACCACACTGTATAAGTATACGTGATTATCGAGAGGAAAACATTTCCATTAGTTTATTATTTACAACAATAAGTACAGCTATATATTTTTTAATCCCTCCCATTTGATCGGATGGCGAGTCAACAACCCAAAGCCCCAGCCCTTGAATGCGACCGTTTTTCCCACACAAAATGCAAAAGGGACCCGTCCTTGGCAAGGGACACACCCTTGTCTGTTAGTACCGAAACAACCTTCTTTTCCGCTGGCCATCATCTGCTGTTACGCAGCCGGTGAGGTAACGGACACTGCGAAAGGTCACCAGCGGCTCAAGTTCATTTGGGCAGAACAAGGATTCATGTAACTGTTCTATTGTGACCTCTCGGGAAGGATGTTTTATTCTATTTTTTAAAACAGATTTTCCATCCAGTGTTCCCTTTATTCTTTTGTGCTTTCCGTTTTTTGACTCAGTAGTTGATTTTATGTAAGATGTGATTATGCATTGACTGTATAATCTGCGAGTCTCAACTACTAAGGATTGTGTAAAAAAAAAAAAAAAAAAAAAAAAAATTGTATAAGAACGGTTGTATAGAGGACGAGAAGAGAATTAAATATTAATGCGGTAAGTAAAGTTTGTTTTAATCTGGATTATTTCAACTAAAAATTGTATTTTACTATAAGATAAAATTTATAATGCCTTAGTTCGTATTACAGTTCATATTTTGGAACCATTTTTTTTTATTCAATTTTTACAACTTTTAGCTCCTAAACTGCGTAATTTTCTCTAGGTCACATTTGGATAAATTCTCTCTCCTCTGAGAATGAATGCATTATCGTATATATTGAATTAAGAAGCATCAGAATACTTGAAATGTTAATGGATTACCTACCATTTTGTAGCATGTGATCACATCTATGAATGTACATATTTTAAATTATAAAGTACCTATTTTAATTTAAAAAAGAGGTCAAATGAATGAGGGGGGGGGGGCTGCTTCACACAGCTAAGTGCTTAATATTTTTTTAGTTTGCAACACGTCAAAGTCACATGACAAATGTAATTTAGCTGATTTTATTCTGTGTAGTGATGTCACGTTTTTCGTGGAAAATGTGTAATTAAATATGTGCAACACTTTTCTATCCTTATAAAGTAATCAAAAGTATTTAAATTTAGAACTAAAATACAGTTAAATTTTTGATATGATATCTGAAAATTGGTTTACGCTTTTCAGATATGATATTTTTGCGTACTTCCAATATGACATACTAGGCTATTATATAATCCCAGGTTATAAACTTTATTATACTAGAGGTATTTATAAAGTATTGATGCGAATTTGACATTCTTTATCAATGAAAAATTATGCACCCCTTACCAATACAGACTAGCATATTTACGAAAGATCTGAGTATAACAAAACTAAAGTTAAGTAAGTTTGTTATAAAAATTTATCCTTTTTAAATTTCAAAGAATTTGATATGCATAAATAGAAAAAAAATTATTAAGATTCATTAGTTTGCATTTTAAGCTTAAATAGCTCATTAACATTTTATAGAAAATTACGTGTTATAGTTAATCACATTTTGAAATCTAGTCGTTATTATAAAGGGAGAAAGTTCGCCGAACACATGACGGTTTTGTTTGAGGGATAAGCAACCCGATTATCCCTCAAAGGGAAATTCGTTAATAGTAAATCACCTTAACACTTTTATCTAACTTGATTTGTTTCATGTCTGCAAGCATGGAGTTTTGTAATCGATTTTTTACTTACTACCTGGTAATGTTAACATTTTGTTACATTTTAATACTACGATGTCAATATATTATTTTAGTATTCTCTGAACTTAATAATCAGTTCATCAATCAATTTAATCAAATTTTTATTATTTATGAATGAAGCCATCTGATAATAAATTTGAAGAAACATATTATTTCAATATTGCATATTTTTATAACAATTAATCATAGATAAAAGACTAAAATGTAGAAAATAGCTAAAATTAAAAAAATACGTCTTTACTCTAAACAAAGTGTGTAGACAAAAAATTATTTTCGAATTGCCATTAATTTAAAAATAATGAATAGGTATATGAAAAAAAAAAAAAAAACATATGGACAGAAAACGTTTCAGATTCTATCATATGTGCTGCGTTGCTTTAATAATTCGAAAACGGAATGACTTAAATATACAAAATTTGATATGCTAACATGGAAGATTTTTAGTATATTGTGGACCCAATTAAGCAATAGGACATGTGTCTGTCTTAAAAATGGTCATTGGATAATGCATTCGACAAAACAGATCTAGATGGATGAAATATGGTTAAATATTTTCATTCTAGAAATGAATGGAATTTTTAACCAAACAGAGCATTGGTTTGATTGACTCTCAGTATTTCTAATCGTTTGTATTTGAATTTGACAATTCAAAAACATTGTAAGACTGAAATTTTATGCAGTCTTTCCACAAAAATTGCAGATATTAATATCAAATTTTAAATTTAATCGGTCTATGAGAAGTGTTCCAAGATGCATATTCTATTTCTTTTACTATATGATGACGTTAAACATAAAACATGTGAAGTTGTCGAAGCATATAAAAAATTTATTCTTGGCAAGCTGGAAGGCAAAAGTAGACTCCGTTACATCTAAACTGCTATCTAGAAACATACATTGCTGATATTAGAAACATTCAAATTAGGGAGTGAGAATCAGTTTTCAACCCCTAACTTCTGTTGTTGCCCTTTCTTATGGCACTTGTCATATATAAGCCGTCTGACTAAGTCAGCGATTTTAAGCCGAGAGAGCGCCATTAGAACCAAGGGTACGACTTAGTTACTCAATCGTCACAACCCTTTTTACTGGGCGGACTCCATTCATGCATTTCATTCCCTCATCCACAGGTCGCAATTTAGGGAATGATCACCTCTGATTCAGTAACCCCAATGGTATTGTATCGACATGGAGGACTTTGTGGTCAGGACCGATTGATACGTGCACCAGCCACCGCATACAAGTGAAATCTTCAGTCGGCGAAGTTCGAACTCACAACCTAAGGGATGCGAATCTAACGCCCTGCTAACAAGGCTATCCCAGCCTCCTAACTTCTCTATATTGCAGTTATCGAAAAACTTTAAATACAAAATTTGTTCGTCTTAATGAGATGCTAATTTGGCTAATTTTATTTATTTTTATATCTTCATTATTAAGAAATAGCGATATGAAAATTCCCACCCCCTTTCCTTCCACTCGACCGAGATTTTTACATTTCTAACAACCTAACACACACAGAGATTTTCGAACTAAGGGTGGTTTTGGATTCTAAGGACGATGATCGGTGAAGAACTGAAGAAATTTTCCCGAAGTCTTATCATGAGAGCCATTGAAACAAGTAATCTTCCTATAGGAATCTACCTAAAAGTCGAGAAAAATACTCCGCTATTAGTTTTTTCTATGTTTTCTGCATTTTAGTAAATGCATGATTTTTAAAGGTGCACAGGGATTTAAAAAATGGTTGCAAAAAATAAAAGTTCGAAAATTTGCTAAATATGAACAGATATTTCGAATTGTTAAAATGAACGCGAAAAAACAAACTAACAGCCCTTTTCTATTGTGAAAAATAATTAAAGTTGTAATCAAATCTTTTTCCTTTTTTCCAGACCTTATTCTCTTTTTTAATTAAATGGAAATAAATATTACTTTCACCGTAAGGCAGTCCTCAGTAGCGTATTTCAAAATCCAGATTTGCCGAAAACCGAGAAATCACTTCTGTGACAAAACTAAATAATCACTAATGACAATCATTCTTCATCATTGTTACGTGTGCAGGGACATACTGCAACGTATGTAGCTGTACGCTGAGCTCTTTCGGTTTATAAGCGAAGGACACTGAATATCTTACTTCCTTATTTTCAGCACGTGTAAACAAACAACACGAGAAACTGGAAAAAAATAAATAGCATAAAAAGTACCAAAAAAACGAGCGAATAAATATTCAATTTTTTAAAAAGACCTTAAATAGGTACAAATTCCTCCTTATATTTTTGAATTACGCAGATTTTTTTTTTCTTATTATTTTCTTGTGCGGAGCAAATCCAATTCTTTTTCCTGCAGGGGCGTATTCCCCGCTGACACTAGTATTTGTTTCGAGAGAATGGCAACATGACAGCGTCGTCCGCCCCCTATCGTTCGGTACAAGGATTTACATTTTGTGTGGATTGGGCGGCTTTACGCTCTTTTGCCCCGCCGGAATAAAAGTGTTCCTTTTTTATTTCGTTCTCTTTGTTTGGGACCGCTCGATCGTAGAAGAGTCCAGTGGTCCTCTGTCATTAGAAGCAAGTGGGTGAAAGGGACGTTTGAAAACAACCTGTCTGCGCGGCTGCATCTTACATGTTCGAATGGTACAAGGTTATCCACGGCTACATGAAATAAAAAAAAATTAGCATTGATGAATGGCGTAATTTATACAGCATGGCAAACAATTTTCTGACCGTAATTTTAATGCCGTTAATATTTACTTGTATCTTTATTATTAATAAGGAGGGAGGGGTATGTGTTTATGTACGGGGGTACTTGCTGGTGTTCTAAGGCTTGCACGTTTAACCGATAGCTACTAAATTTAACACAAATATATTTTTGAAGACGGAAATATGAAATTCGGAGAGACTTAAAAAATTTATTGTTAAAAAATTAAAAAAGATTCCAGCCTTTCTTTTTGTGTTAACTTTTAAAAATATAAGTGCATAAATTGACTTTTACATCATTTTAAAACATCATTTACATAATTTTTTTTAATGAAAATTGGTATATAATTTTATCATCATAAATTTGTAAAAGTTTAGATCAAATCTGTCTTCGGAGTATAAATATATGCATTTGAATGCATCTGAAAAAAGTAAAAATTCGAAAACATACCAATTTAGTAAATAAAATTTCATTTGGGGTTTTACGGCTAAAATTGTAGACCTGTATGGAAATTCAGTCGAAAAAACAAAAACAAAACATGATTAGTTTTTTTTTATATGTTAAAAAGACACAAAATTTTCTGCATTATGTTACTGCATTGAGCATTCGTGGAGACAAAGTACTTCAATTTATAGATTTTTTATGACCCATCGGGGATTTGCCACCTTCCTCCCCAAACCCTCCTTACATGCAAGAGATGTAAACTCTTTTCATAAGAACCGAAAAGTATACGAAAAGTAATCAGCAGGCATGGTTTTCCCAAACTTTTCTCATATACTCTCTAATAAATTTGCCAGGCCAGAGAATGCCTTACATGGCATTGGCATTCAATAAGTAATATTAACTTTGGATGTGAATTTAGAATTTTTCCTGAATCGATCGTGCCATCCTTGGCGAATTATTTGGCGGTTAATCCCTAGCATTTATTAATGTTCAAAAATCGAATTTGTGTTTTAGACACGTTTTTCCCAACCATACTGAAACAAAACCATAAAAAACAAAAATTTGACACAAAACTACACTTCCATGCCAAATTTTATATATTTAAGTCCCGGTGTTTTTGAATTATCATATTTACATGTTTCTAAAAGTATAGACTGACAGACAGTCATCCCATTGTTGGATTTGGTTCAAAATTTGATAGGTGTCTACACTATAGATGTTAAATCTGTGCACCGAATTTTATCTATCAAACTCACTTCTTTTTCTAATTATCGTGTTCACTTATATTCGAACAACCGGACAGACAGACTTCCACTAAGCATATTTTACTCAAAATTTGGTATAAATCTGCAAATTTGATATAAATACCGTATACCAAATTTCACCCTTCTATCTCAAAGCATTTTTGAATTATCTTCATCAGAGATTGACAGAAGGATGAACATTCTTAAAGAATGTGTCTTTCGAACTCAGAGAGACATTAAACGTGGAGATTCATCACAATTTTGAGTTCAATTGTTTTGACGGTTTCTATACTTTATACTACATATACGAGAAAGTAAAAATTTAAAGTATACGAAAAATACGAGTGTAAGCTGTCGCTGGTTGTGTTAGAAAACTAAAATTTGTGTGATGACATTACATCCACGGAAATGATCTCCATTATCAAAAAAGGCACTCTGAGCAAAATATGAAATAGATCTGATGAGAAAAATTAAAAATTCTGGTTTAGTTCAAAATGGTTTTAGAAGAAGGAATTGTCCTGTTTTGATAAGGCTGAGCTGAAATTCTCACTCTGAAACCATTATTCAATAAATTTCTTTTTTTTTATTGTTCTTTTCAATAATGATAATGAGCCAGCGAGAGTGGTCTCCCCAAAACTTTCTCGTATATTCTGTAATAAACTTGTCGTGCCAGAGATCGCCTTACATGGCATTGGCTTCCAATAATATAAAAAACTTTTTTGACTGGAATTTAGGATTTTTACTGAAACTATCGTGTCATCATTGGCGAGTTATTTGGGATAAATCCCTGGCATGCATTAATAATAACCGAAATTTGAATTTTCGTTTTAGACACGTTTTTCTTGATTTTTCTAGATTTAAACAAAAATTTGTCATAAAGCTTTACTTGCAGGCGCAAAATTCCATACCAAATTTGATAAATCTAAGTATTTGCGTTTTTGAATTTTCGGGTTTACATATTTCTGAAAGAACAGATCGACAGAAAAACAACTCCTGGTTTAATTTGGCTGAAACTTTGACAGGTGTCTACACTATCGATGTTAAATCTGTGCACCGAATTTTATCTATTGGTTTGATATGCAATAGGAAAGCACTCAAAACTAATTTTACTTCAAACTGGTACATTATTTAAATTTCACTATAATTTATTTGTGTGAAAGCATAAAAAAATAACTGGTGCAAAAATCATATTTCTTGTAAAATAAATTGCACAATGGATTTAATTTTTTTCCCTTTTATAAATTGTAGAAAGGCCAGAAAAAAAAATAAGAAATTGATGTCTAAGAAGATGTGAGTGTGCGTGTATGTGTGTGTGTGAATTTAAGATGACGTAAAAAATGATTTTTTGGATCAATAATTCTAAAGCTATAGCCAGAAAATATAAAAATTAGAAAAGCAAAAAATGTTGAGAAACCTTCTTTTGAAAAAGCAACTTTAGATATTTTGAAAGGTTTCTTAATGCTGTCCATCAAGAACAAGCTGTCGAGGTTACATAATATATACACATAATAGTTTTGACCATATGTTGTATGTTTAACTGAGCTTATGTGAGATTAAACGGAAAAGTCGAGGACAAAGTACACACACATCTTTCTTGTATGCGAAGAATATAAAGAAGAAATATTTCAGTTATCGAGATTTTGATACATCAACTACCTTACTAACTTTCAAAGAGTCCTAGAACACAGGAAAAAAACATTTTGAGGAAGGAATAGTGCCCGTCCGTTTTCAAGTGAATACGCCAACTCATGATAAAGTTAGGGAAATGAAATATATTACAGTCTTTACACCAAAATTGTAGATTTGTATGAATTTAAGGATGAAATATTTCAGCTGAAAGTCTGCATGACTGTCCGTCTGTATGCCCTTAATCACAATTCTACAACATAAATAAATAAATGAATGAAATCAGGGTTTTGTAACCAGAACTGTAGCCCTCTTTCAATTTTGGGTTTTATTCGCCAACTCATTGGCTGATAATTGGCCGGTTTGTCTATTTGTGCGCATTTGGACGAAAAGAAGAAGAAGAAGAAGAAAAGGTAAAATAAGTCAAATTTTGAATCTAATTTATTATAGGAAATGACCCAAAAATGCATGTTAGATTCGCTTCACCATACAAGGAAGGTGCACACAAAGTTTACGATCTTATATAAGAATACTAGAAAGTTGACGGAAGAAGATACCCGTCGTCTGCTCTATCTTTAAAAGATAACACACCTATCACTCTACACATTCCTGTACATTTTTCTTGCAGGAAATAGAGATGAAAGGGAAATGTCTTTATAAAGTTCAATCTACATATTTAACAGCAATAGAAAAACCAAAGATCCATTATTCCCTCCCAAACACGTGCTCGATTTTGTCAATTTTCATGTCAATTGGAAGCTTATTATACCTGGATAAACTACCAATGACCGCATGTTTCTCACCACCTTTCCATTTTCGGAAAAAAAAAAATCAAACGAATGGAGTGAATG